>OX424575.1:88390490-88990490 GCA_949152435.1 Gastracanthus pulcherrimus
ATTACGAATCCAACAACATTGGACGAAAAGGCCAATGTAAAATTATAACAACTCCAAGTTGACTCGTGCAGTATAGTAGGAGTATCGTCTATAGGGAGAGGAGAACCAGACGCGCTATGGATAGACTAATATATTAATAGCGTAGGAAACGCTCGCTCTTTGTCATGCGGCGCCGTTGGTGCGAGGAACTCCGGTTCCCTGCAAAATACTAATAAAAATTGAATAATTTAGAAAAATTTTGAAAAATTGATAAATTTTGAAAAATTGAATTTTTTAGAATATTTTAATTTTTCAAAATTTTGCAATTTCTCAAAACTGTCAAAAGTTATCAGAATTTTGTCGAATTTTAAAATTTGTTCAAATTCTCATAATTTTGAAATGTTTCAAAATGTATCATTTTCTCAAAATTTTTCAATTTTTCAAAATTGGTGAATTTTTTAAAGTTATTCAGTTTTTCAAAGTTTTTCTAAAGTTTTTACTTGTTTAAAATTTTTAAATTTTTAGAAATATCAATTTTTCATGGATTGAGTTTTATAAACTTTTTCAAATTTTAATCCTAATTTCTCAATTTTCCAAAATTTCTTATAAAATTTTTTACCGCGTTCCTGGCGCCCCATCGCTTCCTCCCTCCAACCCTTCTCACCCTCGTTCTTTCCGCTCCTCAATAACTTCTTTAACCCGTACTATCAGCGTATCCCAAAATAAATATAATTGTACATCTGACGGTCGAAGAGGTACTTTATGCAGTACTTTAGTGGTGAATATTACGCGCACTATTGCAATAAATATTTTACTTTTTATATACATTTTACTTTCGTGCGATCGCGCAGCACTCGTTCGGCGACTCGTGTGCGGCGATTGCTACACGTGTGTAAAATCGTATTTTACGCACTTGTTGCATAATATAGTATTAAACCTGAGTGTTTTACTGAACATTCCCACGTAAACTAACAAAATCCCACAACTAACCCTTCTAGGACTCCAGATAAAAAGAATCCTGAATAAATCAGAAGTGGGATCTGAAAAGAAAAATGCGATCACACATACGAAAAATTGCACGAGCATTGCGAGTAAGACAGATATAGCACGCGAGAAGAGGGACGCGCGAGGTAGCGTCGGTAGACAGAGACAGATATAGCACGCGAGAAACCGTCCCGGAGATCGCGCACGCTAACCGGCGCGAGGTGACTGCATTTCAGTATGAATGAAAGAAAAGTGATAACCGGTAAAGTGTGGACCGTAAACTAAATGCAGTGCGACGTGAACTAGGAAGGTGTATATTTTCTTTACAAGCAGCGGCAGCCGGCTTCAGCGAGTCGACTTTTGTCTAGGCAGTCGGCCTACAAATTCGCGTTCTACCGAGCATACGTTTCTATCTTTGTCATTTACGCCGTATAGCACGATGTTACGAGCGGACGATATTTTGCCCATGCGAGGTAGCGGGAGAGGCCTTCGGCAGTCAGGAACTGGCATGTTGCCGACGAGAGCATACCGTTCGTGGGAGGCGCTGCGGGATTGCCGGCAAGGTCGGTTTCGGGGTAAGAGGGAGTACTACTATCAGGTAACCCTCATGTTTCTGCGAATTCTATGCGCGGACTAGAACACATCATGTTGCGGATGTTCGAGGAGAACCACAGCCGCGATAGGCAGAAACGCCATGTTAGATCGTAACCTTAAATATTCAACAGCAAACAAGTCTCTCTGCTTCGATGGTCGCTCCGCAGAATTATCAAGTCATGCCAGACCTTAGTATAACATTTTGACTTTTACAGGAAACGAGTCGTATCTTGCAGCTCGCGAGTGGATCTCAATCATCGAGAGCATGTGTATTCTGCATCACTGGCCACATACGTTTGCATTGGAGACAGCATGAATGTATTTGAGGGGTGGTGCGAAGGATTGGTTTACGGCAAGGAGATACGAGCTGCACAATTGTCCCCAGTTTCATCAGTCGTTTCACAGCCCTTATATTCGTCAGGATAGTACGACAGGCGAGGAATGAGCCACTGCAGTACTACTTTCACAGCAAGGTAAAGCTATGCAAAGACTTAAACTTTTATACTGAGGACCCTAAGGAGCTGATACTTGTGGGTCTTTGGTCGAGAGATTTGTTTAATGCCATGTCAACACGAGTTCACCCAACTACGGGTGCCCTTCTGCATCATATGCTTGAGTACCAGCATATCGACGGCTGAGCAGCAAAATCTCATAACTCGGCACGCGCTCTAAGAAAAGGTTAAGTCGGAGCGCGCTCCAAGAGTATGTTACTCAGATGTCCTGTGAAAAACGGCTACTTTAGCCAATTTTTAGTCGCTTTACATTGTGTATTGGCTACTCTAAAATAATATCAGAACGAATATTTCCGCAAAAAATGTAATTTCCTATTTTTTAGAGTTGCCAATACACAATGTAAAGCGAGGAATAATTGTCTAAAGAAGCCGTTCATCACGCGATATCTAAGTTAACATACGCTTGAAGCGCGCTCCGAGTTAACCTCTTCTTTGAGCGCGCGCCGAGTTAACAGGTTCTTTCGTTCAACCGTCGATATGGTCAGCCACCAGATAGAGAGAGAGAGAGTACGAGCTCAGAGCGGCTTGGGTCTATCGACCATTCAAAGAACTGGCGGAGGAAGCTATTTGCAGTCTCAACAACTGGGTGCAACAGCCAGCGGACCAGTCAATCAGAGCGTAGCTCATCAATTCAAATGTTTCAATTGCCAGGTGAACTTTAACCTATCAGAGACTGCAAGCATCCGAAGAAGGAACCTTACTGTGTTCGCTGTAAATAGACTGTCTATTATCAGCGTACTTGCAACATAGGTACTGTTATAGCAAGACCGTCATGAAAGTCTTATATGACGATATTTTGCTTATCTTAAAACGGTCATAAGACCAACGCATATAAGACGGATTTTCATCATTATTTTATCAATTCCGGAGTTCTTTCACGCACTCGTTCGCCGCAGTTCTAATTTAATCAAAGACTAATAAAATATTTGAGGTAATAGATTTGCATTTACTCTGAATACTTCATCAATCTTCAAAGATATTTTTACTTGAAACTTGCAAAAATGAAACTTGCAAACTATACAAATATTTGAAAAAATTTAATTCCAACAAGGTTTCAAAAAAATATCTTAGATTCGCTAAGTATTCATTATAATTTCTCTAATAATTAAAAGACTGCGGATAGCGTCGTAGGTCTCTTTTATACAGTTGAATCCTTACTTGGGAAAAGGATATTTTAAACTACTAAATGAATACACCGAGGATTTCCTTTTACATAAAAACCAATACAGGATAATTTTGCTTGCTCTCAATTTATTCAAAATAACTTGACCTAATTAACAATTATAATAATCGTAGAAAATAATATTTGTCGCTCGCAACATTGAGCTCCATCGCCTCTCTTATACTATTAATCCAGTCGCGTTTTGCGCAACACAGCTGGTTTTCCAGTCATTCCTCGAGATGCACATTACTCTCTTCCCGCTTTTCGCACTTTACACAAATTCAGCGCTGAGCGAGAGAGAGAGAGAGAGAGAGAGAGAGAGAGCGAGAAAGAGAGCGAGAAAGAGAGAGATTAAACTACATACAGCCTTCCGTCGGACCGCTCCAGTTGGTAGCACTTACAAAGTGTTGTAGTTAAAAAAATAAAAATTGAAAATGAACTTGTATCTATATCTTATTATTTACTATTATACATTATCTCTCTCTCTCTCTCTCTCTCTCTCTCTCTCTCTCTCTCTCTCTCTCTCTCTCTCTCTCTCTCTCTCTCTCTCTCTCTCTCTCTCTCTCTCTCTCGATCTCCCAAAATGAGGGTGATGAAGAACTTGACAACGTCCTGACCACTGCCAATGATGACGGTTTTGTTTTCCGAGAAGTCAGCTTCTCGGACGTGATTCTGGCTGTTGCCCACTTCTCATCACAAGCCAGAGGGGAAGACGGCATTCCCCAAAGTATAGTGGCTAAGGCTCTTCCGTTTGTGGGAGATCATATTGTTAAGATCTTTAACTCCTCTCTGTCCAGTGGCATTTTTCCGGGAACTTGGAAGGGAGCTCAGTTGGTGCCTTTGAAGAAGAAGCCTGTCCCATCTACGGTGTCAGATTTCCGACCAATTGCCCTACTGAGTTTCCTTTCTAAGGTCCTTGAAAAAATCGTACACGACCAAATAACTGACTTCTTACGAGAAAATAATACTTTGGACCCGATGCAGACTGGTTTTCGACAGAATCACAGTACACAGACAGCACTACTGAAACTGACGGAAGACATAAGATCAGGCATTAACAACAACAAAAAACTATTGACTATTTTGTTAATGTTTGATTTTAGCAAAGCATTCGACACCATCTCACACACTAAACTGCTGCGTAAGCTGATGCGCATGGGATTCTCCAGGAGTGTTCTCCTGTGGCTTAAGTCATATATTATAGGGAGACGACAGAAAGTCGTCACAATCACAAACGGGGATTCAGGTTGGCTAACCACCAATCTTGGCGTTCCACCGGGCTCAGTCCTGGGACCCCTGCTTTTCAGCCTGTACATAAACGACTTACAAGACGCACTCGACTTAGATGGTGTCGAACACATACTTTACGCTGACGACTTGCAAACCTACACACAAGTGACCCTGAAGGGTCTTCGTGATGGTATCGGTCGCATGTCGGCTGTAGCACAAGCAGTGTCGAACTGGGCAACGTCAGCTGGCCTGCGCCTCAATGTCGGCAAGACAAAGGCGATCATTTTTGGATCTGATCACAACATCAAACAGGTTCAGAACCTTGACTTGCAAGGCATTGAGATACAGACCGGCGTACACGTTCCCTTTGTCGATACAGTCACCAACCTCGGCGTGGTGATGGACGGAGGGTTGACATGGAAGCCGCAAATGAATGCGGTCAGTAGAAAAGTAAATAGGGCTCTGTATAACTTAAAACTTTTCCGTTCAAGCACCACAGAGATACTGAGGAAGCAGCTGGCATGTGCACTGGTACTACCTCACTTAGACTATTGCTCAGTGGTTCTTCTTGATGTGTCAGGGGAGCTCCAGACACGACTACAACGTCTACAGAATGCATGTGTGAGATACATATGTGGTGTTAGGCGAGATGAGCATATCACCGCCTACAGGAAAAAACTGGACTGGTTAGATCTGAAGGTGAGGAGGGAGTATTTTATGGGGCTGCTGCTTTACAAAGCGGTTGTCATGCGGCAGCCACCGTATCTTACTGCCCTCTTTGAAAAAAACCAGGCCAGGACTTCAAGTAGGGGTGGTATGAAAGAGCTCTCGGTTCCGGGGTCGCGCACCGATAAGGGCCTTTTCTCATTTAGAGTTCAAGGTGCGCACCTCTGGAACTCGCTCCCGAGCAGTGTGAGGTGCCTGCCATCTTTTTGTAAATTTAAAACGACGTTTAGCAGGCACCTTAAGCAATTACATGGTGAAGAGAATGTACAGAGGTGAGTCGAATATTTATTTAAGCTTTTTATTTATTTTGAATTATTTATTTATTTTGAATTATTTATTTATTTAATTTATTTATTTATTTAAATTTATTTATTTATTTATTTAATTTAATTATTTATCTGGTTTATTTATGTATTTAAATTTATTTATTTATTTATTTATTTATTTATTTAATTTAATTATTTATTTGGTTTATTTATTTATTCGACGTATTTATTTATTAATTAATTTATTTATTTATTAAATATGTTTAGTGTTAGTTAGGTGTGAATGTATTTATTAGCGTGATTGTTAAAGTGTCATGAATGAGTGTGTTTTAAATTTAGACGTGATAGTATACGCAAAAATTTAGCAAAGTATGTGTATGTATTCTTTTATATTTATATGTTATCTCTATTGTATTTATTTTTTATTCTATGTATTTTTTGACGAAGCGTTTTCTGTGATATCTGACTGTGACTAGTTCATTACATTTAATTTTTATAAACTGACGAACTGATAAAGTGAATTATTATTTTAATAAGAAATGCAATATGTGAAAGTTAAGATAACAATTATATTAAATCGACTGATATTTTTAATTATAACTACATGTACATGAAATTGTAAGATTTTGTCTTTTGATGAATAAAAAGTATATCTATCTATCTATCTATCTATCTCTCTCCCTCTCTCCAAGCTAATCTGTTTTGCATCTTTGGCATGTTTGGCAATTTCTTACGTATTTGACTGTATCTTTGTATATCCTGGTATAGCCTGGCAAATAATAAAATTGAACTAATCTTCTGTATGTTTTCTCTACGCCTGAATGACCGGCCTTGCTTCGTGGTGCATTTCTATTAATACATTTTCGCGTTTTTCTCTCGGCAGTACAAGCTTCCGTGTCTCTAAGTCTTCCATAATCAAGGTTAATTCTTCGTCTGGTCTATACCTATATATTTTACCCCTCACTACCTTCCAGTCTCTATACCGTCGCGGGTGCCTATTTATTTGGTAAATTCTTTTCTTATACCACTTATCTGTGGTCCCGTCTCCGAATTTTATCCCGCCTATTTTTACGAGCAGGCAATCGGGCGTTTCCTCGTCTTCCGACATACGCAAAAGTGCATCTGGGGCTAAATTTTCTTTTCCTTTTCTGTGGATGACTTTGAAGTCATACCCCATCAATTCCTGTACCTATCTACCTAGTATCCCTATGGCTATTTTTTAGAACAGCTACTTAAGCGCGTTGTGGTCTGTTATGACTGTAAAGTTTTCTCCTTCTATGTACTGTCGATACTTCTCCATTGCCCACTTCACGGCCAGACATTCCCTTTTCGACTTGTTGTATATTCTCTCGTTTTTCTGCAGTAACCTACTCGCGTACGCGATTACACTCTCTACCCCTTCGAACTTTTGTGTAATTACCGCACCAAGACCTGTGTTTGGCGCGTCGCATTGTATGCAGAATTCTGCGATCGGGTCCTTCTCGTTAAATAAAAATCACAAAAATTTAACTTTTTTACAATAAAAAGTAGTCTTATATCGATTAATTGTTAGGCCCCTTTTATTCTAAGAATTAATTTTCTGAGGAATGCAATATGCTCGTCAAAGATTTCCGATACTACGACTGTATCGTCAAGATAATTGTATGCATTCGGATCTAAATCTCCTATCAATTCTTCTAATAATTTCTGAAAACTTGCACCCGCGCCGTTAAATCCCATTGTATGCCTTTTAAACTTCTATAAACCTTGCCCTGGGACTGTAAAAGCTGTAATTTCTCTTGACTCGCGTTTTAATTTCATCTGATGGTATGTATTACTTAAATCGATTCGGGATTTTGAAAATCGAAGGTTTTAATTCTGCGCCTAGTTTCTTCGTGATTTCTTTACCTTTGCCACCTATTATTGTACATGCATACAAACAACGATTACGATGAATTGATTTCTGTCTGCTTGGTATTTTCGCTTAAATATCCTTCCTTAACTTCTGAGACTTTTGAACAAGAGATGGACGTAGCAGTCTCGCGTACGCCCCTTGATTCATTACCATTACTCGCGTTGGTTTGACTGCCGCAATATTGTGTTGTGCTTTGTGTCGTGTTTGTATTATATCCCGTATACCCCCGGTAATTATTTGTTCTTCTGTCATTACGGTAACTCGTCTTATTATTATTTTATTGCCTGTGATACCCGTTTTACATGTTATTATAATTTAACTTTGTATTGTTGTTGAAATTACAGTTTCTCTGAGGATTTGCATTATTCGCTCTTGTGCTCGATTATGTATTATTCTAATTTTAGTTATTATTATTAATTTTCAATGATTTTTTAATTTCCCTTTCCAAAATCTTTGTAAACTCGTTCATTATTGGGACCTCTATTGCTGCTGCTTTTACTGAGTCGGTTTTATTCAATATATTTCGCGGTTATGTATTTCTATCGCCCGTTTTATTTTTCGATCGATTTTTCCCTAGGTCAAACGCTTTGCATAAATCTATTGCTGTTTGTGTGAATGCTTCTAGACTATTTCTTAGATGCGTTCTTAATAACGGGTAAAATTCCTCTCTAGTGTTAATGTAAATGCACTGCATTTGTGATTTATCATGTGGTGCAACTGGCACTTTTTTTACAATATCCGTATTACGTTTATATAGTCGTGAACTTGTTCATTTTCTCGTTGTTTAAGCTCTCTTATTTTATGGTCTAATCTTTCCGCGTAAAGTTCATCCTGGTATTGATCGAGTAAATCTCTCTTAACATCGTTCCATGAATCTAAGCCGCTATGGTTTTTGTTAAGTTTCCTTGGTTGTTATTACTCCGATTCACTATTCCGCGATTTCCGCTCGCGAGACTTTGACTTTGACTACCCGCGTCTTCGTTCTGTCCATTTCCTATCGGGCTTTCTGCTCTCGTTCTCTGCGTTTATCTTAATTAGTTAGTCTGCCTACGTACAGTGCCGCTTATTATTTCTCTTTCCTCTGTCTTGTCCCGTGCTTTCTCCCAGAATTCTATCACGGATTTTGGTACCATTTCAATTTATTTTCCCCTTGCATTTAACACTTTTACAAAATCTACTTTCATTGCCTGGTCTTGTTCGTTGCTCGCGCTCGTGTCTCCCTTATTTGCATTATTTATCTCGTTCTCTAACGATTTTCTCGCCGTAACGTTTTTGCAACACAGTTATAATAAGTTTTGTGCTAACTCGACTGGCACTTCGTATGCTGTATAAAATTCTTGCAATAAGTTATGGCGCCGCGTTCTCGATTTGTCTGGGATTTCGTTTAGATCCACTGCGAAATCTTCTACTATATAAAACCCCAAAATTCTTTTACGTAACCTGTTCAGTTTTTATACTTTCGTTCCCTTATTGCTCAGGTCTAACTCTATTAACGCGCCTTCTAACTCATTATCGTTTCCACTCTTTAAGAATTCTTCTACCCATCTTTTGTCTTTTGTTCTAATTCCATTTTGCTTTGTTTTTATTATTTTTCTACTATTTCAATGTTAAAAAAATCCTTTAGTCATTGTTCAATTAGAAATAAGCAGTGTTTTAAAAAATCCTTATTTTGCTCTTTTTTGTACTTACTGGACTAGAAAAAAAAACTATTCAAACAAAGAAAATATATAAATCCTATTATTATATTTTTTGTTGTAAAAGAAAAAAGTAAGTAATTAGAGTTATAAAAAAATATGAAAAAAATAACACATTTTTAATCAAATTACCCTCAGACAGACCTCAAATCTATTAGCATCCTGAGATATTTGGTTTCGAACATTTTTTGCCTTCACATAGCCTACATTCTCACCCGATCAACTAATTTAAGTTTTACAGAGCTTAAATTGTTCATTTTAGATTCTATACTGATACTATGTTATTTAGGAAAATAAATGTTACCGTTTAAAGCTTTTGTGAGAATCTGAAAGGAGTAAAAAGATTCAAATATATGTACTTTTTCATATATACAGTAACTAATAAAATAGCATAGGGTCAAACTAGGATCTAAAACGTACAATTTAAGCCCGATAAAACTTAAATTGGTTGATCTAGTGATCCTGTAGGCTACGTGAAAGTAAACAATGTTCGAAACCAAATATCTCCACATGGTAATGGATTTCAGGCTGTCTGAGGGTAATTTGATTAAAGAATGTATTTTTTTTTTTTTTTTTTTTTTTTTTTTTTTTCATATTCTGTGTTTTTAAAACTCTAATTAGTTACCATTTTCTTTTATAGACAATATATATAAATAGTATTTAAAGGGCCAGCGTAGCGCAGTTGGCTAAGGCGGATTCCCGGTGGGAGCAGATCGAGGATTTTTTCTCTCTGTGTCCTGCTAGAAAAAGAACTCAGACTGCGCACTGGTCCTGGCAGAGGTTTTTCCTACGGGTTTTCCTTCGTTACAGGTTATCGGCATAGATAGAAAGCTGCAATGTCGGTAACTTGGGCGAATGCGGGATCAGTGTGGGAAATTAAGGTGGGGTGTTAGGATCAAATTCCTCCGCACAGAGGTGGTGGAGGTATCCTGTAAAAACCCAAAAGGGTATAAGGATAAGGACATAATGAAACAAAAAAAATATATACAAAAATAGTATTTATACGAATACTGCCCCCTTACAGCAGTCTCATTAAAGAAAAACTGGACTCGGTTTTCATGCTATTAAAGATTCATGCTAACAAGATATTATTCTAATTAATAATTACTCTCTTCTGTCACTGAAAATATATGGAAAATCAACAAATTTAATAGAGTTAAATTTCTTTAAATATTTATGCAATTTTGCTCATCATCTTCAATTGTAAATAACTTTTGATCAGATTAATATTTGTATACGAAACATAGCTTAAATTAAAGGTCTTTTTGTCTACTTTCTATTATATTTTGAGCCATTTATCCATAATAAAAACTTGTAGAGTTATGGTTAGAAGAAGATTTACCGTTTTTCATTAAAATAACGTATATTTCGAGTAATTTACCGCATATCTCGACAACAAGGGCCCATTAGAGTGAATTACGCGTACAGGTCTCATTTTTGGATACCAGAAAACACCTCCCAAAGTCTGACTGAATTTCGTTTCCCGGAGGGTGTGCACTCTCCTTGTCAGCGGAAAAATTTACGTTCACAACTCGAGAAGTTGTTAAATTCCAAGCCAGTATTTATACAACAACCATAGATACCATTTGTTAAGAACCAGCTAAGAGACCTCCGGTATTGCACGAGGAGAGTGAGAGTATGGGACACTCTTGTTGGCGAGTGGGTCGACCAGGAAGAATATGAGCTTCCTCAACAAAGTAAGAACTAGTTTCTAAAAATAGTTTATTAAATAATATCTTGCTGATTTATTAAAATATTATTGTTTTTGTTACATCTTTAGCAAATCTGCCATCAAACGATGAAATTTTTAGTAGTGGAGGATCTAAAATGGAAGATACTTTTGAAAAATTATATTTGTTTTAAAAACCAATAGGAAACATCGCTAAAAGCGAAACGCTGTCCTTTTTGCATAACGCACTTGTTCCCGACGTGCATGATATCGGATTAAAACTCTGCATACTTCCGTAGACAGACGTCGCGCCACAGCGAATCTACTGAAGCCGTAGCGTAGGATCACGTGCACGGCGATTTCAGTGGATCGTCGGAGGCCGCTGTTACTCCTCGTAAGTCGTGATCGACTTGTAAAAAGAGAGGCTACGAGTAGCTAATGTAGGACCGGGGCGAGAAGGCGAAGATGTTTTTTCTCGTGCTCGGGGGGGGGGGGGGGGGTTGCCCGAAATGGTACACTCCTGTAGAAGAGCGGGCTAGATGCGGAGTTTCGGTCTGGCAGACGTGCACGTGGTGATGTCAAGCTAGGCGCGAACGAATTTGAGTGGTCGGCGATGCGATGCGACGCGTAGCGTGGCGCGACATATTCTTATGCGATCTTGTAATTTACGGTTTCTGGCGTAGGTTTTCTCATAGGAAGAAAGATACGTGAGGTTATCCTGCGTCACTGACTTATGCCAGAGCAAATGCGGGAACAGTAAACGCGTTGTTTATAAGCTGTATATAACTATGTGAGCGAGATCGTTGAGAACCGCGTTTCGACTATATGACAAGCGGCCGACGCGTGCGGGTGTCGGAAAAATAGAGGCCTTTGTTCGACGGGCGCCGAAGTGGAGACTTCATTTTTATGGCTTTCTCGGGAAAAGTAAACATTCGTGTTCGGAGTTGGACTTCGAGTGCCGGCGTCTGTAAGACCCAGGGCAGAGTCGAACCGGTATACTATGCAAGGATAACGCGCGCGTGATGGATTTGGGTCGACGAGCGGACCCCGTTTTTATGACGGCCCGGATTAGCGGAAGGCCAGCGCTGAAGCGAGGGGCTCGGATTTCTTAAGCGCTTCATTTATAGATCGAGTGCGAGTGAGTGAGTGAGATTGCCATGTACGTGTTGTGCGATGAAGTGCATCAAGAGAGGGATAAAGGGCGGCTTTTTCCAGCGCTCGACGATGATCGGCGAGGATCAGCGGGTTGATCAGCTACGAGGGTGGCTGCAGCGCAGGCAGCCGAGTTTTCGACACCGAGCTGCGCGCTTCGAGTGTCTCGAATGCTCCATATATTTTAGATCGATTCTAAGTTGCATTTTCGTGCGTGTGTATTAAAATTTTAAGTCATTGGCGAGCGCAGTTGTGCTATTTGTATTTTTCTTTTATTGCATAAATCTAGTAAATATACGTAGAGCTTAGCGTCGTTTTGTTAAGTCACTGAAATTCAGTTTTACTCTTGTCTATTTCTTTCCTTATATAATAATAATATTGAAACTATTTTATCGCGCGAAATATTCGATAGCAGTAGCTACAGCACTCGTAAGTCTTTATCGAATGATCATATAAGGGGAGTATTAATACCATATAAACGAAGAAAAATTCTACAACAAATAAAGAGAAGTATGTTGATGGTATATTTTATTTTATCTCACGGTTTTCACATTTCCGGGACAGACTAAATCCATCTGAAAACTTAAGAATCGTTTAAATTTTATAACAAAATTGTAGAAATTTTTAGGAGTCATAATAAAAGCTCTTAGTTGAACCGCATTTTTTGTCGTTTTATATTTTGCTGTATAAGGTAAGTTATGTTACGTTTCTATACTTCAGAATGAAATCGGTTTTTAATGGTTCACGATAACTGACGTTAAACGGTATAAATGTTGCTAAAATTTTGAGAAAAGGTAGCGGATTTTTTGATTCGCAAAAAATCCGCTAGGCAGCAGTTGGTGCCGCGAAGAATAAAATGACGTCCACTCACACATGCGCGGTACTATGTGTGCTGTCTATGAGAATATCCGTGATGACATACAGGGTCGGTAAATTGGTTTGCTGTTTATCCAGTGAGACTAACACAAATAAAGATGCACATGGATACGCTCACGCACAGCACACATAGCACCGCGCAAGTATAAGTGAAAACTACTTTATTGTTCGCGGCCCTTGATGCAGCCTAGCGGATTTTTTGCGATGAATTATAATTGGCTGAGTTATTTGCCGATATTATAAGTACTTCTATAAGAATTTTTCGTATACAGAGGTGTAGAGTAAAACTGAGTGGGAATGAATGCGCTCGCTCGCAAAATTGCGCTTCCTTACACTGCATAATCCAACTATATCAACTACTTTTCCAATAAATGACTAAATAAAAAAAAAATGGTAATGAGAATGATTCACTAAATTTGAGAAAGCTAAGTGACAATTGAGGAAGGGTCGGAACAATGTTGTGATAAGTATTTGTGAAATTTTTGGACGTGTTTAGTAGGGTGGACCGAAAAAACATTTTTTTTATTCGACTCCGAGTAGTAATAATCTTTTTCTATATGTTGAAAGAAGCCATTTGCTGCAAGGCAGAATTATATGAATGACTTTTTTTGTTAACGCATTGCCATTGAAACTTCAGGTTCGATTTTCGATTTTTATACTAAAATCAGAGATAAAACTCCGTATTCGCAATCAAAACATATAAAAGTCAATTTTTTTTCAATTTATATGTCAAAATCAATCTTAACTTTCCGAACTCCAAATACGCTTTTTTTATCGTGGTTTGAATTTATTTATGCTGATTTTTAATTAATTTTTTACTTTTTTTTCCTCTGAAATATCATAATAATGACACAATAAAACCTAATTGCTGACGGTATATGGACGTCAATCAGTTTAGTGTTTATTGTATATCCGAGATCGAAGTTCAAGTGAACTTTGCAGAGGTAATTTAATACTTGTACGCATTAGACCTGGCTCTCCATAGTCATGATTCATCAATTCCCCCTCCTATATTTGGCGAATGTGGTAGGTGAAGTACGTATGCATCATAACTGGCCCTATGAAATCATATGAAAAAGTAATTTCTGAAAATTTCACATGCCTGCGATTTGAACTCGGGACCTCTTAGTTAGAAGTCCGAGTTACAAACCACACAGCTACTGCGGCTCTTTTTATTGTTTTTTTTATTATTATTTTTTAGTATTTCAACATTTCTATGCTAATTCAAAGTAAAATGATCCTAATATTCTCTTGAATAATTTAGTAACTGAATAGAGTGTATTCAGTTATTCCTACGCAAAATCGCGAGGAACGGTTGGAAGAATGTTATGATAAGTACTTGTAATTTCTTTGGACATGTTTTTTGGCATCCTACCTATACCTATACCAGTAGGAACGGCGTATCATTAATGCTTAATATTCTGTTAAATGTCAGTATTTTATTTAACATTCGCGCTAATTAAGTCGATTTGACAACACTCGAGGAAAGGCCGGGAGAATGTTATAAATACTTGTGAATTTCTTGGACATGTTTTGACCCATTCTACCATGGGTTATAAGAGAAAGAACGGCGTTTTATAATTATTTCAAATTTTGTTAAATATCAGTGTTTTATTTATCATTTACACTAATTAAGTCGATTTGGCAAAAACGCTAGGAAGGGTCGAGAGAATGTTATGATAAGTACTCATTAATATTTTGGGCATGTTTTGACGCATGCTACCAACGATAATGCAAGAAGGAACGGTGTTTTATTAATATTTCAAATTTGGTAAAAGATCAGTGTTCTATTTATCATTGGCACTAATCAAGTCGATTTTGCAAAAACTCGAGAAAGGGTCGGGGGAATATTATGACAAGTACTTGTGAATTTTTGGACATGTTTTGACTAATCCTACCATGGGTTATGCCATAAGGAACAGTATTTAGCGGGTTTTTCATTGAATTGAGCTGCCGTGCACGGACGAACTTTTGAAGGGAAGCTTCTAAGGGTATCCAACCGGTGTAGAAAAGTGTTTTGAGTGATATGGAATAACATATCAAATTATACGGCAACTGTATTTTTTATCAAATCCATAAAGCATTTGTCCACTACAGTTATTATTCTGCGTATCGTAGAGTATATGACATACATAGGTTCTATATTTCATATAGAGTCTCTGAATGAGGATAGGTCGAGTACGTAAAAACGGATGAGGACATCGGCTCTTTTATAGTAAATCTAATGGCGACAGACAAGTTAATTTTTAACAGTCAAGAACAAATTTTTAAAAATTATTATTTGTTTTAAAAATAAATTTTTTGACTTATAAATAATTTTCATTTTAATGTTACAGCTTAAAACTCCGTTCATCAGCAGCAGCAGCAACAATAAATAAAACAGCTTGAACAACAGCTTCAACAGCAACAACGGCAGCATCCATAAGAGCAGCATCATTCAGAGTTTTTTGCAGTAGACACTAGATCTTATTGCTTCTGAGCAGTCTACAGATATTGATGTAGAAGAGGGGGTCGTTTTCGCTTGCACAGATAATAAATTGATTCGGTATAATCGAATTTAGTAGCCAAGGTTTGGAATTTTTAAATTCAAAACTGTAAATATATATTTTCTAAATAAATTATATGACTCAATCGATCACTCAGAACAATCCTTTATTAATTGAGTTAAAAGTGCGACGTTTCGGGATTTTTTTAAAAATACTCCTCTCATCATGGCACAAACTTATACGAATAACAAATCATGGACAGCGTCGTGAACGATGGACAAGCAGTACGTACTACCGGCCTTCAAAGCCAATTCTGGTAGTTGTGTGTCTACTTGTTTCAAGGTGCCATTATAGAATACAATTATGCTTGTCTATAGTTCACGACGCTGTCCATGATTTGTTATTCGTTTAAGTTTATGCCATGATGATGGGAGTATTTTTAAAAAACGCCCGAAACGTCGCATACTTTTAACTCAATTAATAAAGGAATGTTCTGAGTGATCGATGAAGTCATATAATTTATTTATGTCTACCTTGGAACAATAGATTCACATCTATAATATATATTTTCTAAATTAATATACTGTTACTATTCGAAACAGTTTCACGCGAGGAGTTGGTATAATTATTAAAAACACTTTTAGTTTAAATCAGATTATTAAATAAGGATAACCAAAGAAACAATCATGTGACTATATTAAACTTACGGAGATTATTACACTGAATTAATTTCTTTTTAACCGAATCAAACAATTATACTCGAGGAGCGATGTTACTCGTGCAACATCCAGCAGTCGAATCTGCCCAGCGTGCTTTTACTTTTTTAACCTTCTCGCAAAACTTACTCAGTGCGGAACTCGGATTCGAGATATAAACTATTTTACTCCTAATAAATGTTACTTTAGAAAAAAGGGTTCCTCTTCTATTGATTATAAATATACATGTATTGACACTAGAAAAAATGGCTTGAAAGATAATAAGAGTAGGCAGATAGAGCTTAAAATGAAAATATTAATTGGAGCCAAAGTAATTAACAATTAAAAAGGATGACGAAAAATGCATGAATATTTGTAGAAATTAAACTGTTTTAATTTCGTTAATTTTTTATACATTTATGATCATAATTTTCAATTGTTAATTACTTTGGCTCCGATTAATGTTTTTCAATGTTACAGGTCTCAAATTAAAGCTCTTTCTGCCTACTTTTATTACCTTTCAAGCCATTTTTTCTAGTGTCAATGCATGCATGTTTATAATCATTATAAGAGATACCTTTTTTCACTAAAATAACATATATTCGGAGTAAAATAGCTTATATCTCGAATACAATGGCCCAGTAGAAAAAACTAAGGATGCTAGGCTACATTTTTGGGTACCAGAAAGCACATCCCAGAGCCTCATTAAAATCCGAGTTATGCAGGGTTGGTGTTCTCCTTGTAAGTTAATAATGTGAATTTACTCATTAAGTTAAACATTGCCGTTTTATACAATATCCCGAAAGTGCGCCTGTCTGACTAGCGATCCTGAGAGTCGACAGCTTTTATTGCCACCGCATCGCTGGATGACACGCCTCTTGGCCTACCGTCCGCGTGAAAAGGCTGCGCTTTTTCTCGCCACGTAGCCTCTCCTTATATGAGAGACAGATGCGACCGCGGACGACCTCAATGATCGCCGTACACGCGGCCCACGCAGCTCGACGGCAGCGATACGCCCATCCGCAGAGATTCTCTATCACTCTAACGGAGCAGTTTTCGTGCATCGGAAATAAATTAATTTTAAATATATTAATATATGACAAGAACTGAATGTGTCAGAATTATTAATTAATTCTGCAAATACGCAACAACTGACTCTCCTACTTTCCGATACATTCTAATCTAAATAAAGCACCAATTCTTTACTATTATTATTACAAATATATTGAACATATTATTATTACTTAATAAAGTTAATTTTTCGCTAGCTCGATCACTGTTTCAGTGGCCGACCGTGCACAGTAAGACCTTTATGCCTAAATTTACCCGTGATCTCTCCGCACGTTCATTCTGATGTCTTGACCTGGTCGTCACCAACGGAGGGAAAATGTGACCTGGAACGTCCTCTGCGACATCCGTTCACACAGCCTGTGTGCAAGTCAAGGGTTTGACAGAATGTACCTTCAATTCACGAAGCCTCCAAACCGGTTGGCTTGGCAAGCAAGTGATAGGTCTGCCACGTAAACAGAATCCGTCCTGAACTACATCTCGGACCTTTATCGCGTTCGATTTGTGTACTACTGTGCATCCTTTCAATTAGTGCAATACTGTAATTTACCCCTGACTGTGCATGTACCTCATTCTTCGAAACAGTGATTCTTATTTAGTTCGTAAACAAATATATTGACTTATTCATATAACAAACTATCCAGTTTTTTTTTCTTTAACAACTACATTACAGATTAAACAATTCTTTTTAATCTGATTATCAACAATAACGGTAATTTTTTCCAGCTCTACCATTAAACAAATTATCATCGCTCATGAACGAGTGTAGGGGAGAAGCGGCTTGGTTGGCGCAGCTGCTTTGATGTCGCACCCCATTATCTTGATACCTTTTTTGTTTTCAAGATGAAAATTAGGTTATTCGATTGAGTAGTACTAAAATAGCAATCATACCAAAAATAAGAAAATATTCACAGAAGTCATTGAGAAAAACAGAGAAATAGTACATTATGTAACAAAGGCAAAAAGTCGAATATTAAAAATCGACTTTTTTCTCGAGTTACATATCGTACTTTACGCCCATCTCAATTGTGGCCACTTTTTGACTTAAAAAGCGGGACTAATGGACTGTTAAAAGACAATATTGTTAAAATACAATCGAAAATCAAGGTTTTTGGTAGAACTTGATGAAATAAAGGAATTTGGACTAGTTTCTAGTATTCACGCATGACATAAACATTACCCACAATAATCAAAAACTTAAAAGTTTAAATTACAATAAAACTGCACTCTCTCGAGACTCTCAAAGCAATAACAATAACCAGGAGAATAATGACAACACGCATAACAACGCAAACATAAACACTACTCACAATAATAACAGACTTCAAATTTCCAATAACAATAACACTAAACTCTCAATAGACTCTCAAAACAATAACAACATCCATGAAAATAACAATATTGATTTTGATAAATTGAAAAATAAATGGCTAATAAATTTAACAGAAATAGAGATACCAGAATTTGCCCGTGAAATCCTCAGCCTGGGGGAGAAATTTAATTTCTCAATAGATAATAATTACATAACAATTTTCCAGTTTTTTAAATGTCTTGAATCTGGCATCTATTTCAACAAGAGAATTGATGGAAAAGTCCATGAAGAGATTATAAACACAATCAATAAACACGTAAAAAACAAACCACACATTTCACACAAAGACAAATTACTAAACACACATTTACGAATGACAGAAAGTTTCTTGAAAAGCAACAAAAATATTTTTTTCACCAAGGCTGATAAAGGCAATGTCACAGTCGTAATTGAAAAATAAGCATACATTGAGAAAATAGAGAATTTACTAAAAGATGAAAAGCATTACATGTGTCTTAGTTCGAACCCTTTGAATGCCATGTTGCGAAAAATGAGAGGCCTTTTAAAACGTTGGGAAGACCTTGGCGTCTTTGAATGTGACAGCGCTTTTTTCGGCTTGGATTTAAAACTAACAAATTGCACCCTTCCTAGAACTTATTGCCTAATAAAA
Source organism: Gastracanthus pulcherrimus (assembly GCA_949152435.1). NCBI lineage: Eukaryota > Metazoa > Arthropoda > Insecta > Hymenoptera > Pteromalidae > Gastracanthus > Gastracanthus pulcherrimus. The sequence continues at coordinate 88,409,460 of OX424575.1, forward strand.
ATACATAAAATAGACTTCCCAGTACGAATCATAGTATCAGCAATTAATAGCCCAACTTATAGGTTTGACAAATGTCTTTCCATTTTGTTTAATAAATCTTTCCCTAAACCCTCATCCAACATAAAAAACAGCTTAACTTTAAAAAACAGTCAGATAAAACCATAATCCCGGAAGATTCTGAATTATTATCACTTGATGTTGTCTCTCTATTCAGTAACATACCAAAAGATCTTATCTTAGAAGCAATCTCGTCAAAATGGCATTACTTAGAAAACAAAATAAAAATGACTAAAGACGAATTTATTCTTGGAATCAAGACTTTATTGGACTGCACCTTTTTACAGTTCAATAATTCATTTTACCAACAGACTATGGGTGCCCTGATGGGTTTTTGCACTAGCCCATTGTTTGCGGTCATTACCTTGGAAAGATTATAATTACACTGTCTTAACATTTTAAGTATTAATATCCTTTTTTACAAAAGATACGTGGACGACAGTTTTTTGATAGCTAAAGAAAACCATACCGACGAGATTCTTATCACCTTTAACAACTATAATAATCACCTACAATTCACAATAGAAAAAGAAAGTAATAACAAAATTAACTTCCTCGATATCCAAATCACGCGACATTACAACAGCATTGCTAAAACAAACTGGTACTGCAAAGAGACAGCATCAGGCAGATACATTAATTTTAACTCACATCACCCAGACACACAAAAAATTGCAATTATATACAGTTTAGTAGATAAATTCATTTTGTTAGCGGATCAAGAACACCACACATACAACATACAACGAATAAAAAACACATTGTTGGCAAATGATTACCCTGTTTTTTTTTATAAATAAATACGTAAACAAAAGACTTCTTACACTAAAAAAACGAAATAACAATAACAATGACTTACACAAAGACACAGAAAACAATAATAATTATTTAGTATTACCATTTCACAAATACATAACACCTGCACTTAAACACATATTTAATAAAAACAACATAACGCAGATAAACAAATCAACAAACAAAATCAATCACCTCATAAAACTAGGGAAAGACAGAATAGATACAATTGACACTAGCCACGTAGTATATAAAATTGACTGTAACGAATGCCCAGCTACTTATATAGGACAAACATCAAGACAGCTAAAATTCCGCACAAAAGAACATAACAAATGCATTGAAAATAAAGACTCTAGATCACCATTAGCATTACATAATATGACCACAGGACACACTTTCAATTTTGAGAACGTAAAAATTTTAGACAAAGAAAAAACAGATTATATACGCAAATTCTCGGAAATGCTACACATACACCTACACACAGACACAATAAACAGGATAAATGACACCAACTTCCTCAGGGACACATACAAGAAGTCAATAGATATAATTAAACATAATATGAAATTCGACAGCCTAGTCAGTCCGATTCTTGGGTAGCATGAGGGAGCGTTGCTGCCGTACCATCTTCCCGCCGCTCCTCTATGCTCACCTGGGAATAAGAGAGGTGTGGGGCTCGACTAGGTAAGTCCCTCTTTCTACAAAGTTTTTTCAATTAATTGATTCTAGCGATATACTACAATTTTTAATTCGTTTAGTATAGATAATAACATCTCTAGTCAAATTAGTGCAATCTGCTTCGGTCTTAGAAAATTGGTTTAGGGTTTTCTTTTCAAGTAAGTTGTTGGTCACAATAAAATAATACAATAATATTGTAACACATTTATCACATACTGTATGTTAATAATTTCAGAAGCCTTGATAAGGGAAGGAACAATATACTCCCGAATCGTCGGCAAATAAAAAATTTCTCTACGTCATATATTCTCGAAAACATCACATTAATATCCAAAAATAACAACATCGAGTATTAGAAGCTAAAAAACAACAAATATTTATTGTGAAAGAAAACATGTTAAGGGGTAACACCACTGTAATAGCGAAAAAAAAGCGATTTTTGGGTATTTTTTTTTAATGGAAAGAAAGGTTATAAAGAATTGATATTTGGATATATTATTAGTCTAATATTATAGTATATTTAAAAAAAAAATTTAGTAAAGAAAATACAAAATGACTGATTTATAGCCGATCTCTTGAGGCCTCTTGCATCGGAAGCGCTCCGTGGCACGCAGTGTACCAATCACACATTTCAACCTGTAACCAAAAAAATCCACATATTCTTGATGTTAATAGCTAGTGAATCACGTAGGGGATTTTAAAAATATTAATTTTTGCAAGTTTGGCAGTGAATTGAAAATAAATTACAAATTTTCATGTTAAAAAAGGCACATTTTTGTTTATAAAATTGTTCAAATCAATTTATTAAAAATCCCTACGTGATTCACTTCGAAATATAATAATTAAGATGTGGATAAAATTTCAAATGGATCGGATGAAAACTGTTCAAGTTATGCTGCGTGCCCGTTGAGAAAAACTCGGTTCAAGAAAAATAAACTTAAAGTTTCAAAATTAGTTTCGGACGTAAGAAAATGAGGAAATCATTTAAAGAATCATTTTTTTTCGGGATGGGACCTTTTGTACCGTATTCTAGAAGGTTCAAAGCATATTTTAAGCCAATAAAAAAACAATCGATTTTTTGAAATTTCTGCAATGGTGTACAATGTTACCCCTTAATCTAGCATTATGTACAGATTCATTTATCTTTAATGCTTTTTTCATTTATATAATCGATGATCAAGCTTAGGTGCGACAGTCATGCCGCATCTCCCCTACTGCATACATGAACATTTTGTTGTGTAGCTTTACGTTACAGACTTTACCTTTTAAAATTATAAACGTAAGCTTTGTTTACAAACTATTCAATATAATAACTTTGGTAACAAATTTCATTCATGAAAATTCTTTTTTCATATATATTCTTTTCTCATTTTTATCACTCTAATTTTGACTTATAAACTTTGTACTGATTACAATTATACGTTACAGATTTCAAAATACGAAATTATAAACGTCCTTACTTGTATTGCATATTTAATGGACTGCATTTGATAGTTTTACGACGTTTACTTGGTTACAATTTAAATATTCAAACGTTACTTTAAAACTTGACGAACTTTATCATTAACAATTTTCTAGAACTTCTAGTTCTTACGCCCTATATGCAACGGTCGTGCTTTCTAATCTAACACGTCACCGAATCCCTCACAAATTCCTGACTGTTCCCGTATTCACCCAGGCAAGTACCTGTGACGTAGGAAAAAACTTCATAAGAGAGCCTACGCCAGGAACAGCAGCTATATTTGCGTTACAATATTATTATCGGGAGACAAGCGCTTATTCCTATACTGTTGAAGCTGCCGAGGAAAGCGCGTGGTTGACGCACTGATGATATTCTGGGCAAATACGCGCTGATGCTGTAGAAGGTGGTGCGCAAATCTGCGCTGCCGCTGCTGTTGAAGATGGTGCACAAACCTGTGCTGCCACCGCTGTTGACAACGGTGTGCAACCTGCGGTAGTGCGGTCGCTGCTGTTGATGACCGTTGCTGGTAAAGCTTGATGTGCTCTCTCACTCACATTGCCACTGTCGACGTAGCTGCGGGAGGCAAGCAGTCCCAAAGCACTGCTGCCGCTGCTGTCCATGCGTGTATGCTCCATCTGCCAAATAAACTACAGTCGGCTCTTGGCATTCTGCTTCCCATGACACTTTTCAAATGTAAATTTCTCTAAAAAATTCAGTAGATAATTAATATATGCTTCTTTTTGTGTTCGAAGCATTCTTTTCCTTTTCTTGATTTACCATTTCTCTCAATAGTATGTTCTTGTCTTGCAATTCTCCGTTTAGCTCTTTCAATAATGTATTTTCAATCTTCAACATCTCTATTTCAGTATGATCTTCATATATAGTTTTTCCATGGCCATTTGAATCAGCGTCTATTATTTCCTGTATTATCTGTTTTTTAATGTCTTCTCTTTGTGCTAATTTCAACTGAACAATGATCAATCTTGCCTCGTTACTAAGCACATTTTCATTCAGTTTTGAGGTTAGGTTTACGTTCTTATGTTCATTGCAAATTACAAAAGTATCACTTACGATTTCAGTATTTTCTAATTTTTTTAAATGATCTGTATGATGCACATTTTCACAAATTAAACATCACTGCTCCTAACTTTTGTCTAGCACTTTTAAGATTTATAGCCGAACTTGTCGAGCGGGTCTGTACCCTGACCCGCCATCTGGGAGGTGATATTTTATCACGTTATTTAAAATCCTCTTTATATTCCATAACTTCAAACTGAAAAGCATTTTTTCATTAACAGTATGAAGAAAGTCTTAAGCTTGAGAGCGAACTTAGACTTGCCTTTGCAGCGCGTAACGTTAATAATGACATAGGCAAATATGAGCTTCGTTTAAAATAAATAATTATTTTAAGGTAGAGCTCTACTGATTTTTCTAAAATCATTATTTTTCTGATTTGGAGGGCTAAAGTTTTAGGTGTATATTTGTAACAAAAACAAATATTTTCCTCACTTTTTATCAAATTTTACTGAAACACCTTATAGTTATAAGAGAATATTCGTTTTCTTTTTGTTAAAAATAGGTAATTTAAAAATGTTCCATGCGGTTACCCTATCGAGTAACAGTGCTTAAACATTTTTTTTTGAATCTTGCATACTGTTAAAGTGTAAAAATTCGCTGCCGATAAAACATAAAGTTCATTTGTAGTTTTTTATAAAATTTAAATTATTAAGACTTAAATTATTGCATAGAAAAGGTTATTTTGAACTATTTTTAACAATATTTGATCAGTTTTCTTTTCACAAATAAATTTTTTTAAGTTTCTGCAAGCGAATTTTGTTTTTAAATCATGTTATTAAGGTGCTCTTAAAATTTCACGAAGATTCGACAAAACCTTATGTGCTTAGAATCTATTTTCTATCACAGTAATAGATCACAAAAGTTTAAGGCCCGAACACTTAAAAAAAGAACACAGAAAAAACACAAGAATAACACTGGCTACTACATCTATATAGTAAAAACCATAAGGAACAATACCTAGTTCCTCAAATCTATAGATATAGTAGATAATGTTATTCTTGTGTTTTTTCTTTGTTCCTTTCTAAGTGTCCCAGCCTTTAGCGTCATAACCCCACTTTTTTGTTTTTGATTGCACAAATCACATCACTATAAAATTTAGCACAACCGTATGTAGGTCCATCTTACGTTAAAATCTTCACTCCTTTTTATTTTATACTTTCTACGTATACGTATCTTCTTTTGTTCAGGTACACTTTTATAATCACTCATACTCTTTCTTTTCTTGTGTCTAGCGAAGTTAATCTTTTGAGCATTAAAGTTGATATCAGGTGTTAAACTCTCAGCTGCTTTACGTGCACCAAAGTTATACTCAGCAACGGTATTCGGAGCAAATATCTAAATTATTTTCCGAGACACAATATAAGTTTTATGGAGTTTATGCTTTTGATCTGAATTTTTGGATTTAATGGAATTTATAATGTTTACGGGTTTGATGGGGTTTATGGGGTTTAAGATTTTTATGCGTTTTATGGGGTTCGTGAGTTACTGCGGTTTACGATGTTTATGAATTTTATGGGGTATATTGGGTTTACTAAGTTTATAGGTTTTATGGGGTTTACGATTTTGTGGGTTTTATGGGGTTCATCAAGTTATGCGGCTTACTATGTTTATGAGTTTCATAGGGTTCATGGATTTATGGGTTTTATGGGGTTTATGGGTTGTTGGTGTTCAATGGTTTTTATTGGGTTTATGGATTATTGGAGTTCAAGGGGTCTTTAATGGGTTTACTATTGTATGGGTTTTATGGGGTTCATAATTTTATGCGGCTTACGATGTTTATGGGTTTCATCGGGTTCGTGATTTTATGCGGCTTACAACGTTTATGGATTTGATGCGATTTATGAGTTTTATGGGTTATTGGGGTTGATGGGGTTTATGGGTTATTGGAGTTCAAGAGTTTTATGGAGTTTAAGGGAGGACTCTGATGTTGTATGGTCAAAATACCAAGAAAAGTTTTTTATTGCATTTTTATAATTTTTTTAATGAAAAAATATTTTGAAACCTATCAGATATCGAAACTTGATGTTTTAACAAAGTTATACGCATTTAAGAAAAACAATTTATATTAGATAACATATAATTTTTCTAACTTTAAAATGTGGCTTGCGCATGCGGTTCTTATGAATTTTTTTGAAACTTTCAGAAAATATATCTTTTCACCACACTGCGCGTAAAGTGCTGACTGTACGCCCTCTCAGCAGGCCGTACAGTACCGCATGGACTGCCTAGGGAATAAAGTGACTTGCGCATGCGCGATGCGCCTTTTTCCGCTCTCGACTGCGTCTCGAGCGGTAAAACAGCGCGTCGCGCGTACACAAGTCACTTTACTTCTAGGCAGAGCATGGGGTACTGTACGGCCTGCTGAGATGCGTACAGTCATTTCTTTACGGGGGTGTGGTGAAAAGTAGTATACGCACCTCTGGAGTACAGTAGGCAAGCATGCACTGTGTGAAATGCCGACCGAGCGAACTTTGAACGTTGCCCACTTTACTCCCTTGATGCATAATGTACTATAGTATATGTGGAACATAATCTGTTCACTACATTTAAATTTTATTTCCTCGTAAAAGAAGCTTTGTGATAGTAGAAAAAGGTTTTGCTAAAAACATGTTAGAAACATGTATTGAGACTTAAGAAATCAAACTACACTGTTTTTAGAAAATGTATGTACGGATGTGTGTGTGTGTGTGTGTGTGTGTGTGTGTGTGTGTGTGTGTGTGTGTGTGTGTGTGTGTGTGTGTGTGTGTGTGTGTGTGTGTGTGTGTGTGTGTGTCTCTGTGCTTTCTTGTACATCGATTATTTTCTTTTTCAATAAAGATGAAACTACTTGCTCGGTAACCTTTGAGCTTAATCCTCTTGCAATAAGTGAAAAGCAGTAGCTACAGCGGTTTTCCGTATTAGGCGACTTTGTTTTATCTAAAAATAAGATTTGTAGAGCATAATAACGAAATTATCAGATAATCAATAAAGTGTATAAACTAAACTATTTGTCAAAGTTAAACTTATATAGTGTATCTTTGAACATTTTTCAAGACTAATTTTCGATAATTTTTCAAAACCCAACATTTCTTTGAACCTTTGTTCCAAATACAATCTACATAAAAAATGGCAATTGTAAATAAATCTAAATATAGAAACTGTTCCAGTCTCAATATTGTGCAATTTTTCCACCATCTTAAATCGTTTATGTCATAGTTTGATGTAATTTTCTTCCGGTATTTTATGTCATGGAGACTTGTACGTAATTTTAGTTAACAGCTGATAACATGACCCTTAATTTGAGTGGTCGTAGCATTTTTTAAGTTGTTTGGATTAAAAGTTATGCCCGTTTTAATATTATGAAAATTTTCAGGTGGTAAATTGGGGATCACGCTGTAGGACCGTATTCTGCATTGTCTCAATTTACTACCTAAAACTTTTTATATTAAATCGGACATAACCTTTTATCCAAACAACTTCAGAAATGCTGCGACCACTCAAATTAAGAGTTATGTTATCAGCTGTTAAATATAATTACGTACAAGTCTTCATGACGTAAACTACCGGAAGTACATTAAACCAAACTATGACATAAACCATTTAAGGGGTAACACCACTCTAGGATTTAAAAAAAATCGTTTTTTTTCTGCTTAAACAATACTTTAGGGTTATAAAAACAATATCTAATTGGTCCTATGCTCAAGAAAAAATTGTAACGGCTTCAATTTGCAATTTTGCCGCCGCCGCCTCGGAGTGTGCGTTTAAAACGTATGTGGTACCGCTCCGACTTTTTGCTTTTACCTGTTGAAATAGTAAATACCTATCTTACTTACAAGGTCAAAGGTCATTAGGTTACCTTTCGTGGTCACCAGGGTGCGCTGGTACTATAATATACATATACATATATTATATGTACACTAATGTACGTGTATGTGTGAGTCAGGACAGCTGCGAAGTGACGCCGAGTGAGACGCTCCGATTTGGGTTTGCCGTTGATCTTTTTATTTTTTATATAAATAATCATCAAAATAAAGTTGTTTTATAGTGTATTATCAATAATAATCGTACATTAAACAAAATGAGTGATAAAGAACCTCAACACAGTGGAAAGAAGTCAAGACGGGGAGGTATCTCCAATGCTAGAAACGAAGCATTTTAAACCGCGCTTCGCCACTGGATCGCTGCGGGTTAAAATTTTTTTGAAAGAGTTACAAGAAAGATAATAAAAACTTCTAATGGACGTGGATCAGCATTACTCTGCATATGTACGGTGAAACTTAATGCTTCAGGGCTCATTTTTTTTGGACTTTCTTACAGGAAGGCGGCACAATATTTTTTTCTTTTTCTTTTTCGATTCGTTTTTTTTACTTTTTATTGATTTTTGAACTTTAGTTTTTCGGGTTTATTAATACCTTAGAAGTAATGTAATTGATCCAGCATTTGAAAGAATATAAAATTACATACATTCTCCGACTTGAAACTTTTGATAAGGTTATATTCCCTTCTTTTGTTATACACGTAAACGTCATTCTTTATCTAAGCGATTATATCTCGAAAATATATGACGGAATATTTATGAAAAATTTGACATGTATAGGAGTATGGAGAAGGTTCAGTAAAATTTTTGTGTATTAACCTACTTCTTTTGTTGAGAAAAAAATAATCTTGTAGAAAAAATCGACTTTCTTGCTCCCACGATAACTGAAGTAAATCGGCAGCATATTATCTGAAACTCTACATAAAGGTAGATTTTTACTATCTCATAACCTGTATGTTTTTTAGATCATGAGATAACCTATTTTATGAGATATTGAGTGTATGTGTTTTTTGAAAATTTATTTTATTGCTTATATTGCGTAAGCGGCGCAGTCATTTTTTATCAATTAGGTCTCATTTTTACGTATAAAATGAAGATTAAAAATTGAAAAGAAATTTCAAGATTCATCGACTTGTTTTTTTTAATGACGATTTTTCGATTTTTGAGTTTTAGATTCTCTGTATTTTTTGCACTGTTACAGACAGAAAGGTGGCCGTGCATGGGTGGAAAAAGGATAGGAAACTTGCGTTATTCACACGTAGCGGGTAGGCTACGTGGTTCTTCGGTGGTTGGAGTGGACTCGAAAAGAAGAAGAGAAGAAATCGGGCAAAAATAGGCTTTTATTGGATGTTTATGAGAGAGGTGTAATCGCTTGTTCTGCTCATGCCGAACTGAGACAAGATGCGGTTGCTGTGAGCCGCAAAGACGGTGCGCGAGAAGAGCGTACAGCGTGAACATTGCACGTGCGCCTTTTTGTTGGACACATGACACGTGTGTTCAACGGCAACGGACGCTCGCTCGCGTACGTGACACGTTCATGGATCGCATCATCGACGCGACGACGACGCAAGGTGTTTGAATGTGTGTTGTGCGTGTGCTGTTGTTAGATTGCTCTTTCGCCTGTGTATACAATGCATGTGTGCCTCTCTCATCTTTTCGATTTACAACGAAGATTTCTTTGTATTCGTAAATTGTAAACCTTATAGTACTAAAATTGCTTAAATGCAAAATAATATTATTTTTTATAATTATAGTCATGATTATGGCAGTATTTTGTATTACAATCTAATTCTCTTTTGAATTCGTGAAGTGGAAAAGTTTGTAGCATCTAAATTGTCCAAGATATAAAACAAGATTATTTCTCTTAAATTATAGTCACGATTACTGTGATATTTTAACTAAAACAAGAATATTAAAGTAGGTTATTCTTAAAGATATGATAGTAGATTTATTTCTAATTTAAGTAACTAAAAAACGAATTGTTAAGCTAGAATAATTGCTTGCATTTATGGGCATCGCTGTAAGCCGCAAAAATAGCTGGGTTTTTATTTATTTTTCACTCCACCATAGTACTTTTTTCATCTTGCGCGTTTGGTGATAATCTGCTACAATGCTGGTCACCTCTGTTCCTGTTGAGGGGGGACTCTTGTCGTCTCTCCGCGTAACCTTGATGTTGCCACACCGGGCACCTGCTAGGGACGGGGGAGACTCTGATAGTCTCTCTTCGCAGTTTTACTGCTGTGGTGCCGGCATCAGTACATTCCTGCGCTCTATGTCGTATTCAACCGGTAGAGCAACTCTTGAAGCATTAGCTGCCCTTTCCACTGTTCGCAATCTCTCCATCTCAAAACTTTCCATGCGAACGGCGTCTGGCTCGGCCGGTCTCGCTGCACCTGTAACTTTCTGAGACCTGGTGATATATCGGGCCCCCGCGGAAAAATGCACATACATATCGCCACCATAGTGACAATGAGTCCAATCGTTGAATAGGAAAAGATAATGGCCGTACTGTGCACTGCGTTCAACTTGTCATCCAGTGCGCTGTATACGGACAGGGCCTTTACCTTGTGTATTATCTCATGAAAATTGGTACCAGTTTTCAGCGTATTCGTGTGAATTTTATGCAAACTCTTCACAATTTTTTGTATCTTGTTCTATAACCTCTTCTATTAGTTTGGAAACATTTTGCGATTCGGAGAAATTTGTTAAAATGAGATTTAGATCCAAATTCGTTTCGAAAAATGCTTTTCCAGACGACGAGAGTCTGAACTCTCTCGTCGCTGCCAGTCTTGTGTTACTCGTATGCGCGGCGCATCCTGGATTCAGTTTCAAGATTCCTAATCCGTTAATTTCTTAGGTGGTCTGTACTGCTCTACGGCATTGTATAAAAATCGGTTCTTTACTAATTGTCAAAAAGAATTTTTGTGATACAATTTTATAATTTTTTTTATGTTTCACACGGCTAAAGTTAACTCTTCGAAAAAAAGGCGAAGGTGGGGGGGGGGGGGCGGAGCACCCACGGTCCTGTGGTGATCTGAAAGCAAAAAATCAAATTGATTATTATTCTGTAGACTTGTCGCTATTACTGGAACTTTTAATATGCACATATTTTTCATAACAAGAATAAAATGGCGGGCTTTAAAAAAAAAAATTTTTTTCGTCTTTTTTTATTCAATTCATATTTTAAGTCAATCGGTTAGATAGTTTTTCCTCAGTGCTTCCCCCACGACAAAAAAAAGTGGTTTCGAGAAAAACGCGTTTAAAGTTTAGATAAGAGATTTTTAATAGAAAAATGATACTTACACTAATCACCTATGCCTGCTGCGTACAAAATTCCTTCAGCTTCTTCATAATTATCGTTTTCAGCAGCTTTCAAAGCCCTTCGAAGACTTCTTACTTCTTTACAGTTAGTTTTGGAGGTTCTTTCAGCGTCTGCAATACCTGCTTCGGTGTAGGTGTCAGCGTAGTCCCTAGCTGTTTGCCCGATTTGCACTCCCATAACTTCCATAATTTTTAGTACAGGAAGATAACCTTCGTTGAATATGCAAGCAGCTGTTAATGTAGCATTTTCTAAGACTTTTTTTCCTGTGAAAATATGATTAGGAGCCAAATTCCAAACGCAGTCGGTGAAACTCTCAGTATTATTTTGAGTGTTTCCTCCTAAGCATCTTTTCAATAAGTCTTCATTTGCTAGATCTTCATAGATTGGCTTTATAATCTGTATTGTTTGTTCCTCAAAAGTTGCTGGGTGTTCGAAAGTGCCCTTTTTTTTCTGCCTTCAGCGGTTGGTATTTACACCAAGAATCTATCCCCTCTGGGCAATAGGAGTGCTGCGAATTTGCGTGTGTGGATGTCATATAGTAAAAGGTCGCCCATACTGTATTTTTCATATTTTCAAGACAGTCTGGGTTTCTCATGATTGCTAACCCATAATATATCGATATTTTTAACATCACTTTATTAGTTAATTGAAGTGGCTTAAGCTTTGGTGGTTCACTTCTGTCTCTTTTTGTTCTGCGCTTTTTCGGCGCAAACACACCTTTTTCTTTTTCTTCAGCGGCTTTCTTTTTTCTCTGCATCTTCGATTTGCTTCTCGGCTTTCAAATACTCGGTAAGAATTTTCTTTGCCCCTTGTAAATGTCTGAACATGCGTTTTTTCACGTGCAACACACTAGGGTGGAGTGAAAATGCAAAAACTTTAAAAATCGAAATGCCTTAGTGTGGAAAAGTTGCGAATGTACACAAAAGTAAGGAAATTTTTTTGGTTGAAGCATATAGTCAAAGTTTTCTGTTCTGCCAAGAGCCTTTATGTTTTCGATTTTAACGAAAAAAATACGCGAAATCGCAGAAAAGCGGTATTTTCTATTCTTTTCATGTTTAGAATTCCCGAACTGCTAACCTTAGGCATTTATGCTTCTGATCGTGTGTTTGTAACCTTCCTCTTTTTGCACACGGGCTTAGGACCGTCGACGGCAGAGTTATATATATTTTTTTTTGTATTTTTTTATATTTTTTATATTTTTTTATATTTTTTTATATTTTAAACTGTTTGTATTTTTTCTAGCAAATTATACTTTATTCAGTTGGTTTCAAGTTTTTATTATTCACACGGTGAACCGAAAAACGAACTAGTAATTACGAGTCAAGATTTTCAAGTATATTATATCGTAGCCCATTATATAAACATTTTAAACTGGCTTAAAATCTTTTTTGCTTTTAAATGCAGGCATAGCAGCTCGAGACTTTAAGGTTGATCGAATATAACCATCCCGATTTTGTATACCTATTACTTTTGTTGAAGCCTCTGTTACTAGTTTAACGGTTCGCTCGACAGCTTGCGTATGACATGGGAATTCTGTGAATGTCCAAGTCGCAGGGATATTATTATCATCATATATTTGTTTAATCTTATTTTTATCGAAATGATGTAGAACTGGCGGTGAAGTTATTTCACATGCAAGCCAATCAATCATGTCGATGTAATTGTTTGCTCCAAAACTTATACTTGGAACCTTAAATTGACGTATATTGGTTCCGCCTTTTTCAGTATTTTTATTTGCGTCAAGAATTTTTCGTAGAGCTAATTTTCTAACTTCCTTGTTTTCATCAGTCAACATGCTAAGTAGAATATTCTCGGGATGTACAAAGTATGCATTGCGTGCAATAACTTTGTCAATGACTTGCAGATACTTTTCGGGAAGATAGCGAAAGGATTTAATAAATTCAAAAAGATCCTTAGTGCCATCCTTGACAGAGCTATTCAGCTTTATTCTAAACCAAGACGGAGCATACACTGAAAGAATGAATACAACTATTTCTTGTAGATTTGAACTAGGGGTTTCAGAAGAAATGTAAAGCCTTAAAATTCGATTGGCTTTAGTGAGCCAACGAGCATGATTTAATTTTCCAGGATTCAAATTAACAAGATCCTCAGAACATTCTCCAGCACTAATAGCGTTACAAATTTTTAGTAGATACTTTTGATCGTTACTTAATACCTTAATGTCAAGGTCGGGTAAACAGCAATTAATAGCTTTAAACTTAGCTACGGGTAAATTCTCACACTTGGCTCTTCAACAAGAGAATAATGATCTTCTACAATGGGAATCAAAACTTTAGCATAAATCTGTTAAACTTTCAGACTAACTATTTCTGCAATATCAGTAAATGAAGGCTCTCTTTTACCACCTGATTTTAAACCAAAAAATCTCCTTTCCTCAAGACAGCACTTAAACACACCCTCGTACGTAGGCAGAACATGCTGACTAAGATCCTTCGGCCGTCCGAAAATCGGACATTCGAAATTTCTAGCAGAGAATTGTGAAGATTTCAACATTCTCAATAAATACACTGTCGTGATAATGGTGCGTGATAATTATATAATATCATCCGTCAAGTAAAGGATGTGCCCGTACCAGCCTCTCTTTATGCCCCTTTATTAACAGCTTTACTTGCGGGCAGGAAAAACGCGTAGCCACCTAGCGACCGTTAACGGAAACTATACTTATGAAACATATGGCTCTATTTTTTAATTTCTCAAATTACTAGTTTGCTTGAAATATTATTATAAATAATCTTGAATATAACTAGTATGAACACAATTTTTAATATGTTTTAATAAATTTAAACAAATTATTATTAGTTATTAGAATGATAAATCCTCCAACGTGTATAGATCTATTACTTTACTTTATGCAACTATGAAATTAAATTATCCATATAAATTTTTATTAACCTAAAAACGCACACATGTGCGATATGCCACAAAGTGTATATAGGCAATATATGTATATGATATAATCAATAAGGTAATATGCTATGTAATGAACTGTCGTACCGAATAAAGTATCTTATTCACGTTTCAGAAATAATCAGAAGTATAAAAAATACCGTTTTTCTGCGATTCCGCGTTTTTTTTTTCGTTAAAATCGAAAACATAAAGGCTCTTGGCAGAATACAATAGAGAGGGGACGGTCGGAACAGCTGCCGCTGACTCTTTTTGGCGCGCTCAGATACCTACGCGGCACGGGCTTATTTTCTTCGTAACTTTAAAACTATTAGGAATTTTGACCTAAAATTTTTACACAATATTTTTGATATAATTTACTTTCAAAAAATGTTACAATTGAAAAATCGAAAATTCCATCCCCTGATACTGATCTGGTACCATTAAGAACATTTTAAAATTGTATTATTTGAAATTTAAGAGTTTGAAAATGTATTTATTTGAAATTTGAAAATGTAACAACTACAGTGCGTTTCATAACTTTAAGACCACCCACATTTTGCGCTAAATCACTGTAATTTAATATTGTATTGATACATAAATTTTATAATCTTAAAAATAATCAAATTTCTCAACATTTTACGCTATTTAGACAATTTAAACATTTTTCGTAGTATTAAAATAACGAAATATCGTATTTTAGGCTGTTTCATAACAATAAGACCACTGTAAAGTTATATTATTTTATTACTATTCCTACTGTATATTACAATAAATAAATTTAAACTATGATTTGTCATTATATTTTAAAATTCTGAAAATTTTCTATTTCTACACTAAAATAAAAATTTAAAATAAAAATAAAAATAAAATAAAATAAAATTAAATTAAATTAAAATAAATTAAAATAAAAATAATAAATTTTCTAAAATATAAAAGATAATATGCGGAAAATAATTAAAAAAATAAGATTTATTAATAATGTAATTTATTGTAATTAAAGCTGCATATGAAAACATTATAATTATTATTAGAGCTTAATATTATGTGTACAATATTTTTATTGTATATTTGAGATATATATTACTATAGAATTTAATTCGTAATGTACAATATTTTAATTATAATATGTTTTATTTGTAAATAGTAACAAAAGATTGTAATTTTTAATCTAATAATTAATTGTACCTCCATTATTTTTTATTAATTCAAAAATGCGATTTCGCATACTTTCAACTAAATTTCGTAAAATTCTTTCATCATTTTCTTGCCAAGCTTTTAGAATAGCATCTTTTAATTGATTAACACTATTGTTTATTTTCAGCATAAACTTTACGAACAAGAATAGCCCACAAATTTTCAATCGGATTAACGTCTGGAGAACACGCTGGCCAGGCTAGAACAATAATATCGTTATTGTTAAACCACACTTTCGTTTCACGACTTGCGTGAATTGATGCGTTATCTTGTTGAAATATCCAATCTTCTGTTTCATTATTATCTAAAAATGGCAAAAAGTGATCTTTCAGTACATTAATATACTCTTGTGAATCCATTTTACATGAAGGAAAAGCTAGAGGCAATTTATGTGAGATACAAAATCCTCCCCAAACCATCAAGCTAGTACCACCAAAATTTCTACGGGAAAAATATTCAGGCTCCTTTCTTAAGTCTCGCCAATACGAATGATGGATCAGGGCCATCTAAATTAAATTTCTTTTCATCAGAAAAATAACCTTAAAATAAAGTAACAGTGAATTTAATATTCATAGAAATAAACCATGCATAATATATTATATACCAATATAATAATATTGTTCTATTTACTTTATTCCAGTCCGTATTCATATTAAGTTTCCCAAAATTTAATCTAGCATCTTTATGGCGAATTAGTAATCGAGGAGCTCTTTGTAATGATTGCCTTACAACGTGATTAGCGCTTTTAATTGTACGATATATTGTTGAGCGTGAAATATTTAAATTTAAATCTTCTTTAATTTTATTCAAACTTTTTTTCGAATTGCTTGCTGCATTAATAATTCTGCGCTTTAAACGAGCAGAAAATTTGTTTTTGGGTTCGCCCTTTTTATTTTTACCATAGTTTTCAGGATTTTTAAGAAAATTTAAGATTACGCAATTTGACCTCCTCAATTTTCGAGAGATTTCTCTTATGCTCGTATCGCAGTCGCGATATGCTAAAATCTTTCCTTTTTCTTCTTCGGTTAAGCATGTACCTCGGCCCATTATCTAATAACTGCAAATTAAAAACTTTAAGACTACTTTTGAACTTACTTCACTTACTGCGTTATGAAATAGACAACGCGTTTAACGGAAATTTAAATTATCATTACCCAACGGTTTCAGTTTATATTTATGACTATAGTTACCATCCAAGCATTTACCTACTGAGTGGTACTGTCGGTAATTGTTAAATTGAAATAAAAATAATACATCAGCGCTTACAAGTAGTGATATATATATATATATTGTGAGCACAGCAATAAATTAAAAAAACTTAATAGCGGTCTTATTGTTATGAAACAGCCTAAAATACGATATTTCGTTATTTCAATACTACGAAAAATTTTTAAATTGTCTAAATAGCGTAAAATGTTGAGAAATTTGATTATTTTCAAGATTATAAAGTTGATGTATCAATACAATATTAAATTACACTGATTTAGCCCAAAATTTGGGTGGTCTTAAAGTTATGAAACGCACTGTATAGTATTTAAAATTTTTAAATTTTAAATTTGTTTTATTTGATATTTCACAGTTTAGAAATTGAATTGTTTGAAATTTGAAAATTTAACAATGTTCTATATAAAATTTGTATTATTTGAAATCTAAGAGTTTGAAATTTGTAAATGTAACAACTATACTATTTAGAATTTGTAAATGTAACAACTATACTATTTAATATATGAAAATTTTAAACTTTATATTATTTGAAATTCAAGAGTTTGAAAATTGAAATTGTAACAACTGAACTATTCAAAATTTAAAAATGTAATATTTGTAATATTTCAAATTTAACAGTTGAAAATTGACATATTTGAAATTTGAAAATTTGACAACTGTACTATTTAAAATATGAAAATTTAAAATTTGGATTATTTGAAAATTAAGAGTTTGAAAATTGAATTGTATTAAATTTTAATTTTAACCACTGTTCTGTATAAAACTTGTATTATATGAAATTTAAGACGTTGAAAATTGAATTGTTTGAAATTTGAAAATGTAACAACTATACTTTTTAGAATTTGAAAATATAACAACTATACTATTTAATATTTGAAAATTTAAAATCTGTATTACTTGAAATGTAAGAGTTTGAAAATTTACTTATTTTAAATTATAAAACTTAACAACTGTACAATTTATAATTGGAAAATTTTAAATTTGTATTATTTGAAATTGAAGAGTTTGGAAATCGAATTGTTTGAAATTTTTAAATTTGCCTACTGCACTATTTAAAAGTTTAAATTTAAAATAAGTATTATTTGAAATTTAAATGTTTGGAAATTAAATTGTTTCAAATTGTAAATGTAACAACTGTACTATTCAAAATTTAGAAATGTAAAATTTGTATTATTTGAAATTTACGAGTTTGAAAATTCACTTATTTGAAATTTGAAAAATTGACAACTGTACTATTTAAAAAATGAAAATTAAAAATTTGTATTATTTGATATTTGCAAATTTAACTACTTTACTATTTAAAGTTTTACAATTTAAAGTTTGTATTATTTGAAATTTAACAGTTTGAAAATACAATTTTTTTAAATTTGAAAATTCAATAATTGTACTATGTAAAATTTGAAAATTTAAGAGTTGTATTATTTGAAAATTCACTTATTTGATGTTTGAAAATTTAAGAACTGTATTATTTAAAACTTGATAATTTAAAATTTGTATTTGAAATCAAACAGTTTGAAAATTGACTTATTTGAAATTTGAAAATTTAACAACTGTACTATTGACAATTTGAAAAATTAAAATTTGTATTATTTGAAATTTAAGAGTATGAAAATTTACTTATTTGATATTTGAAAATTTAACTACTGTACTACTTAAAATTTGAACATTTAAAATTTGTATTATTTGAAATTTATGAGTTCGAACATTGACTTATATAAAAATTCAATATATAACTTTTTTTTTTTTTGCTTTATTTAAAGTCGCATCGACAACTAGACCATTAGCGACTTATAAAAAAATTATTATTACATCATTTCAAAACATAGTTTAGTACAATATTTTAGAACAGTTGTAAGAAGAAAAAAAAGGATGAAAATATACAGTATAATGAATTTCAATTCTGTCATTGAGTTTAATGTCTTTAAGAAATTTAATCACTTTGATAAACACTAGAGAGTCGTTGAGCATTATCTTGATATCTTGAGGAAGGTTGTTTTTTCTTCTTTCTTCGTTAAAAGAAGGACATTCTTATAGAATGTGCGGAATAGTCAATCTCACTTTGCAGGTGTGACATTCAGCAGGAGCATTTTTTTCCAAAATGTGTTGATGTGACAAGAACATGTGTCCTATCCTCAGTCTAGTTATTATTTTTTGATCTTTACGTGTTAGCTTGTGGTCTTGAACTTTGTGGAAAATATCGTCTCTAATCGAGCTTAAGAAGTTCAGATTTGAGTCTAGCCATTTATTTTGCCAAAATAGTAATACTGCTTTAACTAGAAGTTTTTATACATGATTTATTAGAAGTGGGCAGTTTACTGGAATAGGTTGATTTACTGTGAACTCTTGAGCGAGAGCAGCTGATCTTATTTGATTCGGAGAATTTAACCTGGCTTTGGTTATTACAATATTATATTTTTTCTTGATGATTTGGTGAATCTTTTTTTGGATGGTTTGGATCAGCTGATTGTTAGTATAGGGTTTAGTTAACTGTTGTAGGATGGAGTCAGAATTAATATAAATTATGGCTTTCGAGTATTCACGTGAGTCTACTATTTCAAGAGCGTTTATGATGGAAATGCATTTTGCTTCGGTCTCTGAATATAAGTTATGCAGTGGAATTTTGATTTCATCAACTGGAGAAATTATAACGACTCCTGTGCCTGAATCATTTTGAAAACCTTCAGAGTATAAAAGGGCTGTATCTATGTGGTACTGGATCTCGTCGTACTCTGGGTTTAGTGATGTCATGATATCTACTATCTCTGTCGGATTTAATGGTTGGACTCTTAAGAGAGTTTCTGGAAGATCTATATCTAATTCGGTAAAAAGGTTTTCAAGTCTTTTTGCAAACGGAAGTGGACAAAGTTCATTCATATTTCCACAGTTATTCATGTCAATGAAGATTTTTTCACATGCTGGGTTATTTGGATTAGCAGAGAGTTTGCAGGCGTATTTACACATTAGGATTTTTCTTCGATAGCTTAGTGGAGGTAGGTTTGCTTCTACAAGTATGCTGAGAGTAGGGCTAGTGTGGAATGCTCCTAAGGCAATTTTGAGTCCTAGGTTATGAATCGGTTCTAACATTTGGGAAGCCGGTGAGGAGTCGTATAATATACTTCCATAGTATAGTTTAGAGAGAACCGTAGCTTTATAGGTGTTTAGTAGCACTTGTTTGTTGGCTCCCCAGTCTTTGGCAGCAAGAGTCTTGATCAAATTTAATCGTTGCTTTGCTTGATTTTTTAAATCTTGTAAATGGAATTTCCAGCTTAATTTAGGGTCAAAAGTACATCCAAGAATTTTCATTCGGTCAGTCTCTTTGACTCTATGATTTTTTATCAAAAGTTCTATGTCAGGATATTTTAGATAAATCCTTGTAAATACAATGAATTCTGATTTAGTACTTGAAAATATGAATCCTGAAGTTAGTGCCCATTGTTGAAGTTTGTACGAGAGTTTTGTAGAATTTTTTGAGTCGACTGTAAATTTTTTCCTGAGCAATAGATCGTTAAATCATCAGCAAACAAACAACAGTGTACTGGAGAATCTATGTTTTTTATGATATCATTTATAGCTATTAGGAATAGAGAAACACTTATAACTGAGCCCTGTGGCACTCCATTTTGCAGGTTTTGATTTGAGAAATAACACCATTTGCTGTAACTTGTATTAGTCTATTTTTAAAAAAATTTTTTATAAACTCTAGCATATTACCTTTTACTCCTGCTTCAAGTATGATATCTAGAATGCGGTCTTTCCATACCATTTCAAAGGCCTTTTGTATGTCAAGACTCACTGCTATTAAATGTGATTTATTCTGAAACGCCGTACAAATTGCATTTTCTAGCATTATTAAATGGTCATACGTAGTTCTATTTTCTCGAAAGCCACTTTGTTGGGAAGAGAAAAAATTGCTAGACTCAAGGAATGATTTCAGGCGCTTGTTGATAATTTTTTCCATTAGTTTGCATGTTGTTTGTAAGTGAAATTGGTCTGTAATTTTTTGGATTGGACTTATCTTTACCGGGTTTAGGTATGGGAATAATGGTAGCTAATTTCCATTGATCCGGAAAGACTCGGTTAGACCATATTTTATTGAAGATGTTATGAATAAGTTCTATTGCAGATTGTGGAAGGTTTTTCAACGTAATATTTGGAATTTGATCAGGTCCAGGGCTTGAGTTTTTGCATGGTAGTAACGTATCAGAGATTTCGACTAATTCAATTGTTTTGTTAAAAAATGGAATTTCTAGGTCTTCGAAATGTTGGTGATTGTATTTCGTTGAGTAACTGTTTTTATGCTGTAAAAAGTCTCGATCGTAATTTTCGTTACTCGAATTTTCAGCGAAAGTTTCTGCGAGTTTGTCAGCGATTTCATGTGATTCAAAAATCATTATGTTGTTATCTTTAAGCACAGAAATTTTAGTAGATTTGTATTTACCCTGTATTCGTTGAATTTTTTTCCAGATTACTGATGAGGGAGTGTTGACATCTAATTCGGCAACAATTTTTAGCCAAAAAGTTGTTTGGGCGTTTTTAAGTGTTCTTTTGGCTATCGCCTTACACTTGTTATGCTCTATCTTATTTTCGGTAGTTTTATGTTTTTTGTAGCGATTGAAGGCGTGTTTGGATTCTTGGATCGCTTTTTTACAGTCTGGGCTCCACCACGGGACTTGTTTTTTGTGGAGCTTAATCTTTTTCACCGGTATTGCTTTGTCTGCCGCTGAGAGAATAATCGCGTTGAGTTTTTCTATTTTTTCGTTTATTTCAAAATCTATATCTTGAGAGTTTTCCTGGAGCTCCAAAAGTTTATTAGTAACATCTGACTGAAATAGTGGCCAGTTTGCTAACTTATAATTGTAGATTTTTTGCGGAGTTAGATTTGAATCCGTTTGATTGGGAGACATGGTGGAAATTTTCAAACTTATCGGATAATGGTCACTGTCATATAAATTGTCGAGCACTTCCCAATCTAAATTATCTGTTTCCGAGGACGAGACAATGGACAGGTCAATTGCACTGGAATTGCCGGTTGCTGGGTCGAATCTTGTATGCTGATTTGTGTTGAGTAGCGAAATTTCAGGGTCATCCAGAAATTTTTCTACAATTTTTCCTCTGTAGTCGGTATTGACGCACCCCCAGAGAGTATTATGAGAGTTGAAGTCACCCAAAATTACGTAAGGTTTTGACAGTTGAGCTTTTAAATTTTCCAGTTGATGTAAATCTAAATTTTGACAATTAGGTAAGTAAACGTTACAGATTGTAATTTTATTTGGTAAAAAACATTCAATAGCGACTGCCTCTATGTCTGTGTTGAGGGATAATTTGCTAGAGTGTATACTATTTTTTACGAATATAGCGACTCCTCCACTAGCTTTCGTACTGGATAGTCTATTTTTAAAAAAACTATCATATCCTTTAATTGAAGCGCAGAAGTCGTTTTTGAAGTTAGTTTCTTGCAAACATATGATATCGGGGTTTAAGTCATATATGAGTTTTCGTAAAAAGACGTACCTCTTGTAGTATCCGTTTAGGTTCCACTGACACAGTGTTATAAGTTTATTTATTTTGTTTGGTGTATTATCCATTTTAGTTTGATTTTTGAGCAGAGAGTTCAATTCGTTTTATAATCCTTGTAAAAGTCGATTTTATGCCTCTATTTTGAAGATGTGGATACAGTTCTCTCATCATTGACTATATATTAGTGATTTCAGGGGAGAATTCTGAGGCTAACCTATCGATTTCAGGGTTACATCTCGATCTATCAAGGAAGTTCAAAAGCTGGAGATAGTTGAGGGGATAATTGTTGATTGGATTATCTACTATTTCTTTAAGAGGGAGTATTTTAGTTTCTAGATTGGAAGATTCGTCTTGTTTTGAGTTTTCTACTTTACTTTTTTTGGCTGGGCTTTTGGAATTTTTTGAATTTTCTACATTTACTGGGGGCTTTTTTGAGTTTTCTGTCAGAACTGGGGAGACTGCTTTTTCGATGGAATAAAACTCTTCTGATAGTGACTCTAGGCTAGTTTCTGAGCTTGAGAGAAATTTAGAATTGGTAAGAGATGTCGAGTATGAGAAATCAGAGAGCGGACGTTTCAATGTAGAATCTGAGGGTCCCTTGGGCGTAGATTGGGTCATGTGTTGTAAGTCTGTGCTGTCCGTCGGAGTCTCCACCACAGCAGGCGTGGCAGCTCCGAAGTCAGTTTGCTCCGATCGGTTTTGTGTCGTTACTATTTCTTGGTTTGTTATTTCAATAAGCTCAGTAGTAGAAGACGTTGGTGCTTGCGTAAGCGGTAGTTGGCTGCTTTGATTTGTTTCACATTGCCGGGCTACGTGACCCTCTTGTTTATATATGAAACATTTGAGAGTATCGGTAGAAGCGTATATCCAATACGTAGTGTTATCATAGTCGATTTTGAAGGAGTCTGGTAATTTCTGAATATCTTCCGGGTTTACGTAGATTTGTCGCCTAAAGCTTAGAATGTGTGCAAAGCCCGGTCCCGTGAAGCCCGCTTTGATAAAGGTCATTTTTTATTCTAGTTTAACCTTGCAAGCAGTCAAATAATTTTCTAGAACTTCATGAGGTATAACAGGGCAGACATTTGAGAGAATTAACCTTTTAGCACGCACCATTAACGGTCTGATTTTTACTGTAGCATCTTTTATTATTATATGTTTATCAATAAGCTCAACAGCGATATGTTTAGTAGCTAGGTAAATACAAATTCTGTTATTTGAAATTCTAGAAGTGAATCTAATGTTAGTTGGTGGGGTGAGCTTAGCAATTTCGTTTACGTAATCTTTGATCGAACTTCCCTCAATAGAATCTATTATAATAGCTTGCTCTTTTCTCGGGAAACAATCTGATTTAATAGCACCTGCATAGTTGGGTTGTGAGAGTTGAGATTCTTGTTGTGGTTCCTGGTGTTGGCTCATCTCGTTGTGTGTATTGGTTGGTGCACCTCTGTAGTCAGAGGAATGTATCTTTGATAATTTTGAGCTGCAATTGCACCCAGTGCACTTGCAGCATTTAATTTCACTAGCACTGAGAGTATAAGGGACACTAATCACTTATGAGAACACAGCACACGTGAGGATGAGACTTGCGATCACTGTAAACATACGGAGCGTAAACACGTCAGACCTGTACGGAGACTGTGAGTCGACTGATATGATAACTGTATTATAGAAAGTTAGAAAATTTTAAATTTGTATTGCTTGAAAGTAAATAGTTTCAAAATGTAATTATTAGAGAATTTGAAAATTTAATAACTATTATTTAGAATTTGAAAAATTAAAATCCGTATTACCCGAAATGTAAGAGTTTGATCATTTTAAATTTGTGTTATTTGAAATTTAAGAGATTGAAAATTTTAAATTCTTATTTTTTGAAATTTAAGAGTTTGAAAATATTAAATTTGTATTATATGAAATTTAAGAGTTTGATAATATTCTTATTTGAAATTTAAAACTTTAACAAATGTACTATTTAAAATTTTAAAATTTTTAATATGTATTATTTGAAATTTAAGAGTTTGAAACTTGACGTATTTGAAATTTTAAATTTTAACATCTGTACTATTCAATATTTGAAAATTTTAAATAAATATTTGAAATCTAACAGTTTTAAAATTCATTTATTAGAAATTTTAAATTTAGATGATTGCTTCTAACATAAAATTGTAGACGAGGTTTTTAGAGTGTCTCAACAACTCTTTAACAAAAAATCTACTATATTCATTTGAACAACAGAAACGACTACTCCGCGGGCAAATACCCCTCCCAGCATTCAATTAAACTGTTAATCCATAAAATATGTAGATTTAATTTAACATTAAAAAACAAAACATTTTTTGTATCCTGCAAATTGAACTTGCTTTTAAACATTCCAGTAATGAAATTTTAAAATTTAATATGTGTACTATTATAAATCTGAAAATTTAAAATATGTAGTATTTGAAATTTCAGAGTTTGAACTTTGACTTATATAAATATTGAAGATATGATAACTGTATTATATAAAATTAAAAAATTTTAAAATTGCATTATACGAAATTTAATAGTTAAAAATTTGAAAATTCACTTATATGAAATTAGAATATTTAATAGCTGTACTAATTAAAATTTGAAAATTTAAAATTTTTATTATTTGAATTTTATGAGTTTGAAATTTTAAAATTTTGTATTATTTGAAATTTAAGAGTTTGAAATTTTTAAATTTTGTATTATTTGAAATTTAAGAGTTTGAAAATTCACTTACTTGAATTTTGAAAATTTAACAACTGTACTATTTACAATTTGAAAATTTAATATTTGTATTATATGAAATTTAAGAGTTTGATAATATACTTATTTGAAATTTAAAACTTTAACAAATGTACTATTTAAAATTTTTAAATTTTAAATTTGTATTATTTGAAATTTAAGAGTTTGAAGATCGAAGATTTGTATTATTTGAAATTTAAGTGTTTGAAAATTTTAAATTTGTATTGTTTAATATTTTCAGAGTTTGATAATATACTTATTTGAAGTTTGAAAATTTAACAACTGTACTATGTACTAATTAAAATTTGAAAATTTTAAATTTGCATTATTTGAAATTTAAGAGTTTGAAAATTGACATATTCGAAATTTTTAAATTTAACATATGTACTATTCAATATTTGAAAATTCTAAATTTGTATTTGAAAACTTACAGTTTGAAAGTTCACTTATTTGAAATTTGAAAATTTAGTAGCTGAACTATTTAATATTTAAAATATGTGTTATTTGAAATTTAAGGGTTTAAAAATTCACTTACTTGAAGTTTAAATATTTAACAACTGTACTATTTAAAATTTTAAATTTAATATTTTTATTATTTCAAATTTAAGAGTTTGAAAATTCACTTATTTGAAATTTGAAGATTCATTATTTAAAATTTGAATAGTTAATAGCTGTACTATTTAAAATTTGAAAATTTAATATATGTAATATTTTAAATTTAAGAGTTGGACAATTCACTTACTTGAAATTTGAAAACTTAACAACTGCACTATTTAAAATTTGTTTATTTGAAATTTAAGAGTTTGAAAATTTACTTATATAAAATTTTTTAAATTTTACTACGGTACTATTTAAAATTTGAAAATTTTAAATTTGTATTATTTGCAATTTAACAGTATGAAAATTGGCTTATATGAATATTGCAGATATGATAACTGTATTACGTGAAATTAGAAATTTTAATATTTGTATTGTACGCAATTTAATAGTTACAAAATTTAATTTTCGATAATTTGGAAATTTAATAACTATATTATTTAGAATTTGAAAATTTAAAATATGTATTATTTAGTAATTATTCTTTTAAAACGTCGTTATGATCTGATTTAAACTTGACAGGGCACTTATTGATAATAGTGTTTTATCCACTGTATGCTTATCAGCGACATCAGCCGGCTTCGCGAGATCTCCCGCCTCAGCCCTTCTTGCGGCCGTCGTGCAGTGGCCAGTCGAGAGCCACTATATAGTTGCAGTTTCGCTCTCCGTCGAGAAACTACGCGCACGAGTTATTTCTTTACCTAGGGTAGCAACATATGTGGAGTATATTTGCGCTTACGGTGTACCCTTGCAGATGCAGCAGCGTGACACGATTTTGTCGAGCATAAAGGTGCGATGATGTATTATCACCTTTGACTTTTAGTGATCAACTTTGACTATCTGGATAATCAATTTCTGAATAATCAAATCTGATAATTTCAACAATTTATCTGTTTTTGTCACTTGAATAGCCAATTTTTTATCCATTTATACTAATTATTATTTTCTGATTAATTTGAATAATCAAAACAAATTTTTTTGACTCTTCCGAATAATCATATTTCTTTTGATAATCGGAATAATTAATGTTTTGACCACTTTTAATAATCACTTTTGATTATCTGTAGTTTTTTTTCTCTATAATTTTGTGTATATACATATATTGTATTATTTTGAAACTTAAAGACTTAATTGATTACTTGATATACTGTTTGTAACTTTTGCATTCCCAATTTGTGATTTTTGGGCCAAGTAATTAGCTTTTTACTTGCCCTTAAAATTGAACTAGTTTTAACCATTAAATTATTTGTTTAATAATTTTCTTACATTATTTAGAATGAGTTTTTGGGGCCAAGTAAGTTGACTTTTACTTTTTTTTTTTAAACTTATTTCTGTGATGATACTTATATGAGTACCAAGTTGATATCGCAATGTGAGATGTTTTTACATTTTATGACTAAAATATTTTTTTTGCAAAGAGAAATTAGTGGAATTGACTTAATTTCCATCGTGTTTAATTACCTATTAAATATTCCAAACACATCCTTGACCACCTCCTAATACGATAATTCTGAATGACCTTGGACACTCGTGAAATACTTGGTATCATTAAACTAGACGAAGATTTTCTCGTCTCTAATTCAGGTACTGCTGTTTCTTTCCATATTTTACTTTTATTTTACAACAAAAGGGGTTGCCAGATTTCTTTTGCTGTTGACTTGTCCGTCGCGAAACAAGCGGCTTGAATAAGAAAATATTGTATTTGTGTATATGTTATCATAGACGTGTGTATGGCGGGGTATCTGGGGTAGTTTTGCAAGCAATCTTACAGGCGCGTGCAACGTCCGCAGGAAAGAGCGTCGGACCCATCGTCGCGGTAATAGCGAAGGGTACGCGCGTGTCCGTTTATATGCCGTAAGTCCCAGGAATCCGATCACCTTCCCGCAATCATTACTCATGCCGCCAAGGGAGTGGCTAAAGTGCACGCGGTTTATGCGGTGATCGAGAGGGTTACATTTTTACCTGTGC
This sequence comes from Gastracanthus pulcherrimus, assembly GCA_949152435.1. Taxonomy (NCBI): domain Eukaryota; kingdom Metazoa; phylum Arthropoda; class Insecta; order Hymenoptera; family Pteromalidae; genus Gastracanthus; species Gastracanthus pulcherrimus. The sequence continues at coordinate 88,436,805 of OX424575.1, forward strand.
CGTCGATCGCACTTGCGCTCCACATGTATGTAAGAAATAGGTTGCAGGTTTTGTATGCGTAGGTGTGGGTGGGATATAGTGTGAACTGCGAGTGTAAGCGTGCGTTGTGGCTGATGTGCTTGTTCGTCAGCGATCGATCTGTGTATGCGTGAGTGTCTCACGTTCGTCGCCCGAGTCGCGACGGACAGCTAATTCATTTACTGCCTTCATCGAAAATTGATTAAAATTTGGGATAAATTTAATGGCTGATCGCTGTCTTATTATTTGATGAAGAATTTTTTTTTCCTTTTTATAATAATTTTCTAGTGAAGTCATCGACCTTCAAACGAGAAAGTTTTGAACAAAATTTGTGACTCTAAGGAGGAATAACATCCTTAACTTGCTTGGCCAAAAGTATTTCTCGCCGATTGCATGCGAACCCTTTCATGTTTTTAATCTTTGCATCAAGTAGTGAGAAAAATCACGCAACTGAGTGAGAGTCTTTATTTTGCTTTTGTGCCTTCGGAGATCTGAAAATTTGAAATTTTTCTATAAACCCCGTGACTTTAAAGAATAACATACATGAGTGTAAGAGTTTCTCGCTCTTTGTTCTTTTAAGATTGTTACTCTTCTTTTTGGACATTAGTATTTCATAAAACGTGAAAGCCTCTTTATGACGTTGACGATATTTGAGGACTGTAACCGAATTTTATATGAATCTATTGAATTTTTATTAAGTACTATTTGAGGTTTTAATGCAACTCTATAGTTGAATCGAATTTTTAATTTGTCTACTTCAAATTTATTTTACTTTTGTTGAATATTTTTTTTTGTTAATGTTTTGAAGAAATTTTACAGTTAACTTGAACTTTAAATTTATCTGCTTTAAATTTATTTTAATAATTTTTTTAAGCGTATAACTTGATCATTTCTAAATTGAGATAGATTTGATACACTCGTTGTTAAGAACAATACGTTCATCGCAAAGGAAAAGAAAATTTAAAAATAAAAGGACCGATCTTAACCTTTAATCGGTATTGTCTCGATGTGCGCGATCTGATGTCAATGTGGGTCTTTGACGGTTGATGCTCTTTTTAGTTTATCAAGATTTGTAATTTTGATGACGTCACCATTCCTTAATTTTGCTTTCTTTAGGTGGTAATCGATACTAATTATCTCATACGGGCCCTCATAGTCTCGGTCAAATTTACCTGTCTGAGATTCTTTCAATTTGTATACTATTTCACTGTCTCTGAAGTGCACTACGTTCAGTTTTCGGTCGTATTAGTCCGCTGCAATTTTGCTATAAGTTTTGTTAATCCCTCTGTGTGCTCCCATAGCTGCTTCATGATATTCTTTGAGCAGCTTGTAGCGATCTTGCACAGGGGAAATCAGTAAGTTGTTCAGATAAAAAACTGCAGTGATGCGAGATCTCTCAAATATTGCATTAAAAAGGTCAATGAAAGTGGACCGAACTGGTAGAGTAAGGATAGTCAGATCTTTAACCACACCAAAAGTAATAATATTGCTTGTTTCTATATGTCTTGTTAACTTTTCCATGCAGTCCGTTAAAACTGATTGTATTGGCCTCTCGTCTATGTGGTTTCTTTATGAATAGGCCTATCATGTGAATATGTCTGCATTTGGTAGCGTTAATGTCGCCCATACAAAGCCCGTGATGTCGGAGGCTGTCAAATATCGCCGCTCAATCAATGCTTCCAAAATTTGTGTATTAAGAAAACCGGCTGCTGTTATTAAACAGATAGTATTTTCTTTGTACTGAAAACGATGCTCATTAATCGATTTAATTCACGAAAAGAGCAGCGGATTTTGTCTATCATGAGGTACTCATGGCAGTTTTTCGCGGGGTGACCGCTCGTGCATGACAAGGTATTTATCAAATGCACTTGTATGTGTCCGGGCTCTTATCTGTCTGTCTCGCTCACTCATCACCTCTGCCTGCCTTACATCTTGGCAGCGCACAGTGACGCCATGGGGAGATTAGCTGGGTGCATCAGTATGTGGCATATCACCATTAGTTCAATCTGCGGTATAACCTTCCCAAACTTTGGACAGATGTTTGCTATCAATACCCGGCGTGCGCTTGAAAGTTTTAGCAAAAATGATCGATGACAATTTTTTATGCCCATTTTTCAAAATTTAAGAATTATGTTTCAGGTACAGGTATTTTCCTGTGAATTTTTAGGTAATAAGACGTTTTATTTTCTGAGAAAGAAAAATAAAATGTAAAAAAATGCATTTTTATGGCCAATGATAACTTAAGTAATACTTTATGTAATGCCTTGAAAATTTCAGAGAATATTTGTTAGGTGCCAGGTTATTAGCTGAATATTTTGGAGTCGCTTTGGTTCATAATCTGAGATATTAGAGATTATTCAATTTAAACAATACTGTTCATCCTGTATATCACGACATCTCTATGCTTTATCGTTGTGCTTTTTCTTGTAAATAATAAGTATAAATATATTTGAAATTTACTATTATACACTTCTAGCGAACATTACGCATTATATTGCACGAAAAAGTACAAAGATAATGTTATATTAAAAATATTATTATTTTGTGATTTTAAAAAATGAGTTAATAATGGCTGAATTTTTTTTCGCAATAGTGAATCTGTATATATCTATAATACAGCATAGAAAAATTATAATTTTTATACTATTTTGATGGTGGAATTTATAAACTAGTATATATTAAATAGTAGTCAAATTTTTAAATGAGTGATTTTAAAAAATTATGCGTTTTTGTATCTTATGCATTTTATTGCAATGAAAGAAAGTAAACAGTAATTCAATCTTTTAAGTGTAGATTTCATTTGATTTTATAGATAAGAAATAGATTTATAATAGATAGAAAAATAGAATCAATGACAAATCGCTAACCAATGACACCCTGATATACGATATATACGATAATATGTTTATTGAAAAATATTAAATTTTCAGTACTGTACAAATCACTAAATAAAAATCGTTAGACAGGAAAATAACCACGATGAGCGTTACTGCGCAGTTCTTCCTTATTTATATAATAATTTTGATTAAATTCTCTTTGAGACAGCATAGTGCCAAAGCAGTTGGCAGCGTTTTGTGAGATGAGACGGAAGAGTTTATGTTCCCTGTCTTGACCTCAGTCCTGTCCATGTTGCGAGGGACATATTCAATACGATCTGACATTCTTTGCTCGTAAGGGTCCGTGTCAGGAAAGTCGTATTCATCCTGCTCTCCTGTATTCGTTTGGCCATTTATAGATACTAGGTTCTGCTTGTTCTCTCTCGTCAAATCTATAAGTGGAGTTTCGATTTGAGAATTGTCTTTTGTCAGATCGACTGTAGACAATTCCATTGGCTCTTCATAATTATTTAAGAAGTCGTTAACTGTCAACAGCTCTCGCTCGCCGCTAGTCTTTTCCACCTCTCGCACAGATGACACGTGCTGTGCCTGCTGTGCTTCGGGCTTACTGCCGCCAAAGTCTTTGCGTATAATACGATTAAAATCTGGAGCAGTGACTGATTCGGCCTCTGCTACCCATAAATTAATTTGCATGGCGTTTCTGCCTAAAACTTCGCACTTGACGATATCCAAGATCAAGTGTGGCGCAGCTTGGCTGCTTAACCGTGCAGCACCGAAGCCTGTAGTGACTGTTGTTCGTTGTTCTCTCGATGAGCCTGCGAGCAGAGCGGCATGTTATCTGCTGACTCGGATAACATTACACTCGCTGTTGGCTAAGCTGGTGGCTGGGCATCAGCTGATTGTGGCTCGTGCAGTATGCTAGGCTGCATTACAACAACTTCCAGTGGCTGTAAATTTTGACTGTACGGCTCTTCATCCTCCTGTGTGTACTGGAAATCCGGACGGGGTCTATTTAAAGTTGGATATTGTAACGGCATGTTTTCCACCCCTCCGTCGACATGTGTACCTGCGATTGCCATCAGCGAACTGGTTATTTTTATGCCTTTTTGCAGCCCTTTGTTTTGGCGTAAAAGCGCTATAGTCCAGTCAAATTAGCCGAAAATCGATGAAAAATGCTTGATGTGACCTCATCGGCTGAAAAAATTCATGTTTATGTAAACGAGTGCTCTGATTCTGAATCTGTTGACGAAACAACCAGATTTTGACCCGTTTGCTTTAAAAAAATTAGGGAAACTCCCCAAAAACGGGTTTTCGCTTATATCTTTGAAAGTATAAGTCGGATCAAAAAAATTTAAACAAGTGTCATATTTCACCGATAACGTAGAAATAAGGCGTAATAAGTGACTTGTTATAACTCCACAAGGAATACACCTAGAAATCTGTAATTTTGTGGAAACATGCTCTATGTTATGTAGAGACAGCGTGCAAATTTTGGTAACAAATTTTCATTTGTTCGGAAGTTATAGCGAGTTTCCCTAAAAAAAGCGTTTCACGGAAAGTACGATTGTGAGATTTCTATTGGTCGTAGAGTAACGTTTTTGACGGTTATAGTTTTGTAAAGATTAGTTTTATAACTTGATAAAATAAAAATATCGATTTTTCAATTTTAACCCAAAAAATGGCGGCAAAAAAATGACAATTTTCAAACCTATTTTTTTAATAGATCATGATGTGCCAGATAATCAAAAATTATATAGCTGAAAAGCTGGAATTTTTACCTAAATTTTGAAAAAAAAATGAATATTCTACGACGAATAGAAGCCGAGATAAAGTTTTTTTTTCGAATAATCACTGCGCACTGACATTTCATTATAAACAGATTTTTCAAATGTCATTCGTTAGATATTTATCTAAAGTTTATAGAAAAAATTATTGCATAATGTTTCACGAGACTAAATCGATTATTTTGATGTTCAAACATAAGGTGCGCGCGAGACGCGCAGCGGCAGTTTCACTCGGCGGAGCGACTGTGTATGAAAGTTTGCCGCGCCCAGGCGCTCGACATTGAAGTATTATGAGCGTTCAAGAATAGAATGCTAGGATTTACAGGTACACATCTTGTTTCATTTTTCTCTGTAAGGTTTAGTCTTTTCGGTTTATTAGTATGTGGATTTATTAGTTGGTTTCTTGGAAATAATGTGGGAGGAGTAATTGTTGGAACTGATTTCAAGTACAAATTGTGAGTCACCGTGCTAGGCGTACTTCAGGTAAGAAATTAATCATTTATATAAGTATTATAAAATGTAAGTCCCTCTACATTATAAATATTATTAACTTTGTAAATGCGTCATTTTAAATACGTCCAAACAGAACGCTCTACGGAGTCTTTAGAAATTATAAAGGTGGAGCAGTCGGTATTTTTCGGAGCGGTAAGAAGAGTCGCTCAGGTATAACATGTGACTCATCAATAGAGGGAAACTCTTACAAAGGAACCGGAGAATTTTTGCAGGTTAAACGGAGCAGCTGCATGCATCTGTAACTCAGTTGTAGAAAAGAATTCGCAGTGTACACGTCGTTTTATTTCGATTCATTTCAGTCTTTCTGTCTTACACGTGTTAATATTATAATAATACTTAGTATTGACATTTTAGCAAAAATCAATGTATGTTTGAGTATTTAGTAATAATCTATTTTACTTTGTTTATAACATTCAAATTTTAATACCGATTGAAAGTGAATTCAAACTTATAATATTCTGTACATATTTCGGCCTATTTTGATAATTTTACGAAAGCGTCTCCGATGGATCAACAAGTCCAGGGTGAACGCGAGGATGAAGCAGATGTTGGAAATGTATATCAAGGACAGATGTGTGTTATATGCGATGAACCTATTGCTGACAAAACAAGCAAGTCTCTTGGCCAACAAGCTCTTCAAACTCTTTGCGATGTCAGTCGTCAGCGACGAGATAAGAAATATTTGCTGTTCCAAAATCTTTCATCTATAGTGGTTCATTCAACATGCAGTACCATCTATAAACGTCCTTCTTCAATCCAGGCTGCCCAAAAGAAAGCTACAATGGACTGTGCCAAAATTAGACAGCTTTTCAAAGAAGCACGGAGTTTTGATTGGAACAACTGTTTTTTATGCGGTAAAGTCAATCATAAAAATAACCCGAAAAATCCGATCAGTTTAATTAATTCAGAAATAACAATAGATAAAATCCTTGAAGTTATCTCAAACAGACCCGGAAATGATTACAATGCTAAAATCAAATTTTTTTTGCAAAGTATCGAAGATATTAGCGAAACTAAACCTCGTTATCATAAAAATTGTCTCTATAAATTCTATCTGAATTGTGAACCAAATTTGTCTAACAGTCAATTAGATACTTCAGACGTTTATGAATATATCATAAATTATATTCGAGTGAATAAGGAACAATGCCAAATATCTCTCAAAGAAATCATACAAGAATACAATGGCGAAGTACCAGGAATCAATTCAATCAAACAGAAACTAGAAGAGCATTTCGGGAACAAAGTTTGTTTTTTGAATAGAAAAGATGATCTAATTATTTTTATTCTGAATTCACGAGAGAAAGTTTTGAAGAAACATTGGGAAAGTATTAATAATAAAATTAAAAAAGAAGATCACATTAAAATGTTCGAGTTAGCTGCACACATAATTTTACAAGATATTAAAAGTCATTATTATGACACACAAAATTATAAAACTCCAGATTCTTTTCTCGACAATATTTTTGACGATATACCTTTAACTTTGAAAACATTCGTTGATATCATCATTAAAGAAGATAAAGATTTATCACGAGAAACTGTTGTTCAAAAATGGGATAAAAGAGTTGCAACTTTAAGTCACTGTTTGATATCTCTGCACGTCCGCGATCTTTCTTGTCTCCGATTTTATTAGGATTATCTTCAATGATACACAAAAAACACGCGTCGAAAGGTTTAATTGATAGCTTAGCTCATTTAGGATTATGCGCATCGTACAATAAAGCTCTTTTATTTGAACCTGTGATAGTTAATCAACCAGATAATTATAAACTTTCTCCTGAATGCTATGTATAATTTGTATTTGACAACGCCGACCGTAATACAAATACAATCGATGGTTCTAATACTTTTCATTGCATAGGAGGAATCATGTGCGTTAATCCGGCATCTGGTGTTTCATCCGATAAAAAAATCGTAAGAGTATCGAAAATGCCCAAGTCAACAGAAATTTGAAAGTTTGGTTTTCTGCCACTAAAAAAATTTGAACGATTTTCTTCCGAAGGTTTAAAAAAAGTACAAGTAAAAGATATTAATGTAACGCAACCTTTGTCACCAGATGTTGAAACTTTATCATCCGAGATTTTGTGGTTTTTCGGAAAACATTCTAATCCAAATGCAACTCAAGGTTGGAATGTGTTTATGGAAAATGTTTACAAAGGAAAATCATACACTATTAGTCGAGTCATTCCTCTACAATTTGTCAAAGAGCTACCGAGTCATATTGATACAATTTTTACTGTTCTCATAAAAGCAGCGTATGAATGTGGAATACAATTGCAAAAACATTGTTTTGTGACTATTGATTTACCTTTGTACATAAAAGCAAGAGAAATTTTAGCGTCAATCGATCCAAACAATGATCCACATAGTTTAAAACGCGTAATTGTTAGACTTGGCGGATTCCATACTCTTATGTCATTTCTTGGAGCAATATGCAATATAATGGACGGTAGTGGCTTAAAAGAAGCTTTCTCGCAGATTTACGCTGAGAATTCAGCTGAAAATGCACTTGTCGGACACGCATATTCTAGAGCAATTAGAGGACATTTTTTAGTCCAAGCAACTTTAGCAAGCAAAATTTTCAAATCAATAGATTTATCAATAGAAAATTCTGAATTTATGAGCAATTTATTAACGAAAGATGGAAGTGAGGATTATCATCAAATAATTACTGAGCCACTATTTTCTGAAATTAAAGATAAATTCGTTTCTTATTTCAATACTTTGAAAGAAAATGGCCCAACTTCTCAATTATGGTTACAATATTTTAATATGATTACGATTGTCAAAAAATTTATTGAAGCAGAACGGTCCGGTAATTGGAATTTACATTTAGATTCAATGAGAATGATGTTACCATACTTCCATTCAAGTGGTCATTTTCTATATGCGAAATGCGGGCATTTATATATCCAAGATATGCTAGATTTGCCAAAAATAATGGATCCATATGAATATAGTGCATTCAAAAACGGTCTTTTTACAATAAGGCGAACTGATAAATTCTGGTCCGACGTTTGGAGCGATATGACGATCGAGCAGGTTTTAATGAAATCCATGAAATGTCAAGGAGGTTTGACACATGGGCGTGGTTTAACAGAAAGCGTTTTAGCGAAATGGATACTTTCAACAATCGTGCTTTTAGATTTATGTAACGAAATGGAAAGCTTTTGTAACGTTAGTTACTCCACTTTAGAACAACACGTAGATACGCGATCTTCACGAATGTCCAGAGATACAAAAGATCTGGAGAAATTAACGTCATTTTTTGATTTATATAATCCAGTTCCAAAAACTGATAAGATCATGTCATTGACTACTGGCCTAGTTGGGAATAGCTTGATTAATTGTTATAAAGCATTTGAAGTCGGTGTGGAATTACAGAAAATTATGATTGGAGGATATTTTGGACTGCGTAAATTCCAAAGAAAGAAGAAAGTTCTCTCTTTGAAATCAGTGACTAATTCTTTGAACGTTATTGATGCCTTATTGATTTTTCAAAGGATTTCATTAAATATAAACTCGAAGAACGATATGAAAAAATATCTAGAATTTGAACTTGCTCCTTTTCCTTTATCTATATTTGATAAAGGACTTCTACGTAAGACTGCAAAATCAAGATTTTATATTAACTTTCAATCTATCGAAGAATTTCCGACTTCAGAGGGCTTACTACACGTTGTTGATGGCGAATTCCTTTTGCATCGAGTTCTTTGGAATCAAAAAAATGTAATTGAGGATATTTTGCAAGAATATGTACAATACGTAACAAATCACTACTCGAAAGATTGTTTCATTTTTTTTGACGGATATCCAAATTCTGATACGGTAACTAGTACAAAAAGTGTAGAGCGATTACGTAGAAAACAGAAACTTCTTGGCCAAGAAATACAATTTGAAAAACATACAACAATAACTTTACAACAAGATAAATTTTTGATTAACGATAGTAATAAATCCAGATTCATTGACATGCTTTGCGAAGAACTAAATGCAAAAGGATTTCGAACTAAAATCGCGGAGGAAGATGCAGATACTTTGATTGTACAAACAGCAATTGAGAATATTTCACGTATTCAAAATGTTGTTATAGTCGGCGAAGATATTGATTTATTAGTATTATTGAATCAGCTAGCTCCTAAAGATGCAAATATTTTCTTTTACAAACCTTGTGCAGGGAAAACGCCGGACCAGAAATTTACATGTAAAAGTTTCAAACACGAATCATTGCAAGATATTGTTGTTCTTTTACATATTTTTACGGGTTGTGATACTACCTCTTCTTTCTATAATCAAGGAAAACATAATCTTCTTAAAGCTATTTTATCGAATCCGGATTTGAAGAAACACGCACAAGTATTTTATGATGATAAAGCTACTCCCAAATCATTTGCTGAGAGCGGTAACGAATTGATTCGCGCTATATACCTAGCTAAACATGAAAATGGAGATTTGAATGAATTACGTTTTTTACATTTTCAAAAATCAACTAATAAAAAAGTGTTTAAATTAGAATCTCTTCCACCGACAAAAGAATCTGGAAAATTACATTCATTCAGAGTTTATTATCAATTACAAGAGTGGCTTGGTGATAAAGGTTTAGATGTTACAAAATGGGGTTGGAAAAAAAGCAATAGCATGTTTCTACCTATTTATTCTGAAACACCTCTTATACCCGATGAAATTATTAAAAAAATAAGTTGTAATTGTAAGAAAGGTTGTAAAACTACTACTTGTGGATGCAAAAAGCATGGTTTGTATTGTACATCACTTTGTTCAGGTTGTAATGGCGATAGCTGCGAAAATATTGAACATGTATCTACCGAATCATTAGAATCAATCGAAAATATCGAAGAAAATGAATTAATTGATGAACTGATAGATTTACCTGTAAATAACATAAATTTATTTGAACATGATGAGTGTGCCTGTGATTTTCAGAGTGAGTGTGAGAATGATTATGAGAGTGAGGGAGAGAGTGATGATTCATCTGAGTGTGATTCCGAGTGTGGAAAAGAATCTGACGAAGCGGTTACACAACCCAAAAGACGAAAATTTGTTGAATAAAATTTTTGTAAATTACTTATTCTGTAAATAAAATTGCGAGAAATAATAAAACCGATTGGAATTGACATCTGCTTACTCATGTACTTTTTCTCACTTATACATTCATCCTGAAAGAAAACCTTAAAGTTATTGCATATAAACATAAAGATTTATTTATATGCTTTCGATTAAAATAGAGTATATATCTATGCAAAAATAAAAGAAAGGTTGAATTCCTAATGTCTTTGTACAAAGAAAAACGGCATCAGCGATCATACTTCAATATCGAGCGCCTGGGCGCGGCAAACTTTCATACACAGTCGCTCCGCCGAGTGAAACTGCCGCTGCGCGTCTCGCGCGCACCTTATGTTTGAACATCAAAATAATCGATTTAGTCTCGTGAAACATTATGCAATAATTTTCTCTATAAACTTTAGATAAATATCTAACGAATGACATTTGAAAAATCTGTTTATAATGAAATGTCAGTGCGCAGTGATTATTCGAAAAAAAAACTTTATCTCGGCTCCTATTCGTCGTAGAATATTCATTTTTTTTCAAAATTTAGGTAAAAATTCCAGCTTTTCAGCTATATAATTTTTGATTATCTGGCACATCATGATCTATTAAAAAAATAGGTTTGAAAATTGTCATTTTTTTGCCGCCATTTTTTGGGTTAAAATTGAAAAATCGATATTTTTATTTTCTCAAGTTATAAAACTAATCTTTACAAAACTATAACCGTCAAAAACGTTACTCTACGACCAATAGAAATCTCACAATCGTACTTTCCGTGAAACGCTTTTTTTAGGGAAACTCGCTATAACTTCCGAACAAATGAAAATTTGTTACCAAAATTTGCACGCTGTCTCTACATAACATAGAGCATGTTTCCACAAAATTACAGATATCTAGCTGTATTCCTTGTGGAGTTATAAAAAGTCACTTTTTACGCCTTATTTCTACGTTATCGGTGAAATATGACACCTGGCCTTGAGCGGATTTACTCAACCTGATAGGTTTTTTCCCGATCTACAACTTTGATGTTTAAATTTTTTTGATCCGACTTATACTTTCGAAGATATAAGCGAAAACCCGTTTTTGGGGAGTTTCCCCAATTTTTTTTAAAGAAAACGGGTCAGAATCTGGTTGTTTCGTCAACAGATTCAGAATCAGAGCACTCGTTTACATAAACATGAATTTTTTCAGCTGGTGAGGTGGAAAAAAAGGGTTTTTCGGCTAAGTTGACTGGACTACTAGCCTCCCGTCTTGTTTTGCCTTTCTAACACTCGATTCATCGTTGTCAACCGTGGAAATAGGCTCATAGGGTTGATGACGATTAGAATTCTTTTTAAATTTTATCATTCTTTTCTCTTTATAACCACGGAGATAACCTCGGATCATGCGTGATATCCTTCCCCAAAGTATTTGTCCGAGTCAGAAACCGATATGACTTACTACTTTTTCATTTTCTTTTGATTTCTGAAAATTATTAAACACCGCTTGAGCGGTTGCTCGTCCGTCTGCATTTTTTCTGTTGCAACTGACTCTTGCAAGACTGCTTGAATGCGTGAATCTTCTTTAGCACGTAGTTGAAATCTGCACATTCGTCAAAATGTAGGCGGGGAATGTAGTATCTGCATAGTTCAGAAAATAAACATGATCTTTGCCTACTGTTGCGAAAGCCAGCGTATTTTTATTTGTTTATCCTCTTGAAAAACATCCTGTTTTGTTTGACATAAGAAAAAGCTGTCGGCCGTGTTACGTAACGCCAGAAATTTGTCCTTGACATAAAGTGGCTGTTCACCTGGGTATTTTCATTTGTAAACTCTTCCAGAGTCTAACGTTTCCGAGTCTGTTTTGGGCACCTTGATTTTTTATCTCGATCAATACCTTTCTTCTTTATGGCCGGAGCTACGAATACTCTGGCTGGGGGTTGATCTAGTTGTGCATCACTATCCTCTTGCTCCTGCTTATCCGCTAGCTCATAAAGCTCTGCTCTGGAACGCTCTTGGTTTTCATTGCCTTTTGGTATTACAGGGTTGCGCGAGAGCGCATCTGCATTGGCATTTGCTATCCCTATTCTATAGGCGACGTCGAATTCATAACGTCACAGTGACGCCTTTAATCTATTGAACCTGAAATCTGGCTTTTTAGATGTATGAAAATGCTTTAGGGCTAGGTGGTCCGTGATCACTGTAAATTTTCGGTCATACAAGTAATACCTGAATTGTTCTTTGTCAAATACGATCGCGAGAAACACTTTATCATATGTAATATAACAGAGTTCGTTGCCTTTCAGTAGGCACACGCGGCATCTGATCCGATGCTGCCCTGTGATAACACAGCTCTTCAAGCTAAATCTGATGAGTCGGTCGTGAGAATAAACGACTTAGACAGATCAGGTGCAGCTACCACCGACTTCCTGTAGAGTATGCATTTTAATTTCTCAAAAGTCGACTGTTGTTTATCACCTCATTCAAACCTGACTCTTTTGCGTATCAGTTCGGACAATGGCAACGATATGTCAGCAAACTTGGGTATAAATTTCCTGTAGTATACCACGAATCAAGTTTTTTGGAGTCTGTATGAATTTTACCTCCGCCAACTATGTAACCAAGAACGCTCGCCTCGCTTTTCAAAAACTGACACTTCTTCGATTGTATAGTCAAGTTCGCTTCCATGAATCCTTTTGTCACTCTTCTGAATCGCACACGATCAGTTACAAGACAGGCAACGGCGGTACAAAGGATACCCTGGTTGTCGCGGCCTAGTTCCCGTACGACATTGCGGAGTGTCCACCAAAGCAAGTCGTGGCCTTGGTAAGAGAGGGCGAGGCTAAGGGGCTAGGTTTGATGGGGTAGCTCAAACAGTAACAGAAGGGGAGAAGAGCTGCTCGAGTACCTAGTCTCGACAAATATGTGTATTAAATAAGGAAAGCAAGCCGATCTTCCAGAACTCGATAGGGGAAGATGACATCGATCATTGCATCAAGGTCATTGGACGGAAATCAGAGGCTGGCAGGTCTCGGAGGAAGTCTCGATGTCGGATCACAATCACATTGTGTTTCAGATCGGAGGGACAGGGACGGAGAGTAGGTTGAAAAGTGACCCGAGGAACACGAACTGGGCCGGATATCGGGAGGAACTCAAGGCTAAGATCGTTAACTTCCCCACCACTTATGGGACGGCGGATGATATAGATCACTGCTGTGAGATCCTACAAGAAATAATCAACAATTCGTTTGAAAACAACTGTGAGCTTAGGAAATGCGTGGCATCCAAGGGAACCCCATGCTGGAATCACTCCTTGGAAAAGCAGCGCAGAAAGGTAAGACGGCTTTTCAATAGGTCCAAACGAACAAAAGGAGAGTAAAAGATGCTCCTTTTTAGAACGGCGCAAAGGGAATACAAGAAGGAGATCGAATTGGCCAGAGCGAAGGGATGAAGAGGACACTGCGAAAACGTGAGGAATCTAACCCAGACGACCAGATTGTGCAGGATTGTACAGAACCCAAAGGGTCAAACCCCAAGAGTACGGGCTCAAGGTCGGAGTATGGACAAAAGGCACTAAGCGGGCTACTTTCTGAATTCCCAAGCCTCGAAACAGGAGACGAACTTCGGGCTCCGCGCGTGAAGTGAGGACTGGAAGATGGCAAAACACATGACGAATAAAAGAAGAATAGAGTGGGCAGTGAACACGTTCGAGTCCTATAAGGCAGCAGGGCCGGATGACGTTTTCCCATCGCTGCTACAGAAGGACCACGACAAGCTGGCGCCGCTATGGGAAAGCTGTTCCGGGCGTGCCTGGCTATGGGCCACGTACCCGGTAGCTGGAGGCAGGCAAGAGTTGTGTTCCTCCCAAAAACCGGGAAGGCGCAACACTCAGACCCAAAGGACTATAAACCGATCAGCTTGATATCGTTTCTACTAAAAACGATGGAAAGACTGATCGACAGATTCATCAAGGAAACATTATTGGTAGAGCCCGGGCATCGACCGAGCAGGCTACGACAGGATTGCAGAGAGGATTCTGTTCTCAAACCCCTACAGGGTCATAATTCCGGACAGGATATAATGGAGCAGAGGGTCTCACGACCTCATAAAGGTTGGTACCGTCTGGTTTACGGACGGCTCTAAGTGCGATGACGAAGTGGGAGCAGAAGTGTGGGGAATGGGCACCACACAATAGCTGGTATGCTCTCTGGACCCCCATGTGATGGTCTTCCAGGCAGAAGCTGGCCGCTTCGGACCCTGATTAGGAAGTGCGTATTGGGCAGGGGGATCGGAACTCCTGTTGCTTCGGGTGAGCCCTGGTCCGTCCGTGTTTTCCGGGACCGGGAAATCGAAAGTATTCGAGGGTGCACCCGTTCACAGCTATTTCGGCCTGCCCTCCTACGCACGATGCGCCGGTTACCAATCAAGAAACAAAATGTCCCTACAAAACCAAATGATGAGCCAGAAGGCAGGTCAACCCCAAACCTGCCCAGAACCGATGGTGATGGTGAAGCAGCTTGCTCCAAAGTCGCTACTGGGTGACACACAACAGCTCAGCCGCCTGGAGGTAAGTAGTATTCAGGAGTTCATAAAGATGATAGATGAAATCCTCAAAAATATGGGAAAAGCATTGGAGAAGCAGCCCGGAGTCAATAACACTATCAAGCACTCCATACCCTATCTCTCGGAAGGACGTCTGCTTCCCAACATTGAAGAGTACAGCCCAACGGACGCTCTGGGAGCCGCGGCTACCTCAAGCTAGTGGCCTCAAAGTAAGAGGGGACGACCGCTAGACGCGGACTCCGACAACGCCGAGTCAGTAGTCAATGACAAGAAGGCTAGGGCCAATGGGCCGTCAGAGACCGACAGTTTTGTAACGGTCCAGTCCAGGAAGGAGAAAGCTGCTGCTAAGAAATTACAGCAGCAGCAGCAGAAAGAGCTACATCTGCAGCGCAAACAGGAGCAGCAAGAACGGGAGAAGTTGCGACAACAGCTGCATCACAACCCGCAACAATAGAAGCCACCGACATCCAAGACACCGGCGAACAAGAAGACAGAGCCTTCTGAGAAATCTCCCAAGAAGAAGAAGAGTAGGAGGACGCCTAGGAAGCGACCCAAGGCTGTCCTTATCCGCCCTAATAATGCAGTCTCTTACGCGGATGTTCTTTCGAATGTCCGCGAGAAGATTCCATCAGGGTGCCCAAACACTGATGTACGTATCAGAAAAACCAGGGCGGGCGATGTCCTGGTAGAGTTGGGCTAGAAAACCAATGACCAGGTATTGGGAAGCCTCGGAAACTCCCTCAAGAAGGCAATAGGTGACACAGGGGTCGTGAAGAACCTGTCACCAAAGACTAGCGTCGAAGTCAGAGACCTCGATAGCCTCACCACCAAAGTGGTGGATGAAAAGCAGAGACGTATTTTACGTGAGCTGCTATTATACCCCGAACGTCCTTATTAAGCAATTCAGGCTGAGTCTGGACGAGCTAGAAGATGCGATCTGCGAGATGAAAGGCGAGATTGTTGTCGCCGGCGACTTCAATGCGCGGGCATCGGAGTGGGGCATGCAGAACCGGACCGCAGAGGAAGGTCCATCATGGATATGGTATCCGGACTCGGCTTTATACTTCTCAATGTTGGGAACATGCCGACATTCAGACGGCCAAGATTTATCGGGACAATTCCCGACGTGTCCTTTGAATCTGCAAATCTAGGGCCCAGAGCGTCGGGTGGGAGGTTACTGGAGGATTGCATCGGTAGCGACCATCAGTACATCACCTTTTAGCTGAGCGTTAAAATCCAATCCTAGAAAGGAGTCGTGCGAAAGCCACCCCGATGGAATCTGGTCAAGCTGAAAACCGACAAACTTTACCGATGACGAACGCCGCAACGAGAGAAGGCCAACAAAATTTACCGATGATGAACGCCACAACGAGAAGGGACGGAGGAGAGGTTCTAGTGAAGAACCGTATCCTCCGTTACGAAACGGAAGAAGATCAACGCGAGAAATATCTCAGCGCCGGCGTGGCTCAGGGGTCGATCTTTAGCCCAGATTTTTGGAACATCCTTTACGATAGCCTGTTGAGACTCGGGTTACCGAAGGGGTTGTACATTATAGCTTACGCTGATGATGTCGTTTTAGTCATAACCGCGCGTGACTACGAGAAAGCACAGTATCTGCTTAACCATTTGCGGGACGAATTTAATCTAAAAAATCGAAGTTTTTTCATCTTAAATTGTTTATAACTAATTATGTAAACAAACATTTGTAAATTTAAGCTCAGGATTTTATTCCTTATATAGAAAATATTTGAGCGATATTGAGCTCAAACTGTCTAAGGTATGCATAAAAAACTGAGCTAAAATAGGGTGCCACTATAGCTGCACCCGCCCCGTAAAGGGTTAACCAGGCGATGCGCAGGATCTTGCGCTTGATGAGGGAAAGCAGTCTCGACTTGGCATCTGCTAAGACAGACATCGTGCCTTTCACCGGCAAACGGATACAGACAATCTTCACCATGAAAGTGAGGGAGAGAGAGGTTTTGACGCGGAGGGAGGCTATGTATCTGGGACTCAAACTAGATACTAAGCTTACTTTCTTCCATCATCTAGCATATGCAGCGCACAAAGCGTCGAAAAATACGGCATAGCTGAGTCGTCTAATAGCGAACACGAGTGGACCTAAAGTGAGCAAGTGACGCACAGTGGGACGGATGGCCAAAAAAATTATCAAAATGTTGCTTTACTATTAAATGTACAAAAAAAAATGGGTTTCGAAAGATTTTGACCTCAGGAATCCGAATCCGATTTCAATCAACCCTATATAATCGTGTATCTCACGATTTCGTAGCAAAGCAAAATTTCTACTTACTTCGATAAGCTTAAAAATATAAAGAGTTATGTGGATACTTAAAAATTGAATTTTTAATTTTTTTTATAATTTCAAACTTTTATTCATTTTTAAATTGAAATTCTTGAGGTTTAGAGAAATATGTGTAGGAAAGTTTTTTTTTGCTAATTGTATGAAGAATAGGCTTGAATTTTCTCAAAACTTAAAATGGCGAATTCTGATTGGTGTGAAGAAATAGGACTTATTTATTACCACGCAGAAGGATGGGACAAGCGTAAAAAATAGTTTCAATAAGATAAATTTAAGAAACTTTTAAGACATATAAACTCTGAAAAACGTGTAATAAGTGTCATAACTATTTTTTTACGCTTGTCCCATTTTTCTGCGTGACACATATGAAAACTTATACTTACATAATTTTTTGGGTGGATATTTCTAGACGTACTGAACATGTTTGTTTAAAAACGAAAATACTTTGGATATGCTGAAGAGGGAAGTAATAAGTTTTTGCTCTCCACCTCCTTTCAACCCCTAATTTAAAGGCATGAATGAACGAATATCCGCGGCTGCCATCTCTGTCTCCCGCACATTGTGTGATTGAATTGTCGCGGGTTCACTATGCCGATGCTGCAAAAACTTATCTACAATTAGCACTCGCTCTTTTGGGGATATACCGTCGAAAATTTCTTGCCATGCTCGATCCGCCACCTTCAATAAGTCCACGTCACTGTTTAAACTAGTCGCGCTCGCGAACCTGCAGGTCAAACATGCTTGACAGGTTGGATTGTTGTTTATTCCTTCCAACTTTGGAGCTGAACAAATTTGACATCGTCATCTTGTTTTTGATTTTGTTTTCAAATATAAATTTAATTCATTAAAAATATGACCGCTATCAAACTTACACGTTGGATATTATCATTACACTGGCGATATTATAGATACGTGTGCAAATTACCAAAGTATGGTCACGACGAGGCACGTTGCGGACGACAGTTGCATGGTCTTGTCTGTCGTGGAAAGCGAAGATAACAATGACTTGGACTGCTATTCTTCTGATGCTCCCAAATTTGGAAGCTCCAAACTTCCTTCCTATCTATTGCTCGGTGTGAGGACTTTCAGCCGTCCCGCTTGTCAATTGATCGTACAGTCGGGCCTCAGTCTTCTATACCGTCAATTATTCAAACAGCCAGGCCTCAATCTTCTTTCTCGTCAATTATTCGAACAGCCAGGCCTCAGTCTTCTTCCTCGTCAATTATTCGAACAGCAAGGGCTTCGTCGTCTTTGAAACTTCTTTCTTCAATTATTTTATTTTATTCGAGCACTTCGTTTTTGAAAACTTGTTTTTTCACTCTGTGATCACAGTCTAAAACACTCGTGTGTCACACTCGCGAAACACACAAGGGATGCTAAGTTCTTACGGACAGAAAGGATGCCGTACGAGGGTAGGAAAATGACGGAAAACTCGCGTTATTCACACTTAGCGGGTAGGCTACGTGGTTTTTCGGTGGGTAGAGTGGGCTTGAAAAGAAGAAGAGAAGAAGTTTGGGCAAAAATAGGCTTTTATTGGATGTTTATGAGAGAGGTGTAATAGTTTGCTCTGCTCATGCCGAACTGAGGCAAGAGTTTAACATCCTATATAAAACATAAGTAAAACGTAAAAAAAAGAATAATAATAATTTGCAAACACGACATCAGAGGAAAGTGATGATGCACCATTAGACGCTATGGCAGCTCAGGTGAATCGTCACAGAAGAGCAGAGTCAATCGAAGCGAGTGACAGAGCCATAAATGAGAATCAAATTAACGAGATGCAAATCAACGGCGTTTTAGAGAAACTTTAAGAATTATTAATCTGAAATTCGAACGAAATGTAGTAAAATACAACCCTCGAAAATTGATACGAAACTTCGAAGATAATGCACTAATAGAAGGGTTGAGTGAGCGCTAAAAATTAGCAATGTTTTCGAACAGTATGAAAGGTGATGGATTAAGTTGGGTCGACACGATCGACGTTGAGACTTATAGAGAATTCAAACAAGAATGTTTAAATAAATTTTGGATTAAATTGGTCGAAAGTTTGGATCATGCACGAGGCGATGACTAGATTATAGAGCGGCGGAAAATGCATTTTAATGAAAGAGTACCGGAGAAGTTTGATATGAGAGAACCCGACACTATAGCACACGCAGCAAAAATCTTAACAATAATGGATAAGCGTAACTTCGAAATTGATATATACGAAAATGAAAATACAAATTATTCAAAGAACTCAAACTTAACAGAAACTAAACTTAGCACTAGTCAGAAAAAGGTAAATACGAATAACGCGCAAGCAAAGAGATGGACTCCGCGGGGACAAAAAACTAGAAAGCAAGGGCAAAAGGGTCAGTCAAAAGTCAGAACACTACAGGAAGAAAATGAATTAGGATCAGGAAGTAAAAGCGACAGCGACGAAGATTGGGAAAATAAGTTGTATTCAGCAGATGCAACAGACGATGAGCAGTTAGAAGAATCTGTACTAATTAACTCATTGATGTCAGAAGAAAGTGAAGAAGAAGAGACATGTAATTTAAACATATTGTGCCCAGTAATTGCTGTTAAAATATCTGCTATCTCATCAAAGGTATTAAAAATTGAAAAATAAGGGAAAGATGCGAGAACTACCCACATCTAATAGCACCATTAAAGGTACACTGGGAGAGCGGCCTAAGGTAAACGGACAGATATTGCTAGAAATGGAAATAGCTGGAAAAATAAGTAACAAATCCGATTATATTGGGATTTGATTTTATTACTAACAACAAGGTTATAATAGATCCAGAGAACTAAATGGTAAATTTTGAAAAAGATAACTTTTAGTGCCCATTACTAAGATCAGGAAAACAAATAGTTTCATTAAAGAAAGTATCCGATGAAAAAGTCAGCGAGGAGTAACGACGGTTGGATGTAGAAAACATATTTCAAGAGTATAGCGAGGTATTTAGCGATACGACTGGTTAGATAAAAGGATACAAACATTGTATTAAGATGAACTAGCTAGCCACGCGGTCTGCGGCCGGTAGGTCGCGTGACTCGCATGCTCGCGATAGAAGGAATACAAAAAAGCTTCGCTTTGGAAGCTCCAAGCTTCGCTTTTTGTATATAAGGCACGACCGCCGACGCTCGCGCTCGCCTATCATTTTGATTGATCCCTATTTGTTTGAGATCATAAAAAAACTAATGTATACTATAAATTTCTAATATTTAAAGTAATATATTTAATAATTTTCTTCGGAGGCCAGACTTATATTTTCCTTCATCTACCATTTGGCCTAAATAAATCTGGAGCGTCCTTTATAAGAGCGTTAGCAAAAATTTTGGGAATTAGATTAGAGAATTTAGTAATAATATATCTCGATTACATAATAATATGCGCTAGTAGCTGGGAACAACTAATGAAATTAGTAAAAGAAGTTCTCGACTAGCTCAGAGAGGAAGGACTGACAGTCAATAAAAATAAATCAGGGATAGGAGTGAAAGAGGTTATTTTCCCAGATCATGTTATTAATGAGCACAAAATTAAGATGAAAGAAGAAACTGAGCAAGCAATAATGGAATTTCCTAGACCAAAAAGCAGGGTTGGGGAGTAACTAGTTAAAAAGTTACATGTTAAGTTAAAAAGTTAGTAACTTTTAACTTAACTTAGTTAGTTTTGGCAACCACCTAAGTTTAAACTTAACTAGTTAATTATTTTAGAGTAACTTTTAACTTTTCAACTTTTTTATAAGTTAATCGTACATTAAAGCGACGTCCAAAAAGATCGTTAATTTTATATATTCAATAATTAATAAAACAACACTCAAAATTTGCTGCTTTTATAATAATACTTTATTTTATCTATGGTCATATTTTTTATTTTAAGTTTGAGTTATAAATCAACTCTACAAATTTCTTTATGTTAAACTTTAATGATCAAAATATTAAACGAAATTTCTCAATTTTTAAATTTTCATCGCTAGGGTAATTTTCAAACTAATGTATTTTTAAGCAGTACTGAAGAAGATATCGAAAACATATTTATTTTTTCTTAAATCTGAGGAAAATAGAATCTTGAGTTGCCGGCTTTCTCAAATAAATAGACTTCCGAAAAAGTATGAGGTTTTTATTCTTAAATCCAAAATTTTATATTTAAGGTCGTTTTTTCATGATATTCGACCTTTAATATAAAATGTATACAATAATTTTTTTTTTGTTATTTATTTCATTTTCTGATACTTTGAACATTTTTATAACAGAAAATGATTTTGTATTGGCAATATTGGCCATAGAAATCATTTTAACGAACTTAATAGCTGTTTATACGTATTTTTCCACCGACCTTCATTGCTCACAATCCAGCGTGTTCCTAAATTAACCGAATCTTAACCTGTGCCAAAATCTACCGTATACTATGCAGGCAATCTTCAGAAAACAAAGAAATTCATTAAAAAAAGTGTTGATGGATATTCTGCGATAGAAAAATTGTTATAAAATCATCAGAAATTTATTTCTTTTGTTTACAAAAGTGCGGTGTTCTCCATCTATGGTTTTCCAATGTTCAGAAAGTCTTATGTGGATAGGATTACAGTGAATCAATCTGAAACTCTGAGGATATCTTATTTAACTTATTCGCATTACAACCATGAACTCTGATTATTCAAAAAAGAATTATTAAGAAAGTGTTGCTCAAGAATAGAGGTAAAAATGTGGTCATTTTAGGATTCTTTAAAATAATTCAATATAATTTTAGTTTTCTTTAGAATTATGCTTTTAAAAATTTGCAGTTCACATTTCTGTGCGATACAGGTATTAGAAATTAAATAATTTTTTTCAAATGCTATACTTGCATTCTCATGAGCAAGGACAGTTTTGAAAAAACATCAATTTTCATTGGAAATGGCTAGTTTTTTCTTCGTAATTATGGGTATACTGTCCAAAAATTTACAAAAAAAACTTTCTTTTTAGATAACAAATATAACCACCAATTAAAAAGAATGTTGTCACGTAACTAGCAAATTTTTCAAAATTTACTATAGGATCACCTTAAGAGTGACCGAAAAAATATTTCGATTTTGCGAAATTGGGTATCGCGTCAACTAGAGAGTAATTTCACAAAAGTTGTTTTTTGAAAGATTATAGGGGAACTCACCAACATATAAATTGAAAAGTAATCAAACCTATAATGTTAAAGCCTATATTATACTTGTACATGCACAATCATACAAAAAGCGGCTGCCAATTCATTGACACTTAGCTGCTTCAAACTTTATAAATTGTTCCTATATGGAATTATTTATTCTATTTAACAATGTGGTGAAAAATAAAAATAGCAAGTCTATTGCTTTTTAATATGTCGAGATATACGAGGTCTGTCCCAAAAGTATCCGACCTACGTTCATATCTTCGCGCGGAGAGACTCAGGCGAACTCTGGAGGGTACGAACGTCACCAGCAACTCCTAACCTTCTCGTCAGTAGCCTGAGATACCGATGAAACGCTTTAGTTCCCGCGCAGCGTGTATTTGTTTACAACGACTTTTTTGAGTTCGTCGCAATTTGCTTATTGCTAAAAATGGCAGAACGAACCGAACAGCGAATTTGCATAAAATTTTGCTTTAATCTCGGTAAAAGTTGTGCGGAAACTATTGAAATGTTGCAAAAGGCCTTTAAAGATGAGTGTATGGGCAAAACACAAATAAAAGAGTGGTATAGGCGGTTCAAAAGTGGCCGCACATCTGTTGACTTTGAAGGATGCCACCCCCGGATGACGAAGAATAAATCAAGCGCCGAGAAATCGAGGTAGGTCGGATACTTTTGGGACAGACCTAGTATGTATATATTTAAATTATTTAATTTAAACTTATGCAAAAGCATAACATATTTTATGAAACAATATTGTTCATTAAAATATTTTTTAATGTATATAATGCATATTTTTTTACGAATAAATTTAAGATAAGATGATAAGATATAACTAAGAAAATCTTAAAAATGTTCATTAAATGTAATAATTCGTGTTAGTTATTCAAAATAATGTATTCAAACTCATTTTAACTATGAACTCAAATTTTAAAATATATCATTAGCTAAAAAATGCTCTATAGTCTTCTCTTATTTTCAAACTATTAAATAAAATTTTTTTTTACAAGTTATTGAAGTAAATGCACATTTTTGTAATATAAGTAGGAGATTTTAAAAAGTGTTCTTTCTGCACACCTATTAGACAAAGTCTATTTTAAATAATTCACGAAAATTTTTAACTACGAATGAGAAAAGTTAATATTTGTGACTATGTTTAAACTCAATTTATTGTCTGAAATAAAACATTTTTTGAACCTGTGCAAAAGTATATATATATATATATATATATATATATGTGTGTATAAATTTATTATTGACACTTGAAAAAAATGTAACTTTATATGTATATCAATAATATCAAAAATAAATTTTGCAACAGTATAATTGTTGATTAAATTTTATTTACAAATATAATGTATACTACTTTTACAAATAAATTTTTTTTGTATTTTTATACCTTTTTCGAGTCTATGAACAACGGATTTAGTCATTAATTACATAAATATCATTAAAATGAAAAAACGGTGCAAAACAAAACTGAATCAATGATTTTTAATTCTCTTTTTATTTCAAAGTTTATAAAAATATAAAAAAGAGCTTTTAATGGCCAAAAAATACTGCATAATACTCAAGAAAGAAGTGATTAAATTATTTTTTAACCGTTGAACGTGAACAACGACCGAAACCATATCGTTGTGAGTATCAAGAACGATCTGTCAATCGCATAGCGCATTTCAAAATATGCATTAGTGTGTGTAGCGCGCGTCGCTCCCTTTATTCAACGCGCATGCGCGATGCGACGCGGCGCAGCGAGCCAGCCGACTTTCACATGACCGTATCTTATCTTGGAGTTTGGATTCAGGCGACAGGACGCTGCGCCGTGACTCTGTATTTTTTTCTGTGTGCTGTAATAATGTTTCTGTAGGCGAATTATTTGATAGGCGATTCCGTAAGTACAAGTGATAAACAGTTCTACTGATTATTGTATTTATTATACTTATTGCTGCAAAGAGCAGTCAATCGTCGTTTTGTTGGATAGGAACCTGCAATAGCTAAATAAGAAGTACGTCCTTGACGCGGCACCGTGAAGCTTGTATAATGGGCGTGGACTATTTCACGTCGATTCGAGAGAGGCACTTGTTCACGTCCAAGGGTTAAAAAAAGATAAATATCATAAAAATGAAAAAAACGTTATAAAACAGAAACGAATCATAAATATTAAAAAATTGTTCTTGATTTAAATTCTTGATCAAAAGGCGAAAAAAAATAAGCGTTCATCGGTTAAAAATTACTGTGCGATACCTAATAAATAAACAATCAAAAATCATTTTTTTTTAATTTAACCTCTAATATCTTAAAAAATAAAAGTCCTCATTATCTGGGCAAAGAACATAGTCAACAGATAGTAAAAAGCTACCTTCTTGTAAATTTTCGAAAGGAATAATTGCGTTTTACTCAAGTAATCGTTGGCCATAAAAAATCGATTACAGAATAATCTTCTCCGTTGTCTTACTCACTTTATTTTTTTCAAAAATTTTCCATCATATATTTTAGAGAAAAAATACCGTTCAAACCAAAAATGGCGTTTCCTTGTATAAGAAAAGAAAGCATACACCTTATGCAAAATTTTGTATGGTAAATGATAGGAAATTTTATGCTCTTTCAAATGCATTTTCACAAGGTCGAGGATATTATTTCTAACGTACGAAAAGGGGCCTACGGCGGCTCAGTCGGTAGAGTGTCGGATTCCCACGCCGGTGACCCGGGTTCGAATCCTAGTCTCTGCCGATTGATACAAGCACCTCTGTAAAAATTACATGTGCTTTGTTTACAAACACACCGCAGACCCCCGTCGTCGATTAGCACCACATGGGAGCACAAACATGGCGACGTTAATTAAAAAAAAAAAAAAAAAAACGTACGAAACAAAAAAGAAAAAGTAAAACAAAACATCTAAAAACCGCTAGAAAACAACAACTAATCCGAAAAACTAAAAAAATGATTCGTAAAAAGAAAAACATAATGATCCCTGGAACATTAAATTTTACCGTGGCTTACTCAAGATGTCGATGTATATACACTAGGGCGGACGTTAATTTTTTTTTTTCTTGGGGAACTTTCTCTCAGGGTGAAAATGGGTTCTATATGATGCAAAAACTCTGCGTAAACAGGAATTAATTTTTTAAAATCGATTTAACACGTGCCTCAAAGCACTTCAAATTTCTCATGTATTTTAAATGGGAAAAACAGGTTAAATCGTTTATCCTTTTAAATACCAGTGAAAATTTCGGAATTTCATTATTAAAACTATGTAGTCTTATTTATTTTGAGCCGTTGAATCGATTGGTACCATTAGTTTTCACCTAAATAGCGATAAAAAAGTTTTATCAGCGAAAAAAGTCTAAAGTTTTGAAAAATGAGCTATAAAAAGGCAATTATCCGTTTCGTAACGTCCATATTCAGTCAAATTTGTTATGAAAAACATGTATTTTTATGTAATTTGAGCCACTGAATCAGATAATGTTATTAGTTTTTGTCTATATAGCGATAAAAAATCCTACAAGCGAAAAACATCTAAAATTCGAAAAATCAATGAAAAAAAGACAATTATTTGGCTAGTAACGACCATAATCAGTCAAATTTGTTTTCAATAACATATATTTTTATGTATTTTGAGTCGCTGAATCGAATGATATTATTAGTTTTTTGCTAGCTAAGCGATAAATTAAATTTATAACGCAAAATCGTTAAAGAAATTTGAATAATCAATGAAAAAATCAGTCATTTTTTCTCACTTTCTTGCATTATTATATATTTTGGGAGCTGAAATGAATGGTGTCATTAGCTTTTTTTCATTTTTGCGATAAAAAAAGGAATTCGAAGGGAAATAATAAGAATTATATCCTTTGAATGATCATTATCATTTATAAGTATTACATTCCCTCCAATAACTCACAAATTTCTTGATGTAAAAAGGATAGAAAACTTACTTTTGACGTTTCTATTACTTTAATTCAAACTGTTACAGCAAATCGAATTTATAATCTTTTATTGATTTAAAATAATTATAAGCTGTTAGAAGAAGAAAGATCTTTCAAATGATTATTTTGTAGGTAAAAACTATGCAGGAACTGGGAAATAAAGGGAGAAAATTAATCTTGAAAGTGTACACATCATTTTTTTAATAACTTTTCAATTATACAGATTCAAAATAAAATTTCAAATTATCTTCCGTACATCATAAACTAAAACTATTTACAGGTTATATATTCATTTAAATTATTCATTAGTATGACTTCATCAATGTGTCCTTGTTACTATCTGGAAATAAACTACGGTAATCTTCAATCACATCTTCAATGTGTGAAGCCCTGCAGTCAAGTTCTAAAAACGAATTTTAGTTAATGATAACAATGTCATAGATTTGGTCAATTCAAGTATATGGGATTTTATTTGCAAAGATACATATCAGTTTTTTGAGCGATTCAAAATCAACAAAAGTTTTTTGACAAAAGATCCATCAAAATGGAAAAAAGACAGAGACTTAATTCATGGCTTGGAAAATTGTCTAGAATCTCAGAGTCGTGAATGATACAGCTGATATAGGAGTAAAATTGATGACTGAGTACAATAACCTTCTGACCAAGGATTCCAAGCAATCGCAATACTTATTACCTGTGATTGAACATTACCGTAGTTTATTTCCAGATAGTAACAAGGACACATTGATGAAGTCATACTAATGAATAATTTAAATGAATATATAACCTGTAAATAGTTTTAGTTTATGATGTACGGAAGATAATTTGAAATTTTATTTTTGAATCTTATTTTATTTTTGAATTTTACTTCTGAATCTGTATAATTGAAAAGTTATTAAAAAAATGATGTGTAAACTTTCAAGATTAATTTTCTCCCTTTATTTCCCAGTTCCTTCATAGTTTTTACCTACAAAATAATCATTTGAAAGATTTTTCTTCTTCTAACAGCTTATAATTATTTTAAATCAATAAAAGATTATAAATTCGATTTGCTGTAACAGATTGAATTAGAGTAATAGAAACGTAGAAAGTAAGTTTTCTATCCTTTTTACATCAAGAAATTTGTGAGTTATTGGAGGGAATGTAATACTTATAAATGATAATGATCATTCAAAGCATATAATTCTTATTATTGATTATGGATGTTACGAAACGGATAATTGCCTTTTTATAGCTCATTTTTCGAAATTTTAGAATTTTTTCGCTGATAAAACCTTTTTATCACTTTTTAGGTGAAAACTAATGGTATCAATCGATTCAGCGGCTTAAAGTACATAAGACTACATAGTTTTAATAATGAAATTCCGAAATTTTCACTGGAATTTAAAAGGATAAACGATTTAACCTGTTTTTCCCATTTAAAATACATGGGAAATTTGAAGTGCTTTGAGGCACGTGTTAAATCGATTTTAAAAAATTAATTCCTGTTTGCGCAGAGTTTTTGCATCATATAGAACCCATTTTCACCCGGAGAGAAAGTCCCCCAAGAAAATAAAATTAACGACCGCCCTCATATACACATATATACACACACACGCACACACACACATCCATACGAACATTTTATAAAAATAGTGTATTTTGATTCTTTATGTTTCAAAACATGTTTCTAACATGTTTTTTGAAAAACTTTTTGTTATTATTACAAAGCTTTCTCTTCAAGGAATCAATACGTGTATTAACTTATAAATAATTGGCTGTAGGTTTACAGGTTTTCATTATTTTGTAATTTCTATATGATTAAGTCCCCTGAAATCTTTCTAGGAACAAAATTAGGTCTTTGTAAGTAACATCGGAATAAAAAAATTTTGATCTTCTGTCAAATCGACCTCTACTTGACGTGATATCTAATTTTCCAATATATGGAAATACTCATATAAAATTGTTGTCACTTGAAGTGCCCTATTTTAATAGTACCTTGATCGTATTGAATTTTTATATTCAATGTCTAGCCGGGAGGCTAGAGTCCGCGCGCTGGATTGACGCTGCATTCATTCGTTCGATATTCGATATTCATCGTTTAAATTCCCAAAGAAAACGAAGAATTCCTTTTTTGAAAACAGCTATTTCGACGTAAAAAAATCTGAACTTTTGATCTGGATTATCAAAACCATTTTTAAAGATGCCGTTTTCGCAATTTAACACATTTTATGTTTTTTCATAGTCAAAATGTAGGAATTTAGAAAAACAAATGTCACCATTAGGAAGCCGACGAAAGAATACATTAGAAACGTATTATAACGAATATTACATTATAACATATAACTAAAATATTTTCATTAATTAAATCTTTACCAATAACAATTAAAAGGTCATGAATTGTTCTATATAATATTAATTACAAAACTATGCATGATAACAAAATCTTTTAATACGGTTTAATATAATTAGGTTTTAAAAATATAATTTATTGACGTTCTTTTAAATTTATATTTCTGTCTTTAAAAATTGTTATAGCTTATCATAATTTAAAATAAATTTCAAATCCCATTTTAATAATAATAAAGATTGACTTTACAAGAAATTCACTGTTAAATTAACTTATAACTTTTAACTTTTTAACTTAACTTTTAACTTTTTAACTTAACTTTAAACTTTTTAACTTAACTTTTAACTTTTTAACTTAACTTTTAACTTTTTAACTTAACTTTTAACTTTTTAACTTAACTTTTAACTTTTTACTTAACTTTTAACTTTTTAACTTAACTTTTAACTTTTTAACTTAACTTTTAACTTTTTAACTTAACTTTTAACTTTTTAACTTAACTTTTAACTTTTTAACTTAACTTTTAACTTTTTAACTTAACTTTTAACTTTTTAACTTAACTTTTAACTTAACTTTTAACTTAACTTTTAACTTTTTAACTTAACTTTTAACTTTTTAACTTAACTTTTAACTTTTTAACTTAACTTTTAACTTTTTAACTTAACTTTTAACTTTTTAACTTAACTTTTAACTTTTTAACTTAACTTTTAACTTTTTAACTTAACTTTTAACTTTTTAACTTAACTTTTAACTTTTTAACTTAACTTTTAACTTTTTAACTTAACTTTTAACTTTTTAACTTAACTTTTAACTTTTTAACTTAACTTTTAACTTTTTAACTTAACTTTTAACTTTTTAACTTAACTTTTAACTTTTTAACTTAACTTTTAACTTTTTAACTTAACTTTTAACTTTTTAACTTAACTTTTAACTTTTTAACTTAACTTTTAACTTTTTAACTTAACTTTTAACTTTTTAACTTAACTTTTTAACTTAACTTTTAACTTTTTAACTTAACTTCTAACTTAACTTTTAACTTTATAACTTAACTTCTAACTTAACTTCTAACTTAACTTTTAACTTAACTTTTAACTTAACGTTTAACTTAACTTTTAACTTTCTTTTAACTTAACTTTTAAAGTAATTTTTAACTTATCTTTTATCTTAGCTTTTAACTTTTTAACTTAACTTTTAACTTCTCTTTTAACTTTTAACTTTTTAACTTAACTTTCAACTTTTTAACTTCCCTTTTAACTTTTTAACTTAACATTTAACTTTATAACTTAACTTTCAACTTTTTAACTTCCCTTTTAACTTTTTAACTTAACATTTAACTTTATAACTTAACTTCTAACTTAACTTTTAACGTAACGTTTAACTTAACTTTTAACTTTCTTTTAACTTAACTTTTAACGTAATTTTTAACTTAATGTTTTATCGTAGCTTTTAACTTTTTAACTTTTTAACTTAACTTTTAACTTTTTAACTTCTCTTTTAACTTTTAACTTTTTAACTTAACTTTTAACTTTTTAACTTCTCTTTTAACTTTTAACTTTTTAACTTAACTTTTAACTTTTTAACTTAACTTTTAACTTTTTAAATTAACTTTTAACTTTTTAAATTAACTTTTAACTTTTTAACTTAACTTTTAACTTAACTTATAACTTTTTAACTTAACTTTTAACTTTTTAACTTAACTTTTAACTTTTTAACTTAACTTTTAACTTTTTACTTAACTTTTAACTTTTTAACTTAACTTTTAACTTTTTAACTTAACTTTTAACTTTTTAACTTAACTTTTAACTTTTTAACTTAACTTTTAACTTTTTAACTTAACTTTTAACTTTTTAACTTAACTTTTAACTTTTTAACTTAACTTCTAACTTAACTTTTAACTTTATAACTTAACTTCTAACTTAACTTTTAACTTAACTTTTAACTTAACGTTTAACTTAACTTTTAACTTTCTTTTAACTTAACTTTTAAAGTAATTTTTAACTTATCTTTTATCTTAGCTTTTAACTTTTTAACTTAACTTTTAACTTTTTAACTTCTCTTTTAACTTTTAACTTTTTAACTTAACTTTCAACTTTTTAACTTCCCTTTTAACTTTTTAACTTAACATTTAACTTTATAACTTAACTTCTAACTTAACTTTTAACGTAACGTTTAACTTAACTTTTAACTTTCTTTTAACTTAACTTTTAACGTAATTTTTAACTTAATGTTTTATCTTAGCTTTTAACTTTTTAACTTTTTAACTTAACTTTTAACTTTTTAACTTCTCTTTTAACTTTTAACTTTTTAACTTAACTATTAACTTTTTAACTTAACTTTTAACTTTTTAACTTAACCTTTAACTTTTTAACGTAACTTTTAACTTTTTAACTTAACTTTTAACTTTTTAACTTAACTTTTAACTTTTTAACTTAACTTTTAACATTTTAACTTAACTTTTAACTTTTTAACTTAACTTTTAACTTTTTAACTTAACTTTTAACTTTTAAACTTAACTTTTAACTTTTTAACTTTTTAACTTAACTTTTAACTTTTTAATTTAACTTTTAACTTTTTAACTTAACTTTTAACTTTTTAACTTAACTTTTAACTTTTTAACTTAACTTTTAACTTTTTAACTTAACTTTTAACTTTTTAACTTAACTTTTAACTTTTTAACTTAACTTTTAACTTTTTAACTTAACTTTTAACTTTTTAACTTAACTTTTAACTTTTTAACTTAACTTTTAACTTTTTAACTTAACTTTTAACTTTTTAACTTAACTTTTAACTTTTTAACTTAACTTTTAACTTTTTAACTTAACTTTTAACTTTTTAACTTAACTTTTAACTTTTTAACTTAACTTTTAACTTTTTAACTTAACTTTTAACTTTTTAACTTAACTTTTAACTTTTTAACTTAACTTTTAACTTTTTAACTTAACTTTTAACTTTTTAACTTAACTTTTAACTTTTTAACTTAACTTTTTAACTTAACTTTTAACTTTTTAACTTAACTTCTAACTTAACTTTTAACTTTATAACTTAACTTCTAACTTAACTTTTAACTTAACTTTTAACTTAACGTTTAACTTAACTTTTAACTTTCTTTTAACTTAACTTTTAAAGTAATTTTTAACTTATCTTTTATCTTAGCTTTTAACTTTTTAACTTAACTTTTAACTTCTCTTTTAACTTTTAACTTTTTAACTTAACTTTCAACTTTTTAAATTCCCTTTTAACTTTTTAACTTAACATTTAACTTTATAACTTAACTTTCAACTTTTTAACTTCCCTTTTAACTTTTTAACTTAACATTTAACTTTATAACTTAACTTCTAACTTAACTTTTAACGTAACGTTTAACTTAACTTTTAACTTTCTTTTAACTTAACTTTTAACGTAATTTTTAACTTAATGTTTTATCGTAGCTTTTAACTTTTTAACTTTTTAACTTAACTTTTAACTTTTTAACTTCTCTTTTAACTTTTAACTTTTTAACTTAACTTTTAACTTTTTAACTTCTCTTTTAACTTTTAACTTTTTAACTTAACTTTCAACTTTTTAACTTCCCTTTTAACTTTTTAACTTAACATTTAACTTTATAACTTAACTTCTAACTTAACTTTTAACTTAACGTTTAACTTAACTTTTAACTTTCTTTTAACTTAACTTTTAACTTAACTTTTAACTTTTTAACTTAACTTTTAACTTTTTAACTTAACCTTTAACTTTTTAACGTAACTTTTAACTTTTTAACTTAACTTTTAACTTTTTAACTTAACTTTTAACTTTTTAACTTAACTTTTAACATTTTAACTTAACTTTTAACTTTTTAACTTAACTTTTAACTTTTTAACTTAACTTTTAACTTTTTAACTTAACTTTTAACTTTTTAACTTTTTAACTTAACTTTTAACTTTTTAATTTAACTTTTAACTTTTTAACTTAACTTTTAACTTTTTAACTTAACTTTTAACTTTTTAACTTAACTTTTAACTTTTTAACTTAACTTTTTAACTTAACTTCTAACTTAACTTTTAACTTTATAACTTAACTTCTAACTTAACTTCTAACTTAACTTTTAACTTAACTTTTAACTTAACGTTTAACTTAACTTTTAACTTTCTTTTAACTTAACTTTTAAAGTAATTTTTAACTTATCTTTTATCTTAGCTTTTAACTTTTTAACTTAACTTTTAACTTTTTAACTTCTCTTTTAACTTTTAACTTTTTAACTTAACTTTCAACTTTTTAACTCCCCTTTTAACTTTTTAACTTAACATTTAACTTTATAACTTAACTTTCAACTTTTTAACTTCCCTTTTAACTTTTTAACTTAACATTTAACTTTATAACTTAACTTCTAACTTAACTTTTAACGTAACGTTTAACTTAACTTTTAACTTTCTTTTAACTTAACTTTTAACGTAATTTTTAACTTAATGTTTTATCGTAGCTTTTAACTTTTTAACTTTTTAACTTAACTTTTAACTTTTTAACTTCTCTTTTAACTTTTAACTTTTTAACTTAACTTTTAACTTTTTAACTTCTCTTTTAACTTTTAACTTTTTAACTTAACTTTTAACTTTTTAACTTAACTTTTAAGTTTTTAAATTAACTTTTAACTTTTTAACTTAACTTTTAACTTTTTAACTTAACTTTTAACTTAACTTTTAACTTTTTAACTTAACTTTTAACTTTTTAACTTAACTTTTAACTTTTTAACTTAACTTTTAACTTTTTAACTTAACTTTTAACTTTTTAACTTAACTTTTAACTTTTTAACTTAAGTTTTAACTTGTTAAATTAACTTTTAACTTTTTAACTTAACTTTTAACTTTTTAACTTAACTTTTAACTTTTTAACTTAACTTTTAACTTTTTAACTTAACTTTTAACTTTTTAACTTAACTTTTAACTTTTTAACTTAACTTTTAACTTTTTAACTTAACTTTTAACTTTTTAACTTAACTTTTAACTTTTTAACTTAACTTTTAACTTTTTAACTTAACTTTTAACTTTTTAACTTAACTTTTAACTTTTTAACTTAACTTTTAACTTTTTAACTTAACTTTTAACTTTTTAACTTAACTTCTAACTTAACTTTTAACTTTATAACTTAACTTCTAACTTAACTTTTAACTTAACTTTTAACTTAACGTTTAACTTAACTTTTAACTTTCTTTTAACTTAACTTTTAAAGTAATTTTTAACTTATCTTTTATCTTAGCTTTTAACTTTTTAACTTAACTTTTAACTTTTTAACTTCTCTTTTAACTTTTAACTTTTTAACTTAACTTTCAACTTTTTAACTTCCCTTTTAACTTTTTAACTTAACATTTAACTTTATAACTTAACTTCTAACTTAACTTTTAACGTAACGTTTAACTTAACTTTTAACTTTTTAACTTAACTTTTAACTTTTTAACTTAACTTTTAACTTTTTAACTTAACTTTTAACTTTTTAACTTAACTTTTAACTTTTTAACTTAACTTTTAACTTTTTAACTTAACTTTTAACTTTTTAACTTAACTTTTAACTTTTTAACTTAACTTTTAACTTATTAACTTAACTTTTAACTTTTTAACTTAACTTTTAACTTTTTAACTTAACTTTTAACTTAACTTTTAACTTTTTAACTTAACTTTTTAACTTAACTTTTAACTTTTTAACTTAACTTTTAACTATTTAACTTAACTTTTAACTTTTTAACTTAACTTTTAACTTTTTAACTTCTCTTTTAACTTTTTAACTTAACTTTTAACTTTTTAACTTAACTTTTAACTTTTTAACTTAACTTTTAACTTTTTAACTTAACTTTTAACTTTTTAACTTAACTTTTAACTTTTTAACTTAACTTTTAACTTTTTAACTTCTCTTTTAACTTTTAACTTTTTAACTTAACTTTTAACTTTTTAACTTCCCTTTTAACTTTTTAACTTAACATTTAACTTTATAACTTAACTTCTAACTTAACTTTTAACTTAACGTTTAACTTAACTTTTAACTTTCTTTTAACTTAACTTTTAACGTAATTTTTAACTTAATGTTTTATCTTAGCTTTTAACTTTTTAACTTTTTAACTTAACTTTTAACTTTTTAACTTCTCTTTTAACTTTTAACTTTTTAACTTAACTATTAACTTTTTAACTTAACTTTTTACTTTTTAACTTAACTTTTAACTTAACTTTTAACTTTTTAACTTAACTTATAACTTTTTAACTTAACCTTTAACTTTTTCTCGTAACTTTTAACTTAACTTTTAACTTTTTAACTTAACTTTTAACTTTTTAACTTAACTTTTAACTTTTTAACTTAACTTTTAACTTTTTAACTTAACTTTTAACTTTTTAACTTAACTTTTAACTTTTTAACTTAACTTTTAACTTTTTAACTTAACTTTTAACTTTTTAACTTAACTTTTAACTTTTTAACTTAACTTTTAACTTTTCAACTTAACTTTTAACTTTTTAACTTAACTTTTAACTTTTTAACTTAACTTTTAACTTTTTAACTTAACTTTTAACTTTTTAACTTAACTTTTAACTTTTTAACTTAACTTTTAACTTTTTAACTTAACTTTTAACTTTTTAACTTAACTTTTAACTTTTTAACTTAACTTTTAACTTTTTAACTTAACTTTTAACTTTTTAACTTAACTTTTAACTTTTTAACTTAACTTTTAACTTTTTAACTTAACTTTTAACTTTTTAACTTAACTTTTAACTTTTTAACTTAACTTTTAACTTTTTAACTTAACTTTTAACTTTTTAACTTAACTTTTAACTTTTTAACTTAACTTTTAACTTTTTAACTTAACTTTTAACTTTTTAACTTAACTTTTAACTTTTTAACTTAACTTTTAACTTTTAACTTTTTAACTTAACTTTTAACTTAACTTTTAACTTTTTAACTTAACTTTTAACTTTTTAACTTAACTTTTAACTTTTTAACTTAACTTTTAACTTTTTAACTTAACTTTTAACTTTTTAACTTAACTTTTAACTTTTTAACTTAACTTTTAACTTTTTAACTTAACTTTTAACTTTTTAACTTAACTTTTAACTTTTTAACTTAACTTTTAACTTTTTAACTTAACTTTTAACTTTTTAACTTAACTTTTAACTTTTTAACTTAACTTTTAACTTTTTAACTTAACTTTTAACTTTTTAACTTAACTTTTAACTTTTTAACTTAACTTTTTAACTTAACTTTTAACTTTTTAACTTAACTTTTAACTATTTAACTTAACTTTTAACTTTTTAACTTAACTTTTAACTTTTTAACTTCTCTTTTAACTTTTTAACTTAACTTTTAACTTTTTAACTTAACTTTTAACTTTTTAACTTAACTTTTAACTTTTTAACTTAACTTTTAACTTTTTAACTTAACTTTTAACTTTTTAACTTAACTTTTAACTTTTTAACTTCTCTTTTAACTTTTTAACTTAACTTTTAACTTTTTAACTTAACTTTTAACTTTTTAACTTAACTTTTAACTTTTTAACTTAACTTTTAACTTTTTAACTTAACTTTTAACTTTTTAACTTAACTTTTAACTTTTTAACTTAACTTTTAACTTTTTAACTTAACTTTTAACTTTTTAACTTAACTTTTAACTTTTTAACTTAACTTTTAACTTTTTAACTTAACTTTTAACTTTTTAACTTAACTTTTAACTTTTTAACTTAACTTTTAACTTTTTAACTTAACTTTTAACTTTTTAACTTAACTTTTAACTTTTTAACTTAACTTTTAACTTTTTAACTTAACTTTTAACTTTTTAACTTAACTTTTAACTTTTTAACTTAACTTTTAACTTTTACTTAACTTTTAACTTTTTAACTTAACTTTTAACTTTTTAACTTAACTTTTAACTTTTACTTAACTTTTAACTTTTTAACTTAACTTTTAACTTTTTAACTTAACTTTTAACTTTTTAACTTAACTTTTAACTATATTATTTTTAGAATTAATAACTCTTAACTTAACTGAATTAGTTTTGTTTTTGATTAACTACTAACATAACTTTCTAAAAATTAAAAAAGTCAACCAACCCTGCCTTAAACCAAAAAGCAACTGCAAGGGTTTCTCGGACTGACAAAGTGGGCCAGAAAACTCGTTCTAAACCTACCGGAAAAGACAAGATCTTTAGAGTTATTACTAAAAAATAAC
Organism: Gastracanthus pulcherrimus; assembly: GCA_949152435.1. NCBI lineage: Eukaryota > Metazoa > Arthropoda > Insecta > Hymenoptera > Pteromalidae > Gastracanthus > Gastracanthus pulcherrimus. The sequence goes on from OX424575.1 coordinate 88,473,430, forward strand.
CAGATATTTTCATGGGGTCTAGCTCACGAACAAACTTTTCAGGAAGTTAAAGAATGTTTTATACAAATCAAGGATTTTTCTTAATGAAAAAAGATGCAAACTAGGTATTGAAGCTAACGAATCATGCATTGGTTTGGGAGACTCGTTATTTCAGATTAATAAGAACGGATAACAAGAAACAATAACATACATCAGCAGAACATTGACACAAGTAGAACAGAGATATACAGTAACAAAACTTGAGGGGGTAGCAGTAATCTGGGCATTACGCAAATGAGATATGTGGTTGGCGGATAGAAAAATAATTGTCAGAACTGACCATAAAGCCTTAACGTTCATACAAACTTGTAAACTAACAAGTGACAGAATCTTCCGATAGGTACGCACAATACAACAATATGATATTCAATGTCAGCACGTCCCAGGAAAAGACATTAGAACATATGTGTTATCAAGAATGATTCCTGGAGCACATAAAACAACAACGAAATCTAAAGAAATAGAAATAAGAACTGTTAACGACGATTCGGGGATAGCACGACAAAGACGACACACATTCACACATTCGCAGGGGTGAAGTGTTTCGTTCCAGGACTGCCTACTGGACTCATCAATAAGGCGTAGGCAGACCCTGCCTTAGACGCGAGGAATAAATTAAAAAGAGACTCAAATACTCAAGGTTATAGCCCTCCCAAATATGAAGCTACCTAAAAAAGAAGTAAAAAAAATTATATGAATTTTTAATTTATATATATGTGCAAATCAACAGAAAATTTGCAATAAGTAGGTTCGAAAACTCGAAAATTTTTTTTGAGGGCACATCTTTCAGACCAAGTTTTTTCGGTTTTCTAGGCTATCCCGAAGATGGAAAAAATCGTAAACAAATCCCAGCTTGGGGTATACTTTTTCTACAGCCACACTACTGTCTCAGGATTTTGCGTAAAATTTGTCGTTTTTCGAAAAAAAAACATACAGATTGATGTAATTGTAACTTTTCATCGGCACAGCGCTAAAATATGGATATACATTATTGCTATAAGAATATAGTATTTTATGCTATATTTATTTTATGCTATTTATAGAATTATTGCTATAAGAATATAGTATTTTATGCTATATTTATTTTATGCTATTTATAGAATTATTGCTATAAGAATATAGTATTTTATGAAACTATTATAATTTTCACTTACGAAAGCCCTTGTTGTGTTTTCAGTAATACCTTCCCTTCAAACTAAATGAACAAAAAATACTAATTTTGACAAAAACACGAAATAATCGGCTTTAATGCTTGTCTCTATGAAAAATTATAAATTCCCTAATTATATTTCAAATTAATTCTTGTATAAATATATTCTCTCATATCTATATGTATATTATATATAATACATAGTAGGCTTCAAGTCATGTTTTATTTCAATTTTATTGAAAATAAACTTATAGTTATGTTCATTCATTAAAAATTGAGAAATAACAAACTGATCGCCTTTTTACGTTCGAAATAGCAAGTAATAGTACGAGTACATTATGTAATAAGGGCAAAAAATCGAATATTTTTCTCGAGTTTGTAATTGTTTTCTTACCTCTACTTACTTTATTTGCATACAATACTGTTGAGCGCGTTTTTTTTACGATGATTAAAAATATAATGATCTCAATAACAATTAGCATGCATTAAATTTTGTGCATATATAAATAAAGATAAATTTAAAACTCAATTTTCAAATATTAAATCACTTATTATAAATCCTGAAGTTATATTCTAAAAATTTATATAAAGATTTTTTTTTATTATGAAATTTTGATATGATTTTAATTATAGGTCCGGGATGCAGGGTAATGGATGTCCAAATCAAATAAAATGTATTGTTATATGCTAGGAATACCTTGGCACGTTTATTTTAAAGCTAACAAGTATAAACTATGTACATTTTTTCAATCCTTTATCGCACGAAATAATGGCGCGGTAATGGTGCGCTTGCCTATCGCTTTGCTCTCCCGAGGAGAAGATCGTGCGTGTAAAGTGCACGGAAAGCGAATGCATCCGCTACCGCTTTCCGGTGGCACATTACCTCGGTTTTTGCGCAACGCCGAAAATCGAGTTTCGAAGCGGGGCTCATTCCTCCCCGTACACCCTGCACACTTATTCAAGAGATTCGCACATATACTTTCAAAGACACACTTTCATTCGCACACACTCACATTCCTTTCCCCTCCCGCCCCTACAGTACGCTTCTATTTCGCCGTCGCTCTTCCTATTGTTTATTCTTTCTCTCTCATACTCATTCGCAAATCTCTCCCCTCTCCTACAATCGTCGCTCGCACCACTCGCTGCCCAATATTCACACGTGTTTCAGCCGCTCGGGTCCTGGAATGCGTGGCTCGGCGTTCGTCGCAGCTGGCTTCCTTTCGTGGGTAGAATATATATATATATATATATATATATATATATATATATATATTCGTCGCAGCTGGCTTCCTTTCGTGGGTAGAATATATATATATATATATATATCTTTCTTTGTATACATTTTATTTTAGCTGTTATTTTATTTCTTATTTTCTAAGGTCTACATAGATGTGAGAATTCATTGTAATAAATTCTCATTTTAGGAGAACGTAAAACTTAATTATTTTATGACTGTCGTATCAGAAGTACAAATTTTTATTACATTATAATTTTTAAAAACATTTGATATTGATAATCAATGTTAGTATTTAATAATATTGAATAATTTATATTTATTAAGTAAATAATTAGAGAGTATAAATTTAATTACAATAATAATGATCCATTTTATTTATTCAACTATCGAGGGTGTTACAAGTTACATATAGTACTTTATGCCCATCTCAACTGTGGCCACATTTTGACATGAACAGCGGGACTAATGGACTGGTAAAAGACAATATTGTTAAAAGACAATCGAAAATCAGGGTTATTGGTAGAACTTGATGAAATAAAGGAATTTGGATTAGTTTCTAGTGAAGTCACTTTTTTCCCTCATTTGCGGGAAAAAAATTACGTTTATCCCGCTAATCATTTTCACGGGCAAAAAGTGTAATTTTGGTCTCGCCTTTCAGGGAAAAAAGTGGCCATTATCGTTCAGATGGGCATAAATTTATTTTTATGCTATTCGAATTATAATATTTTTCAATATTTGAATACATCGAAGTTATAAATAATAAACAATAGGAACAGTAAATCATTAATAGATACATGTAATTAAATTTCATAAATTATACACTTTTTCTCTGTTTCTCTAATATATATAATCATCATCGGTGAATCTAAAAATATTCTTTCGTTATTTTCTGATTAAATTCATTTTGAGCTTTGATTTTGCATAAGACTTGTGTTGAAAACAATGTCTGAATATCATCGACCTTCGGTCATGTAAAATCCTTCTTATTGCGAACCATAAACTTTGAGATTAATTCATTATTTTTAATTTTTACTATTAGTCCAGGATACCAGATTCTATCATAAATAACTGATATCCAGTCAGTCACCTTTAACAAAATTATATTGAATTTATTGTAACGTATTTTGTATCGCACCTTATCTTTTATTCAAATAAGTTATTAAGCAAAAATGAGACTATAGTGAACGCAAGAAAAATGCATTCAGTAATTGACCGATAACGCGACGGTTACACGAACATGTTTATGAATATGTCTATACACTCTCAAGGTTCGTAACAAAGATTTAGTAAACTCAGCCGGTAAGGCAGGTTCGCACATACTCGTGTGTTGGCCGCCGCGTTTGTCAACGCCAAAGCCTTGAAGTTAGCACTATTAGATTGATAAACATCATCGCTATACGCGCTAAGATATTCGGTAGAATAAGAATTGAGTGAACAGGTTGAGTTTACGCAAATGTACGAATCTTCTCAATTTTCAATGAATGTACATACCAATCAGTTTATTTTCAATAAAATTGAAATAAATCATGATTTGAACCCTATTGTGTGCATATAATACACACACACACACATATATATATATATATATATATATATATATATATATATATATATTCACATATATTTATACAAAAATTACTTTTAAATATAATTAGAGAATTTATAATTTTACATAGAGACAAGTATTAAAGTCGATTTTTTCGTGTTTTTGTCAAAATTAGTTTTTTTTGTTAAGTTTGTTTGAAGGTATTACTAAAAGTACAAAAGAAGCTTTCTTATAAGTGAAAATTATAATAGTTTCGTAAAAAACTATATTCTTCTAGCAATAATTCAATTGCATATCAATATTTATGCGCCGTGCAGATGAAAAGTTTAAAGTACATCAATTTGTATGTTTGTTTCGAAAAACGATGAATTTTACGCATAATTCTGAGACAGTAATGTGGCTATAGAAAAAGTATACCCCACACTGGGATTTGTTCACGATTTTTTCCATATTAGGGATGGCCTAGAGAACCCTCAAAACAAAATTTTCGCGTTTTCGAACCGACTTATTGCAAATTTTCTGTGGATTTGCACATATAGAGTTAATGCGCAGCGGCTTTAGCGTCAAGGCCCTACATCGGCGGGAACTGTAGCATCCGTTGAAGTGGCCTGGAACGAAAAACCCAAGAAATATTTAGTTATAATATAAAAGTACAAATCCCTTTATCTTGCAATAAAATGTTTATAATGCATTTATTTATATGTTCAAGTTGATTGGTTGAAAATTTATCAAGTTATCTTTCCCACCAATTGAGGGTCTCGACGCTAGAACGACTGCGCTATAGATCTATATAGAAAAAAAAAATGAAGAATAAAAGTATTAAGGCAAAAAATAGTTTTTTAAAAAAACTACATGTTTACCTAACATTAGAAATAATAATACAGATTAATAATCAGAATTATTATATCTATAGGTTATATAAAAAAAAGGGAGGGACGTGAGGAGAGATGTGAGGAGAGTATAAAGAGACATGGCGTATATCTCGAAAACATATAACGGAAAATTTGTTAAAAAATTTAAGACAATTGGAAATATGGAAAGGAATGTTCAGTCCAAAATTGTTGAGTCTTGACCTTTTTCTTTTGGCGATAAAAAATATTTCTGTAGAAAATATCGACTTTCTTTCTTCGATGACAACTCAAGTAAATCGACGGCATTTTCTTTGAAACTTTACAAAAAGGTAGATTTTTACTATCTCATGACCTGTATGTTTTTTCTGATGATGAGATGATTTATTTTATGAGATATTGAGGTTATGTGTTAAAAAAAAAAACATTTGATCACTTATATCTCGAGAACGGCGCTGTCTACAAATATGTTTCTACAAACCTAAATATGACCATATTGCCAAAAAATGCATTTTAATAGTTTTTTCATCAATATTTCACATTATCTGTGCTTTCGTAAAAAGAAAGCCCAAAAAGAGAGCAATTCGATGAATCTCAATGTTCTCGAGGTTCCTGAGTCATAAAAATAGGTTTACAATAGGTTTTTAAAAAATGTCTGTCTGTGTGTATGTATGGAACCAAAATTTGTATCCACCCAAACTCTTCAAGGGAAACATATCGTGCGCTGAACATTTTCAGGCATATTACATATGTTTGAACGTAGAACTGATTAGATTTCGGAGCTGAATGGATAATATTACAATCATTTTTAGCATAAATATTGATTTTTATAAATTTGTAAAATTCGAAAAAAATATTTTTTGTTATTTTATAGGTTGAACTTATCAAAAATATGTATGTTTTCATAAATTTTATGTAATTTCGTTTGGATTGATATATCTTGTAATAACTTTAAATTTATTTTCGTGAAATAATAACAAAATTTTAGATTTAAAAAATCTAAAAAGTGAACAAAATTTTTTTGGCATTTTATACATTGAGCTTTTTAAATATATGTACGTTTTGATAAAGTTGGCGTAATTTCCTTTCTGTTGATATATCATATATTTTTTTTAAATCCTTTAAGTTCGAGGCTAAATGTGAGCATGTACTATCCGTTTGAAAATGACAGTCACCTGACTGTTATAGATAATATCTTTAAATAAAGAGATCAGCTAAAGCTTGACTACTCAGTGATAAAATTGCATTTGAAGCATTTAATAAAAATGTTAATTATAATGTTAGGTAATACGAAGAAAAACACGTTTTTTTCGACTTATTTTTTCTAGCCCAATTTCGGATGCTCATAGTTTCGATAAAAATAATCAGACTTGATCGAAAAAAATCAGGCACATACCTTGAAGATTCAGCAACACGCTCGTGCAGGAACTTAAAAAAAAATTAAGTAATTTGTTTGAAAAGCGATAAAAACCAAAGAAAATGTGTCTCGGGAATGAAAAGTTGCAGAAAGATCGGACCAAGCTTATAAAATTGTAAAAAAGTCACATAAATATAAAACAAGAGATATCATTTTTAAAAAATGTAATATTTTAAGCTATAGTCATTTAAAAATTAGCCGGTTTTACACGTTACGCTAGCTGGTCATAACTTTTCCGAATTCAGAAACAAATGCGAGAGTGGGAGTTAAGGGTGAAACTTGAGAAATGCGTCTTTTTATATGAAGATCTCGCTTGAGCCGACCTTCGTTTACCATTATGTTTCAAAATATTAAAGATTTACGACGAGCTACTTCAACATACAAAGCACTCTTTATCGCCTTAAACTTTGAACTGATCTTGCTTAAAAATTTATAATATTTATTTAATTATTCTTTAATTTTTTGAATTTTATAAACCTTGTTCGACTTTTCATTGCCGAGATATATTTTATTTGGGTTTTAGAACTTTTGGAACAACTTTCCTGAAAAATCGCTGGACTAGTGTGTTCCAGAATCTTCTATGTATATACCTTATTCTTTTCAATTAAGCATGATTATTTTTAACGAAACAGCGAGCTACGGAATTTGGGCTAGAAAAAAGAAGTCTATAAAACCGTGTTTTTCTTTCTATTGACTACCATTATAATTAAGCTAGTAATTTTTATTATACACAAGCTATGTCATTTTATTACTGAATAGCTAAGCTTAAAGATCCCATTGGTCATTGACTAGCATTTTCAAACAGATAGTAGTCTCTTTTAACATTTTTAGCAAATGTCAATCTCTATTTATTCAACAAAGTTAAATCTTTTTAAAAATATCAAAAAAGCTTATTATTTAAATTTTCTAAATTTTTCAACTAAAATGGTTTTAAGGCCATTTAAGGTACTTTTCGATTAACTAAGCCCATTCAAAACCTTAAAATCCTTCAAAAGAGGTTTTGATTACTCGAAACATCACACCACAAATCATGAAGTTTTTTTCAGTACAAAAGTAACTGCCATAGTCGCAAAATGGGCAAAGAGTAATATAAGAGTAATATATATGTAGAAAAAATCAAAATAACATAAAATATGGTAAAGTAGATGAGAAATGGTACAAAAGAAACGATATGACATAAAGTCTGCAAGACGAGCACATGAATGGCTGGCAAGTAGATGCTGGATGGATCAGGAGGAAAGGAAGTGCAGGATGTATGTGGAATGAAAAATAAGGCAGGGTATCACATCATGATTCTGTACGAATATAGGGAGGAAGAAAAGAAGTTTGAGTGGATCAAGAATGGAGAGGAATAAAAAACAAAAGAATTTACGGGAAGAAAGAAGAAAAAAGAGAAAGTTAGTATATCGGAGCAAATATATATGGGTATTTTTCTACGGGAAATCGAACGCAACAAATACTTTTTTTCTAATTTCCGCAAAAAAATTCCTTTTGGTATGTAGAATTCACGTTAATTTTTTCACATTTTTTAAGTCCATATGTCTAAAGTTGTTCGAAGCAAAATATGACCATATTAGCATTTCTTGTATTTATCTTAAAAATTGGGATTAAGACACATTTAAGGCATTTTTTGATTAAACTAGGAATCGCAGACGCACGACGCGCGTCACAATTTCGTTTGTTGCAACATCAATATCAATATGAATAGCAGACAATAAATATAATATCCATTTTGTATATGAAATCATGTATAAGCATTTTTTGTAATGTAAAGGAAGTGATTCTTAATATTATTAGATAGTTTTAACTTAAGGGAACGTTAAAGTGATTTTTTAAATTTCCGCAGTTCTTAAGCTATCAACTTCAAAGTTTTTTACATTATAACAAAAGTAAAATTTTTCACCAAATTTTGAATAATTATATTTATTGTTATTCAAGTTATTACAATAATTGCATTAATTATCAGCGAAAATAGGTACTTTACCAAAATAATAAGCTCCAAAAAATTTCAGAGTACTTTGCAAGCCAAATACAAAAAAGTTAGCTTTAGAATTTATATAAAAACACTACTTGTTTCAATAAAAAAAAATATTTAAAAAGTTAAAAGAAATCGATTGAATTGTCTCTTTTTTTAGTAAACAAATTAGATATATCATATTTTATGCATGAGTTTCACAATTATCAGAGATAACTTTTTATCCAAATAATTCTAAGAATGTCTCCTGAAAGTTCCATCCAGTTCCGTAAAAAACTTCGTCGCAAGGACACTTTTAAATAATAAAAATATGCAGTTTGATAAAAAAATGTTGTCAAAATAACAGTGAATATTTTCATATAAATGTATAAAAATTGTTTTTGTAACTAACTTTACCTTAATGTAGTACTCTCGGTTATAGAGTTACCATTCAGGTTTTAATAAAACTCAACATACTGGTACATATTGGTCTAAATGTGACTCGGATAAATTTTTGTGAAGCCAGAGTACGTGAGAGAAAAGTTATTACCATTTCAATTATCACGCGTTTAGCATGGAGTCTAATGGGAAATAACAAAAATTTACGTACATTACGACCGTGACCGTTCAGTTTCTGTGGAAAATTTCTGTAGTAAGAGAAAAATGTTTGACGGATATTTATCACTTTCGAAACATATGATTAGGTACCTATAAGTTTAAAAATAAATTAATTCATCACAAAAAAGGTGCATTCAACCTTAAACACAGTCAAATCAGCATCTGTATAAATTTTTTTAAATAAATAGGATGAATACATTTGTTTGATTTCAATGTATAGTCGTAATTTGGTGTTAGTTTATTTATGCAATAAATTAAACAAAGTTCACCTCATTAATAAATAAGAAATTGAATGTATAAAAAGTGTACATATTTTGACTAGTTACCGGTTTCAGTACCGAGAGTACTACCTTAAGTATTAAACATATATTTAAATAATAGTACATTGTGTACCGAGGGCGAGAAATATGCTTTTACCGCCCTCGTGAGTTTGCTGTACGAGTCAGAGACGAGAAAGCACGAGCCGAAGGCGAGTGCGTTTTGCGAGTCGAAGACTGGTACTGCAAACACACAAGGGCGGAAAAAAACTCTTGCTCATGGTACACACCGTATTTTTTGTGACACATATATTGATTTTTACGGTTGTACGTGTCTACATACATTGATTTACACACACACACACACACACACACACACACACACACACACACACACACTCATATATACACATACACACATAGAGATATACATACGTACACATATGAAATAATTATTGTCGTATATTAAAGTTTTTCACGTAAATATAAAATAAGATAATTTAATTAATTTTAATTTAATAATTAAAAGTCTTTATCGTACACTGTAATACGCACGCACGCTGTAGTGACCTCAAAAGTCTTTACAGCCCGCTCGAACGGGCGGTAAAAATTTTTTCCGTCCTAGGGCGATAACGGATTTTACCGCCCGCGTCGTAGTTTCTCTCTTTCTCTCTCTCTCTCTCTCTCTCTCTCTCTCGTTTTCCCAAGATTAACTTTTAACTTTAAACATAAACATAAAAAAAAATTGCGATCTAACATTAAAACATAACAGTAGTATACTTGAATAGATTTTGTATAAAAAGGTTCAATTACTTTAAACTAATCATAATTTGTCTTGTTTGGATTCGAAAAAGTCATATTCGTTAAGTAATTTACAACAACAATTATAGTAACAGTTTTTTTACATAAATTAATTCTCACAATTACGGAATCGCATAATTAGGAATTGCATGCCAGAGTGCATGCAATTTCGTACGTTCTCTCTTTCTTTTGCGTTTATTCCTCTCCATGACCCCCATCACCCACCTCATCCATCTACCTTACCCCGTATTTCCTGTCCTCCATCTAAAATCCTTTGATTCCATATTTCTTTATTTTGGAACATATATAGATATATCATACGTGTATTGAACAATAATTTTATTCTCACTCACTCACTCATCAATGCGCACACCAAACCGTTGGATCTAGAGACTTGAAAGTTATGAATTCGATTTTTGTTCTAAGTGGTTGCCTACGAAAATACGTAAATATCAATTTCTGGATTTTATCCCAATCCATCCCTAAGGGAGTCAAAAGGGGTAACAACCTTTGTGAACATAAATTGAATTCATACTTTGCGAAATAACGAAGTGATTCATGAAAACGTAAAATCTCGTTTATCCCCTTTTAAATAAACCCTATATCCCAATAACACGCAAACACCAATAATCCAAAAACCCCAATAACCCACAAACCCAAATAAAATCATAAACCCCATAAACCCATAAACTTCCATAACCCACAAACCCCAATAAACCATAAACCCAAATAACCCATAAACCCCAATAACGCATAAAACCCAATAAACCATAGTCCCTAATAATCAATAAACACGAATATTCCACAAACCTCAATGGCCCACAAACCTCAATAACCCCAATAATTCATAAACCCGAATAAAATCATAAATCCCAATAACCCACAAACCCCAATAAAATCATAAACCCCAATAACCCACAAACCCCAATAACTCCAATAATCCATAAGACCCAATGACCCACAAACTTCAATAACCTACAAACCCCAGTAATTCATAAAACGCAATAAAATCGTAAACTCCGATAACCCACAAACCCCAATAAAATCATAAACCCCAATAACCCCAATAATCCATAAGACCCAATGACCCATAAATCTCAATAAACGACAAGTCCCAATAACCCACAAACCCCAACAACCCATAAACCCCTATAAAATCATAAACCCCATAAAGCCCTATAATATCATAAACCCCATAAACTCATACACTCCAATAACCCACAAACCCCAATAACCCATAAACCCCACTAATCCATGGAACCTGAATAACCCATAATCCTAAGGAAACCATATATACCTCAATAACTCACAAACACTAATAACCCATAAACCCTAATAACCCAGAAATCTCAATAACCCACAAACTCCATTAACCCATAAACCCAAATAACCCATTAACCCCAATACAATTATAAACCCCAATAACCCAAGAAAATGTCATTGAGGTAACAATAATTACTGGTTGTGCTCAAGGAGAATCAACCTTTATACTGCGTATACCCCTTTTACTATCAGTTTCCTCTCAAGGTATATTTTGCTATGACGATAAGTAAGTTACAAGGGCAGTCGTTAAAAGTGGCAGGGATTGGCTTCAGCGAGAACTGCTTTTCACATGGACAGTTATATCTGGCATGCTCTAGAGTGCGCTCACCTAGCAGTTTAGTCATCCTTGCAGCTGACGGAAGCAGAAAAATAAAAGAAAGAAGTGCTATAAAGAAGTGCTTTGATAAACAAAACATTTAAATGTTTAAAGCATTTAAATATATGTTATCGCTAATCCTAAAACTGCTGCATCAATTAACACACACGCACCATTATCAAATAATAGATATCATTAAATTGTGAGTTCCACGCACTATTAGCACGGGCGGAGCCGTCCGGGGGATGCTTTAAATATGTAAGTTAATGCTTCAGCTATGTACTATGAAATTGTTTTGAGTGTCTTGGTATTGATTTTATCAACTTCCACATTTTTAATTTTCATATCATTGATTATCTACATAATTTCAGTTCTATCAGTAAGTCTTAGAAATATTGTATTTGGGTTCATATTTGGTATTTTATTTTCTGGATTTACCGGTTTATGTAATTTTTTCACTCAACTTAGTTCCTATATTACAGAAATACTTATTCATTGTTTCAGCTTTTTCCTTTGGATTTACAACTTTATGATTATTTTCATCATGTATAACACTTATTATTTCATTCTTATTCTTTTTGCCCAATTTAGAGTTAATAATTTTCCATAAGATTTCGTTATTATTACTATTTTCTTCAATAATTTTTTTCTCATATCTATGTTTCGCACCCTTTATAACTTTATCTTAGACCTTTACATATTGTTTATAATCTTCTTTTAGCTGATTATTATTCGGTTGCAATGTCTACATTCTGTACAAAAGTTCTTTCTTTTCACAAGAACTTATTATTGCTTTAGTAATCCATATTTTTCCCGGAATTTTTGAATTATTATCTTTTGTTTTCTTATTTAATTTCGCCCTATCTACGTCACTATTTATGTCATCTATTAATAATTTCTCAGCCTGATTTGGATCTTGCATTGATATAGTTTTATTCCAATTATTCATTTTAGCTAATATCCTGATTTTTCTGTAATTTATACTACTTATTTTCTTAATTTTCTTTTTGTTTTCTAATTTATTTATGGTCGTAAACAAGGGATGATGATCAGTAATAGTATTTATTAATTTAAGCGTTTTAGTTTCAAAGGATTTATTCTTTATAAAAATGTTATCAATGCATGATCCTACTAAGTTGCTATCATCTGATCTAGCTACACCTTGAAAGCCAGGTGTATAACCTTTATCTAATAGATTATTTAAAAATTTTTGGTTAACACAGTTATCTTATAAAATATCAATGTTGAAATCAGCTATTATAAGATAATTTTTAATATTCTTTTTCTTAACTAAGTACTCTTACATTTTCAAGAAATTTGAGTTTTGTTATGTCACGAGATCTGTGCAATGCAGATATTTCAATTTTACTGTCATTATCTATTTTTATACAAGTGTTTATAATTTTGAGTTTACCAATATCTATTACCTCAGTATTTTCATATACATTTTCTCTTGCATATAAAACTACACTATCTGATTTATTAATACAACTATTATTATAATACATTTTACAACCCGATAATCTATAATATAAATAATGTTCTAGATTCCATGTTTCTGCGAAAACTATAATTAATGGTTTTTTCTTTAAACTCTCAATAAGTATCTCTAGTTTTGAGTAATTCGCATTTAAGCTCCTTATGTTTATATATAATATTATATTATCTTTATAATTTAGATCTCGATTGAGAGTTTTAATGTCTTAATAAATACTTTCTTGTTGAATTAGTTACAATGATTAATAACCTTTTTCTTTATATTGGGTTGCTGTCTAAGAAAAATTTCTTTTAATTATTAACGAAAAAGTGAACTAAAGAACATTATATTATTAACTTTATATTATCTCATAAATAATGCATTTAAATTCTAAGATCTTTTTTTTTTCAGACATAAAGTAGCTAAAATGTATTAGTGTGTTATGTTTCTTATAATAAAGAGAAATTTTTTGAATTTGAAATTGAAATTTTTTTCTATATATTATAGAAATTATATTAATTTCTATATATTATTCTATATTTACTTTTAATTATGGTTTTTAGGAGTAAAATAACTATCGGAGACTTTATTTTATAATCGTGCCACCTAGTATCATGCATGGCACTTCAATGGGTTCTCTCGAGACGATGCGTCTCCAACATGGCCCGCAGCAGGGCGGCTCGGTATCGCGGGGGCAGATCCGCGAGATTTTCGGACAACCTCTGTAATCTCTCCAGTATATCCTCGTCTTGGACCGGTGTCCTAGGAGTGATGACTAGAGACGGTGGCGGTGATGGACGGTTAGGCTGTACATACCCCCCGGAAAGTTTCTGATAACGACGTCGGCGTGGTGTGGCGCGGTGCTGGGATCGGTGCTGCTGATCTTCTTGTCGTCTAGTCGGTATGGGTCGACGCCGAAGAGCATGGTGTCGGGGTCGGCACCCCCGCTTAGTCCGATGGCGGACCCTCAGTCACCGACAGCAACGATGTCCTCCTCGGTAGGGGGTTGTAGGGTTCATCCCGGGAATTTATGTCCCGTGGGACTGACCCCCCTTTGTACCTCCACCTCACCCACTCCTGAAGGGCTTGCTAAATCTCTCTGGTAAAACCCAGGGTCGCTCGTCATCTTCGTAGTCACTATTGGGTCGCTACCTGCTTTCCCTATTCGTCCTCAGGCACAGGATACAACCTGGTTGACCTTCATCTTTACATAGGCCGCCATCTCATCTCTTATAAATGCTCCTCGATCTTGCGTCAGCAGTCCCGTTAGACTATTTGACTGCCAACTACTCTGCTTCAGCACATTCTTTTCTTCAAGGGCTGTCAGCCGTGGTAGGGCAGGTCGAGGCGTCGGGACTACTGGTGACGCTAGGCAGGTGGTGCTTCTGGTCTGGATATTAGCGGTCGTCCTGATGGCTGTGCGGGTTTCGAGATGGTTTTCATCCTAGGTGGCACGCTGCGGTTGACCGCGGTTAGTGTTTTGGCCTGAGACGGTGTCCCGGGAATTGGAGGTAGTGGTCGCCCTCTTGGAGGTGCAGGCAGGGGGTCGCTGCGGAGGTTAACGCCTCTTGGAATTGGCCCCTATCCATAATGCCACTTCATCCACTCTCGACTGGGTATACTGCATTGGGAGCATGTGGATAGGTCTACGACCAGTCGGCCGCAGTTATGACACCAACTGTGCAATTTGGGGCGTGGATAATTCTTCGCAATGTGTCCCCTCTGCCAGCAGTTATTGCAGGACCCATCAGGAGGGTAAGAAGGGGGTCGCTAGCGATAGGGATCTATCCGTGACTAAACATGATCCCTGTCAACTTGATTTTCTTCTCCGCCAATCCTGCCACAGAAGGCCGTCACCTTGAGTGAGCTGCTGTTCTTGGCGGTAGAGAATCCGGTTGCTGGGCTTCCACCCTCGACTTTACCGGCCAATCATAGTCGACCGGTAGTTGACGTCGAGGATTGGATGCATTGGAGCGGCGTATGGGTCGACTAAGCGGTGGCGGGCAGGGAACTTTCTGACACCCCGCTACAGCTCCCATATTGGGTCCGAACGGCTCCCCTGTGGCTCTCTCATTCACTCCTCCGGCACCCCCCCGATTCGTTCCCCTTCGCTCTTCTTTGGCGGCTCACCTGGGATCGCTCCATTTCTCTGTTCTCTTCCATCTTTCGCGGTCGCTTCCTTCTCCACCTCTTTCTCTTCTAACATCGGTATGCTCTTCTCTGCCGCCGCTGATGCTACTGCTGTCACGACTGCTTCTGCTGCTGTCGCTGGTGCTACTGTTGCCGCGGCTGCTTCTGCTACTGCTACTGCTGCTGTCGCTGGCGCTGCTGCTGTCTCTGGCGCTGCTGCAACTGCCGCTGCTGCTGCTGCTACCGCTGGCGCTGCTACAGCTGCCGCTGGTACTGCTGCTTTTCCTTCACTATTTTCTCTTTTCTCTACACTAGTCGCTCGCGTCTCTGCACTTTTGACTTGCGTCTTTTTGCTCTTCACACTGGTCTCTTCACTCTTCTCTCTCATCTCTTCACTTTTCTCTCTCATCTCTTCATTATGCTCGCTCATCTTTTCGCTCTTCTCGCTCATCTCTTGCCTCTTCTCGCTCATTTCTTTACTCTTCTCTCTCATATCTTCACTGTTCTCTCTCATCTCTTCACTCTTCTCTCTCATATCTTCACTGTTCTCTCTCATATCTTCACTGTTCTCTCTCATCTCTGCTCGGTCATTCACTGCCGGGCTTAGCACGGCACTCTCCCCCCTAGATCCGAAGTTAAAAGAACTTCATTAGTGTTATCCAGTCTCGGTGATTCTTCTCTTCTGACGAGACTGGCCAAACACTCCCCACCGTTGTTGCTCTCTTTCGGTCGCTCTTCTGCACAACATCGTCGTGGGTCGCTAGTAGGCCACTCAGACGCTCTTCCTCATTCGTGTCACCTCGATTCTTATCCACGTATCTTCGTTCATATTGATTTCCAGGTCGTGTGCGTGACGCAGATTGTTCGTTACTGTCTGATTCGGAGGGACTACCCCTACTTAGACCTTCGCTGCTAAAAAGGCTACGTTTCCGGCGTCCTCTGCTTCTCCGGTTTCTTCTCAAAGAATTTTCACCGTTCTTCTTACCGGACCGGTCACTGTCAGAGTAACCTCGCTGGCGGTACTGTACATACCTCCGCGGTGTATACCCCGAGTCGCTGTCAGAGTTCAATGAACTGCTGCTACTCGAATTCTTGCTAGATGAGCTGGAGGAGCTGCAATATCGAGAGACTTGGTTGTGAGAGACCCTCGTCGATCGCGGTCCTGGGTTCGATGTTCCTGACAACCCTACCTTCGGAGTTCGTGCCCATGACGGTCGTGCGGCTGCATTCGAAGTCGCCGTGCGTGAGGCGCCATGAGGATGCAATATAGGTCCTGTACTAGAGATCCGTACATTTGGCTGTGTGCTTGCTGCCACCAGATGTGTGGAGTCAGCTTAGCCGGTGAGCCATGTAAACCCTGGAATCCTAGTACTGGAGTCAGGAGTCATGGGCAATATGGTGGTGGTAATCGTGGTGGTTGCACAGGTAATCGTCTGTGCGACTGTCACCTGTACTCTCGCCTTTTGTATGTCAGCCATTTGTTGGCGGGCTTTCGTCTTCGCCGCATTCATTCCCTGTACTTCGACTTCCTAAAGTTTTGGTCGACTTCATGGGTCTTCCAGTCCATTGACTTTTCTCTCATAATTGCCACCGTATTTGCTGGTAATCCCTCAGGTTGCTTTTCATCCACATCCGGGTCCCATGATATTGCAGCATGGAGCTCCACCATTCTTATCCTGGCTCGCAGAAGTCTGCCTCGAAGGTGGATTGTTGTCCCTTGTACGCTGAGTCCCATTTGGTCTAATAGGAGAATCAGCTGATCGGGGTCTATTCCATTTATTCTAGTCGAAAGTGCCATTCGCTGAGCTATTCGCGGGTCCTGCTTCGCTGCTTATCTCGTATTCATCTTGAGGTCAATTACTGAGTTGTTCTCGTCCATCAGAGAAATCACAACCGAATAGGCTTGGTCACTAATTATGCTGTAAGCTTCTAACAAAATCGCGAGATTAGGAGGGCCCACCAAAGTCTTTGGAAACAGAGACGGGACTTTATATATATATAAACTAAAATACCGTAATCTCCAGAGTAACATAATATATATATATATATATATATATATATATATATATATATATATATATATTATGTTACTCTGGAGATTACCGTACTGTAGTTTTGCTAAAGGGACAAAAGGATATAAAACCAATAAAGATAGCTTCTTTTCTTGAGGTCTTCTTTATGGGCTCCTGTTACGGATAGAATCCGTTAGTAATAATAAAATGTAACTGGGTAATAAGTTCCTATGCAAAAGATCTCTAAAACTTTCTGTATAGTTCAAATGCGATGACATTCTCAAGTTTCTTATGTATGTTTTCGGCGGTCGTCAGCGGCGACTTTCGACGGCGCGTATAGCGGCTCATTCTAACTCGAAAAAGAATGACGCAGAGACCAGATGCACTCTGGCCTTTATACAGATCGGTAGTTACAAAGCGCGTTATACTAGAAAGGCGAATGTTGTATTTAATAAATAACAGACTTTATCATAAATGGTATATATATTAGTTTAACAAAATCCTTAGTTTATTCTCGTACCGAACAATTTGGTGCCAGAAACCCGGGAATAAACATCGGGATTAATTGTGTTTTGTGAGACATGTGTAAAAGGATTTTTTGAAAAAGTGTTTTTAGTGAAATAACTTAATTGAAAAGAAGTATGCTGTCAATGAAGAGAATAAAGCTTGTGAAAAATAAAGCTAATCAGGCTGACTTAATTTGAAAATAAGTACGAGGCAAAATCAGTGAAGCTGGCATATACGTGGATTCGAAACTGACGCCGCTGCCCAGAGAAGAAAGAAGTCAAGTCAAGATAAAGGCGTGCCGATAACAACGACGATGCCAAAGCGGCCTCTTAATTTTGACTTTTACGATGGCTAACCTCGTCGACGATGCTGTAGGAGGACAGAAGCTGATTAACCATAGTTTTTGGGAATTCTTCGTTAATGAACAAAACAGAGACAAAAACATCAAGATAAGTACATTATTATCTAAAAAGCAAGAATGATTCTGTATTTATTTATTTTTGTTAAATTAAATTGCACGGTGTATTTCAATACTTTGTGGTAATTTAATATTATATTGAAATTACGTGTGAAATAGGATTCAGTCTAATTTGTTTATATTTGGTTATTAATTTAGTAGTTGAATATATTTTTATTTATTATTTGACATTTGCTTGAAATTTAAGGACATGGGCAATGTGGAAAATAAAGTAATTTTATAAAGTACCTATTGTTTAGTTGTGAGAGCGTTTTAATTAGAGCGATTAATAAAGGATTTAGTAAAGCTAGACATGTTTAACAAAATCGGTTTATCGATTAGTTTGTAATAATTAAGTTACAGTTGCAAAATAAAGTGATTTTATGCTTAAAACTTTTGACAAGTATACCCTGTAGTGTGCTCCATGATCATGTTTCTTTAAATGGGAATTTGTTTTAATTATGATACCATTCAATACGGAAATATTCCTACGGTGAAAGTATTATGAATAAATATAATGAGTTTTGAGTGCGAGAAAAATAGACGTTCATGATTTAAAAAAAAAAGAAAAATGTGTAACGTACAGCCGCATAAAGTAACATAAGTAATAATAATTATCGTAACTGAATGTTTGCATGAAACGTCGTATCCAATTTCAAACTGGCAAAATCAGTAGATAGAATTCTATTTAATTGACTCTTTATAGAATAAAAGTTTTGAGAACAATGTACATATTATTTGAAAGATTGTAAGAATATTGCGCATTTTACAAACTGGCTGCTAAACTAATGTATTTTTATGAATTAATACATGGAGTTAGTACTAATACTCAATAATAGATTTTTCGCAAATAATAATTAATATTAAAAGGTCTTAAAATAAATGAAATTTACTCATGCAGCAACATGTTAATTTAGCTAAATTTAGAAGTGTTTTGAATGTATTGCAAGTACATTTCTGTCAGTTAGCCCTCATGACTTGTTTGTAACAGTTGAATAACGCGAGAAAAGTTTTGTCGTATTTGCCTTTTCTTAATATTGATTAAGATTCAAAATAAAAGTAGCTTGGGGAAATTCGTGTGACGCACAATGGTACACTGTATTACCGCGTGAAAGAAATGCGTCGCGGCGGGGAGCAGCCGCGCGTCCGAGCATGCTCGAAGTCGGTGCTGCCGCGTATCGGGTGTCAATGTGCAGCGCTCAGTTTTCATAAGTGAGACTATTGGGATTCCTTGAAAAACAATAAAAATAGGCCTATCGCACTTTCCCATGGCAAGAATCATTTGGAGCATGACACAATGTGCTGTGTAATATTATAATGTAGCGTTATAGTGTATTTTTTTTGTATATACAGAATTTTGGAAAGTAAGTAACTTTTAATATTATGAGTCTGTTGAGCGCGACGTAATTAGCTTATGTTATTCTGTTTAATACTATTAATTGTAAAATTAATTTTATTTAATGTGAAATTCTTATTGCTGATAAACTTTGTTTTAGAGAAGATTTATCAGTAACCAAGCTGCAATTGAAAAGATCACCTTCAATGACTAATGTAATGACTACATCGGCAGGCGAAGTTACGCGAGCGGAAGCAACGACGGCGAGGAGGCATGCTGCTGTCAAAGGGACCAGAGCGCTTATGCGCGCCTTTTTCAAGAAGCGGTTACGGTGCAGCGGCCAACGTTTATAAGCGTTTTTAAACCGTAACTTATAAGATAAGAAACATATGCTTTCGTCGTGATTAAAATTTTACAGGTGCAAATGCAAAAAACAAATAAGCAAATGTAACCCTTATGCGATGATTGCCCTCTACCTGGCGATGTGCGTATGTGAATCGGACCTGCGTAATCAACGCCTGAGTGACTAAATGGATGACTAGGACGTGTCCTCTGATCAGTTAAATTTCCCATTTCCTGATGGCTTTGAGTAGCTCTGTAACGAGCGCACGTTACGCAGTTGTGTATAACTGCTTTAACCCGTTGTCTTCCTTTGATCAGCCAGTACTGGTTACGAAGTGTGTCCAGCGTGAGCTGCACACCACCATGCAGCGTTCTAATATGACAATCCTCGATAACTAACCTTGTGAAATGGCCCTGCAACGGCAAAATGGCTGGGGATTTCTGGTCAAAAGACAACAACGAGTTTTTTAAGCGTGCACCTACTAATAACAAATCATCCTTTATTAACGGATTTAAGCTGACCAGAGTCAAAGAATTTGCTAATGTTTTACCCTTTTTCAATAATTCGATTTCTTTCGAAAAGCTAGAATTTTGCAATAAATATATACATACTAAACGTGCTCTGGCTATTTCTGATGCTGATACCACTACATTGCTGTTGTCAAATTGGACACTGTACCAACTTTGTGCAAATATGGTCGCCTGAGTATCTCGTTTCAAAACTCCACGAATTCTATTTACTAATCTTAAAATATAAGCCATAACTCTCAAGAGTTTGTAGAATGAGGAACATCTATCAAACAGTTGCAAAAACTCATCAACTACTCTAAAAACTCGAAAAACCGCCCACCTTGGCCAATTCAACCACTTCTGCCTGTTTTTGACGAGCAGTTTCAATACTGTGGCTTCCAGAGACAACATCGTCCATATAAACCTCTGACAACAAAACTTCAGAACCTAGAGGAAATTTTTCCCTTTCGTCAAGCGCCAGCTACTTCACAACTCGACTTGCTAAGAATGAACTGGGACCTACACCATCTGTTACTGATTTTAACCTATAAATCTTTACCGGTTGATTCACATCGAACCGCCAAAGAATCAGCTGCCAATTATGGTCATCCTGATAAACTTCAATCTGCCTGAACATTTTTTCTACATCTGAAATGAAAGCAAACCTATACTTGCGCCAAACTGTAACAAGAATGGACAAATTGGGCGACAAATTGGAACCAACGAGAAAACTACTATTCAAACTATGACCAGCTCGAGCTTTCATAGAACCATTAAAAACAACCCTCAGCTTAGTAGTTGAGCTGCTCTCCTTTAGTACACCATGACGAGGTAAGAAACAGCTGCGAGAAATATCAATGGCAGAATCTGGAATAAGAGACATATGACCTAGGTCCAAATATTCTTGCATGAAATCATGATAAGCCTTCTCAAACTTTTTATCTTTCTGGAACCTTTCTTCCATCCTAGTCAACAATCTAAGTGCAGGCTAGTAGGTGTCACCCAGATCCGGTATGTCATTGATTTTAAATGGCAATTTTACTTTATACCTTCCTTCTGCAGATCGACTGTGAGTGGACTGAAAGTGTTGCTCGCAGATCTGTGCATCTGATGATACAATTTTAGTAGTTGCAACCTACTCCAGCTTTCAGAATTGTTGCAGTAGCTCGCTGACCTCCAGTGCAGCTGTGTAGTGTAGAGCAATCGGCGCCCCTAGCCCGCGATGTTCTTCCGCATCAGATCCCCTAGAAATCTGGGTCTGCGTTGCTATTGGCTCATTCTCCTTGCCCTTGATTACCTGGCTCTCTACAACCTTGGCATGAATGGTCGTGCCTCGATGATTCCTGGTTGATTGAAGCACGGGTCAGCCAACTTCAAACCGTGCAGATGGTCGTGCAAGTCGCCTATTTGCCTCTGGTGTTCGGTTTGTAACTACTCACTTTGGGCAGAGCATATGCAGTGACATGGCAACTGAAAGTTGAATTAAAGTAAGGTTTGATTGTAAAATCATTTGAGCCTCTGTATCTATCCTCAGTCTTACTACCAATGCCGGTTACTAGCACAGAAACCTTTTTTTTTTCAATTGCAATCTTTGACATAACGACTCAGATATAAATGAGGACTGTGTTCCTTGATTTACAATTGCTCTTACTAATACTTGTTCTCCCCTTTCATTGACTACATATACCCATGATATTCCTAATAAGACTTGTTCTAGTTTCGAATGTACTACTCCCGAGTGATTATTTGAAACACTTGTTTCTCAAGAAATACTATTTTGAGGCCTTGGAGGATTTGAATTGTGGACCGAATTACCATTGTTTGGAAGAGTGATATTTCCTTGCCTTTGTTGATGAACAAAGTGCAACATTGTATGATGCTTGCTATTGCATTTTTTGCATCTATTTTTCGAAGAACAACTATCGATTAAATGACTGTCCAAACAATTGTAGCACAATCTTTTGCTTTTTACGAAGGCATGCCGCTGAGAAACTGGCAAAGTTTTAAACTGTTCACATTGTATAATAAAATGAGGTTTATGACACATCGAGCATTTTGATTTCAATTGTCCATTGCTTGCGGCTACATGAAAATTTTTTGAAACTGAAGAGAATTTGTTCGAACTTGACTTCGACTGACCATTGTAAAAACTAACTTTTGCTGCCCCTTGAGAACTATAATATCTACATCTATCAACTGCTTCTAAAGCTTCTAACGATCCTAATTTAGCCTTTAAAAAGGCTGTCAATTCTTCAAACTTGGGAGGTTCAGCAGACTTTCCAATGGAAGTTTCTCCTTGTGTGACCATATCAAGCTTCTTAACAGTCATGAAGACTAAAATGACATCCCATTGGGCAGTTGATATGCCGATGGCCTTTAAGGATAAACGAGGACCAGTTGTTACAATTATTAGTCGCTTGAGCTCAGAACCAGACTCAGCATGCTGATTTTTTAAAGAAAACAATGAAGAGAGGTGTAAATGGACAAGCCGCTTTTTATTTTCATAAAGATCGTCTAATTCTGCCCAAGACAAATCAAAATTACCTTCCTCAAACGGAATATCCTTATCAACACTCAAGGCTTCACCTTCAAGACTAGTTTTTAGGTAGTGCAACTTTGAGATATCAGACAGATTGTGTGCCCTTAGCAGTGACTCGAACAATTTTTTGAATGAAGTCCAATCCTTGTAATCACCAGAGAATTTTGGAAGGTTAATTTTTGGCAATTTTGCTTCTGATGTTTCTGTCTCATATGTAATGTTGAGACATCTTATAGCTGACTGTACTGGTGGCAGAGTCAGCGTATTATAATGCTCTAAAAATTCACCTTTCCTTTCCAAGAATATTTCTTCCTCAACTTTAATAAACTTATCAGTGAAATATTTATGCGTCAAGTCAACTGCTTTATCTGCTAAAATATTTTCATGAGCTAGCTGTATTTTTTCCAAATGTTTTCAATGTTAGTAACTTGCGCTGTAGTCGCACCTCTAGTCATTTTCTTGATTCCCTTCTTTGTAAAATTCTTGAAAGACCGATCAATTTTGTGAAGCAGAGCGCTCTGTGTTGTCACAAAGCCTTCCATAACGAATTGACTAATATAACCTAATTTCAATACAATTAATTACTTCTACAAGTTCTTAAGAGATAAAAATTTTATTCAATTTTAAACAATATGACATGCTACAAAATAACTAATAAGTCACTAATCCTGAAAACGAGACAAGAATTGAGAAGTACCTGAACGCCCTTATGTTTGCGTAAAATGCTCTACTCAACTTAGCAATGAATTCAACTTCATACGATAGCTTAATCAAACAATAAATACAAGAACATCCTATTATGGTAATCCAATTAGATGATAAGTACAAGAACAGCCTATTGAAGTCGGTGATAAGTACAAGAACAGTCTATTTAATTTGATGATAAGTACAAGAACAGCTATTTAATCATACGATAAGTATTGAACCAGCACAGAGCTAAAAAAATCAAACTATTTGAATAAAATGTCGAATCGACAACCAGTGAATTTTATCCAACCTTATAATAAAACTTAAATATTTAAGAGCTAATTATTTACAAATGTCCCTATATCAATCAGTTTTTGCAGCAGTACTAAAGTGCGAGAACCAACTGATTTCAATAAAATCTTATACAGCATGTCCAAATAACCAAACAATCAATAAAATCAATCAACGAAGCTCTTTCCAGCTTTAAGACAATCAATAAAACCTATTTAGGCTTTCAAATTTAGCACTAAGCTAACAACCAAATTCAATCGGGATCGGACCCAAAATAGGACCATAAGCTTCTAGTGATGAGGGGAGGTCCCAAAAAATTTCGTCGTGTGTGTGCGTGTATGGGCTGCCGCTGACACTGCTGCGAGCCCGCGTTCTCCCCCGATGATGCGAGAGCGCCGCTGGCGATCACAACGCTGACGGTATCCTTTGCGGGGACACGCACACACATTTGCCGACTTGCACTGCAATAGCAAGGAGGAGAGGTAGCTGTGTCTCTCTCTCTCCCTCTTTCTCTCTCTCTTGCGCAAATCGTTGCTCCGAAAAGCATACGTGACCGCGCACACCACGGCGAACGCGCAAAAATTTTAAAGATGGCGTCCGGCACGCGCCAAATCGCCAAGAAGGCGTCACGTCTATCTCTCTCTTTCTCTCTCCGACTTTTAATCGGAGTTTTTTAATAACCAAGTTGGTGTCATAAAATGACAGCAGCTTGCAGCGGAGAGACAACAGAGTCTGTCTCCCGCTCCCGAGAATATCGAGCTTAAGTCACGCCTAAATTCCATGCTCCGCGCTAACAATGCATACGCGCGTGACGAAGCCGATACTTTTCAACGGCGCTCCGGTTTTTAATGCTCTTTCAAGAGCCTCAATACTAAAAACTCACTGATAATTCCTGATCCGGCTTGAAGGACCAATGTTTAAGTAGGTTCAATGATTCAGAGATGTGGTGAGGTTCAAATAACTACGCACAAGTTACGCAAACGTTAGCTATTTATTTGGAGCGTGACCGCACGGCTCGGCATCCTTGGGTCGTCTGAGGTGTGCGCGAGAAGGCGGAAGTGGCGCTCTAGTCAAGTTCAATTATAACATTACAATATGAATCACGTAGTATGCATTAATATATATAGGTATAATCCTTAACAGTATATGTAAATAATAAATTTTTTTGGCACAGTAGTTGTAACAACAACTTTAGTTGCCGTTGTATTTATATATCCAATTTCCCAGCAGTTGCTTGAAAAATGTTAATTTTTACCAGAAATTGTAAATCGCTCTTACCTATCGATTTCGGGGTAGTAGCACGGAGATCGTGGTGTGACTCGCTACTCTACTACTTCAACAATTCGTCACAGAGATTTGAAATATTGGGTCGCAATTCAGAATAATTACAAAAAAAATTACTCGGTTTTCACACTATTTCGTCAACTCAAATATTCATTAAATCACAAAACATTTTTTTCTTAATTTGTCTCCTATTTTTCAACACATTCTTTATCTATCGTTATTCTAATCGGTCCGCCGCCGCAATCTTCCGCTTACAATATGGTATTTCGCTGTATATTCTGGATAACGCTAAAATCTTCTTCGGAAATAACTCAAGTACAATTTTCCAATTTTCGAACTCCAGAAAAATATTTTTTGAAAAACTATTCCATACTCTTAACAAAAAAAAAATTTTGTAGAGTTTTCCAAACCGAACCTCTAAAGAAAATTGGTCAATCTTCAAAAATACCTAAAAAAAAATTTTCGGAAAATTTTCAATATCGAAAAACTCTCTCTCAATATGTTATATGTCTTTTATATGTTACCATTCTGGAACTTTTTATTTGATAACTTTATAGCTCTGTCAACGAGATTATAAACCATAGCTATTTTCTGTGAGGTCGGGTGTTGCGAATTATAATTTAAACAGCGTCCGGAAAAAGTTGGTTTCGAGTACCAATTTGTGATTATTTTATTATTGTCTTTAATAAGTAAGACGTCAAGAAAACTTATGGAATTGTTTATTTCGATTTCATAAGTAAATTGTCTCTCCAAGGAACTTTTCTCTTTATTACAAAACAGCATCAAAAAGCCGAAATCATACATAAAAAATAGAACAGAACTAATTAAAAAGTTGGAAAATATGATATTACCACAAGAGCATTGCCTTATTAGTCTTGATGTAAAATCGCTATACACAAACATTGACAAAAAACTAGTAAAACAAAGCATTGAAAAACGATACACACAAATACAAAGAAAATCCACTGTCCCACTAAATGAGATTCTCAAAGCTTGTGATATCCTAATGGACAACACATTTTTCCAATTCAATGATAGATTTTATAAACAAACATATGGCACCCTGATGGGTTCCCCGATTTCTGGTTTATTTGCTGACTTGGTAATGGATGATCTAGAAACACATTGCATAAATAGTCTTCCTAACAAACCAATATTTTTCTTTCGATATGTAGACGACATAATCACATGTGTTCATAAAAACAAAATAGATGAAGTTCTGACTATTTTTAATTCATACAATGACAGGTTACAATTTACTCGTGAAATCGAAATAAACAATTCCATAAGTTTTCTTTACGTCATACTCATTAAAGACAATAATAAAATAATCACAAATTGGTACTCGAAACCAACTTTTTCCGGACGCTGTTTAAATTACAATTCGCAACACCCGACCTCACAGAAAATAGCTATGGTTTATAATCTCGTTGACAGAGCTATAAAGTTATCAAATAAAAAGTTCCAGAATGATAACATAAAAAAGACATATAACATATTGAGAGACAATAATTATCCTGACCCTTTCATAACAAAATACACGAACAAAAGACTGGCATTAATACATTCAAACACAAACAAAAATAACTACAACAATAATAACGCCCAAATTAGAAACACACCGAGAATTTGTATACCATATATAAAAGGATTTTACGAACAAATTACTTCCGATCTCAAAAAAAGTAATATCATCACGATTCCGAAAGTAAGTAGAGACATGAGCAACATTATTATTAAAGACAAAGACAAACGTGATAAACATATAGAAAACAACGTAGTATATAAGTTAAATTGTAAACATTGTCCTGCGACATATGTCGGTCAAACCAAAAGAACTGTACACACACGCATACAAGAACATAGGAAATCGAAGGACAACGTTATAGCTATTCATAGAAATGAATTAAAACATGACTTTGATTTTGAAAAATTTGAAATCCTCGACAAAGAACCAATAGAAAATAAACGCCTAATATCTGAAATGTTATATATTCACTTGCAACAGAAAGCAATAAATAAAAAAGATGATACACAAAACCTCAATAACATATATACACACTTATTACATAACATGAAAATATGACAAATCAAAATAAACAATCATGCTATAACGTTGCCCGTCGAAACGAACGTAAACACACGCTGTAGACAGTTTCCTATATAAGGAGACTGTTCTGCTGTCACTTGGTCCAAACAAAAATAAACCACGAGTGCAACAACACCTCTCGCACTCGCGAGCCCCTTCCTCGCCACTCCACTTGCGGAGGAAGAAGCTTTGTTTTGACCCTGCTTCTCATCACTGACTCGCCGTTTAGGTAATTTTTTATTTTTTGTATTATTGACTCCACACTGTTTTCATACATATTGTAAATTTAATTCTATTTGCTAAATTGTTATACTAACTTCGGATATTATTTCACAATATAATAGAAAACCTCTTTACAGTTTATTCTGAAGAGGGTGGTATAGCCACCGAAACGTAAATGTGACTTTTATTTCACATACCTCTAACCTCGGGAAGATCAACAAAATCTACCTCACAATCGTTAAAAAATACTCCGAGGAATAACGTCATATTAGAGCTTCGTCTCTAATTACATATAAATTAGAAAGAGTTTATACAAATATTTATTAGCTTGGGAAAAAAGGTTGAATGTTAATACTGAATTTGGGTGTTTCACACCGAAAATTATGAGTGTACACTGAATGTTTAAGTGTTGACACTGGTTTTTAGGTGTGTACACCGACGATTTTGGTGTAGACACCGAAATTTCTGGGTATAAACATATAAAATTGAGTGTACACAATCAAATGTTCTGTGTCGACATCTGAAATTCGGAGTTTACATTGAAATTTTAGGCACTTACAACGAATATTCCGTGTAAACACTGAAAATTTGGGTGTTTTTTTCGTAAGGGGAAAACACTCTGAACGAACAAAATAGTATATTGTAAATGTATATCATGCGGAAGAAGTTATAGGCTGTTTTGCCCGCATGTCAGGTTTGTAATACGAGTCCAACGCGAGCAAGGACGAGCCGAAGGCGGGTGCGTATTGGAAGTTGAAGATGAGTATTGCAAACACATGAGGGCAAAAAATTCCTTTCCCCGATGGTACGCACCGTATTTGTTGTCACATATGTCTTGATAACGTGTTCTTTTATGCCTATGAAGCGAAACTATATTTTACCGTTTCTCGACGCGCTGCAGACACACGCTTTTAGACTGCAAAATTAGAATATCAATATCCAGGCCCACCTAAACATGTGGTATCATCCGGCTGGTACTCCATGTTCAGGGGACTCTAAACCCTTTTAGGGATTATTTTCGAAATCAGCCTACTTGAGTGTTCAAGGGAACCCGGACATATTGGAAAAACTGACGTAAAAATTTATTTTGCGCCCGCTAATTTTTTCCCGCTGATATTTTATCGCCCGCCGGTCTGAAAATGGCAACTTTAGTCCCACTATATAGACATGAAAAATCGCGTGCATAGATGATAGGCTTTTATGATTTTTATAAAAAGCGCATAAATCCATACTTGTGTTAAAACAATATGATGTCTTTCACGGACGAGAGCGCTTTTTTGACCTTGTGTGTTTGCATTACTCGTCTCCGGAACGCGATACCTACTCGCCTTCGGTTCGTGCTCCCTCACATACGACTCGTGTAACTGCAAACCCCACACTCGATTAAGAAAGACACACTTCTCGACCTTGGTACATAATTCACTATTTTAGACGGTCGTGTTACGTAACGTTTAAGTCCTTAACACTGAAAAAGAAACAGGGACATGCACAGGAACAAACACAAGAAAAGTATAGAGTACTATATCTCTATATGTGAAGAACAGGAATCTGTTCTTGTTATTATCTTTATCTTCTCTATCTATATATAAAAATACTTGTCCTGACTGACTGACTGACTGATTCATCAATGCCCAGCCAAAACCACTCATCCGATTAACTTGAAAATTTGTGAGTACCTTCTACCCACATAGTAGGTGCTCACTAAGAAACAGTTTTTTGAAATTCCACCCCCAGGGGATGGAAAGGGTTAAAATGTGTTTTATCAATTTTTTACTATATTTCTGCGGGAAAAGGAGATTTCGAGACGGTTCTCGCGGCAAAAAGTCTGGAATAACATCAGGAAAAAAGCAATTTCTGGGTTTTTCGGAATTTCACCCCCAGGTGAAATCAGGGGGTGAAATGCGTCGAATATGCATTTTTCGTTTTTTCACTATATTTCTGCGGGGAAAGAGATTTCAGGATGGTTATTGCGGCATTATATCTGGAATATCATTACTCAGAAAAAAATTTCTTAGCTTTTTAAATTTCACCCCCAGGGGGTGAAATGCGTCAAATGTGCATTTTTTCCAGCTGTACTATATTTATGTGGGGGAAAGAGATTTCAGGATGGTTCTTGCGGCATCATATCTGGCACGACATTAGGAAAAAACAATTCGAAAAAATCACACCCTCCGTGCGTGCAAACGGTTGAAACGCTTCTTCCATTTCTTACTAAATTTTCGCAGAGAAAAAAATTTTCGCAGAGAAAAAAATTTCAGTATAACAGAACGAGACTGTTTCCGTGTCGTAACTTTCGAAATGATGATACTGAAGGGAACGTGCAGTGTTGATATCTCTCATGAATTTTAAAGTATGTAATACCGATAAAGAGCCGCTAGATGGCTACGCTGAGCTTCAACCACAAGCGAAATAATCGAGTCTCATTATATATAGAGGCGATGAAGCTTTGAAAAGGCATTAGGAGTCTGATAACTCTAGCCCATTGTGAGTAATATCACGGTTTTCCTGCGTTGTCACGATGATTGTGGAAATATTGAGCATAAATGGCGTTATGACTCCACATAAAGTAGTTCCCATGTTGGCGGATGGTGCTTGCCTCTTCAATGCAATATCTTTTCATCTGTACGACACTCAAGTTTTGTCTCGGGAGATTCGTATTCAGATTGTAGATCATATTGTTAACAATTGGCAATATTTTTCGATCATGTCTCATGATGATATAGGAAATAATTATAGAAATTCTGAGGAATACTCGATCGATATGTTAAAACATTCCACTTATGGAAGTTTATGCGAGTTAGTAGCTGCTGCACAAATATTTGGTTTCACTTTTGAGGTATATCGCAATGGACATCTGTATGAAAGATTCGGTGTAGAAGGAAGTCCCATTAAGAGACTTCGTTTCACAGTAGACTTATCAAACGGACATTTTGATGTTTATTTACCTTGCAATGACGCTACAACTGTTCAAAATATTTCTGATAAAATACCGAGTCCCACAAAGCGTATGGAAATTTCTGATCCAATATCCAATTCTGCTAAGCGTAATAAGAAACGTCGTGCAAGATTCACAAATAACGTAAGGAAAAATCAACTCAAAAGAACCGCTAAAAAATATCAGATGAATCATCCGGAAGTTCATAGAGTCGCTGCTTCTTCTTATCAGCAAAATCATCCGGAAGCTCATAGAGCCGCTGCTTCTTCTTACCAGCAAAATCATCCGGAAGCTCATAGAGCCGCTGCTTCTTCTTACCAGCAAAATCATCCGGAAGCTCATAGAGCCGCTGCTTCTTCTTACCAGCAAAATCATCCGCAAGTTCATAGAGCCACTGTTAGTGTTTATGAACAAAGCCGTCCAGGATTACGCTCAGAAAGGCGCTTACTTCCATGGAAGATTAAAGCTCTTTCCGGAATGAAATACGATCCAGAGATATCATATGAAACCGATAAAACTGTATCCATCGGCACTATGAGTCACAAATGCAAACACTGTGGCGCTTTAAAGTATAAAACTGAGCCACCCGGAATGTGCTGCAGTGCCGGCAAAGTGCAACTGCCACCTACTTTGCGTCTTCCCGAACCACTTTTCAGTTTGATCATGGGCTCTCACCCGGACCATGTACATTTCATGGACAGGATTAGAAAATATAATAGCTGTTTCCAAATGACATCTTTCGGAGCCAAACAAATCAAGGAACATGGATTTATGCCTACTTTCAAAGTACAAGGTCAAGTGTATCATTTAATTGGTGGTCTACAACCTTTGCCCCAACAAAATCCTCAATTTCTACAGATTTATTTTGTTGGAGAGGATGAAAGAGAGGTACGTATAAGATCTGGTCACATCCCTGACGTACGCCAGGATCTGGTAAAACAACTGCAGATGATGTTGCATCGGTATAACTCCTACATAAAGGATTTGAAGACTACTCTCGAAAAAATACCTCAAAATTGTAAAAACTTCGAAGTTGTAATTCATGCTGATAGGAAACCAGCCAATGCTCATCGTGGCCGATATAATGCTCCAGTAGCAAGTGAAGTTGCATTGGTCATAGATGGGCAGAAGTTTGAAAAAAGGGATATTGTATTACAAAGTCATGATGATAAGTTACAAAAAATAAATGAGGTGCATCGTTCGTATGATGCCTTACAGTATCCTTTACTGTTTTGCCGGAGTGAGGACGGTTACTCTGTAGATGTTTATCAGATCGATCCAAAAACAAATTTACCTCTTAAAAAAACAGTATCTGCAATGAATTTCTATTCATACCGCATCATGATCCGAGATACAGAGATCAACCATTTACTGTACTGTCGATCTCTCTTTAATCAATTCTTAGTAGATATGTACGCGAAAATTGAAACAGAACGATTAAACTTTATTCGGAACAACCAGGCGCAACTTAGAGTAGACAATTATATGCACCTAAAAGATGATATTGGAAGACAAGATACCGATGTCGCCGAACTAGGTCAGATGGTAGTGCTTCCATCGTCTTTTACTGGATCACCACGGTGTATGCATGAAAAGGCCCAGGATGCTATGACGTACGTCCGCAATTTTGGTCGTCCGGACTTATTTATAACATTTACGTGTAATTCCCGATGGAGCGACATTACAGAAGCATTACTACATGGCCAAAAGTCTTACGACCGGCATGATATCATAGCTAGGGTCTTCCACTTGAAAGTGAAATCGCTTATAGCATTATTAACGTAGGGTGAATTATTTGGAGAAATGAAATGTTACATGTATTCTGTTGAATGGCAGAAGCGAGGTTTACCTCACATACATATTTTATTGTGGCTTAAACTACGTTTCACTCCAGATCAGATAGATGATGTTATTAGCGCAGAAATACCAGACCCAGCCGAAGATCCTCTTCTTTATGAAATCGTCAAGGCCAACATGATCCACGGACCTTGCGGTAGCTTAAATAACAGGTCGCCTTGCATGAAAGAAGGTTGTTGTAGCAAAAAATTTCCTAAAGAATTTCTGCAAGAAACTCAAACAGGAGATGATGGATACCCAAAATATCGACGTAGGAAACCGGAAGATGGCGGTTTTATTGTTGAAATCAATGGCATCACCATTGATAACCGCTGGGTCGTACCATACAATTCTGTTCTTTCGCGGATTTTTGAAGCTCATATCAATGTGGAATACTGCAACACTGTTAAATCGATAAAGTATGTTTGTAAATATATCACCAAAGGCAGTGATCAGGCTGTATTCGCTATAGAAGATAAAAAAGACGAAGTTAAAATTTATGAAAGTGGTCGATATATCAGTAGTTCCGAGGCAGTATGGAGAATCTTAAGTTTCCCTATTCATGAAAGATTTCCAACAGTCTTTCACCTCGCTGTTTATTTAGAAAATGGTCAACGCGTCTACTTCGATCAAAAAGATTCTAATCGCTTGAGGAATATCATAAATCATCCTACTAAAACTACACTTCTTGCATTTTTTGAATTATGCCAGGTAGATAGTTTTGCAAGAACGCTTCTTTACGTTGAAGTTCCATATTATTACACATGGAAGAAAAATAAATTTGAAAGAAAAAAACGTGGGGATGATGTCAGTGGCTGGCCTGAAGTAAAGAAAGATACGGCTCTAGGTAGATTATATACCATCCACCCTAATAACTCTGAGTGTTATTATCTACGCCTTTTGCTTCACGAAGTTCGAGGTCCAAAATCTTTTTTGGAATTGAAAACTGTTGATGGCATTGTACAACCTACATTTCAGGCAGCGTGTAAAGCCTTAGGTTTATTAGAAGACGAAAAGCACTGGGATGCAACTTTGGAAGAAGCAGTACTTTGTGACTGTCCACTCAGATTGCGAAATTTGTTTGCGGTTATGTTATTATGTTGTCATTTATCTGATGCTTCAAGTCTTTGGGAAAAGTACAAAGATCATCTTTCAGAAGATATTCGGCGTGAAATGGAAGCTCACTTACAAGATGGGATCATCAACTCAATGTTGAGTAAAATTTATAATAAATGCTTAGTTTGTCTGGAAGATAGTTTGTTGTCAATGGGTGGTCAATGTCTGCAGCAATATGGTCTGCCTCAGCCATCTAGAGATGAGTTATATCTACAAAACAGAGACTATATTCGAGAAATCAGTTACGATACGAATGCTCTGGAACAAATTATAACTGATAGCGAAATTTTACTGAACGATGAACAGTCTCACGTTTGCAGAATAATTTTAGAAAGCGTCGAGAAAAGTAGCGGTCAAATGTTTTTCCTTGATGCTTCTGGAGGAACCGGTAAAACATGCCTCATTAATCTTTTACTTTATAAAATAAGAAAACACAACCGTATAGCCTTAGCTGTTGCTTCTTCAGGAATTGCAGCTACATTGCTGCAAGGAGGTAAAACGGCTCATTCTACTTTTAAATTACCTTCGAACTTAAATAAACTCCAGACACCAATTAGTAACATTTAAAAACAGTCTAATATGGCACAAGTTTTGAAAGAGTGTAAGTTAATAGTTTGGGATGAATGCACAATGGCCCATAAAGGTGGATTTGAGGCTCTCAATAGAACATTGCAAGATATAAGGGGAAATGATAGATTGATGGGGGGAGTCACTATTCTATTAGCTGGAGATTTCCGGCAAACATTGCCTGTTGTACCTAGAGGTACACGTGCGGATGAAGTGAATTCTTGCATAAAGAAGTCATATTTATGGCCTCATATTCAAAAACTTTCTCTGCACACAAATATGAGAGTTTATTTAAATAATGATGAAGATGTCGGAATTTTCGCAGAAACACTACTCCAAATAGGCAACGGAACTTTCCCGTCCGTAGAAGATGAGATTGTTATTCCATCAAATTTACGTACGGTAGTCACCACATTATCAGAACTTATTTCCAAGATATATCCTGATGTGAAGAATATAAAAGATAAACCCATAGATTGGTTGTGCGAGCGAGCTATTTTAACGCCAAAAAATGATAAAGCAGCTACCATTAATGAGCTACTCTTGAATGCTTTTGAAGAACAGATTGCTGAATATAAATCATTTGATTCTGTTATTGAAACCGATGATGCTGTCCACTACCCTGTTGAATTTTTAAATAGTTAGATTCCACCCGGGTTTCCACCTTATAGATTGAACCTCAAAGTTGGAGCGCCTATAATGTTGCTGAGAAATCTTTGTCCTCCTAAATTGTGTAACGGAACTAGACTACAAATAAAAACTCTTCGTAAAAATGTTATAGAAGCTACAATAATCACTGGAAGTGCTCCCGGGGAATCAGTTCTTATTCCGCGAATACCTCTAATCCCATCAGACTATCCGTTTAAGTTTAAGAGAATACAGTTTCCAATCAACTTGTGCTTTGCCATGACCATCAACAAATCTCAAGGGCAGTCATTGAAAATGGCTGGCATCGACTTGATAGAAAACTGTTTCTCTCACGGACAGTTTTATGTGGGATGTTCTAGGGTAGGCTCCGCCAGTAATCTGGTAATATTAGCTCCAAAAGGCAACGTCGCTAACGTAGTTTACAGAGAAGTTTTAGACTAAGACATTTTTTATTGATTTATTATTACAAATGAAACAGAAAATCATAATTATATGATTGAATGAATTCTATTAACAAATGAGTTCCAGACACTATAATCGCGGGCGAAGCCGCGACGGGGGACGCTAGTTCATATATATAGATACAGTAGTTCATGCTTTGCTGTGTTTGATCTTGTGCATATTCCTCTTCCATTTTCTGGGCAAACACCTTTAAAAATATTTTTGATCGTATAAATTTTAAAATAACGGTCATAATCACAATACTAGTTAGAGTGTATGATTTGTCAGATTTCCGAATTTCTACTTCAAATTTAACATCGCCATCTGGTATTCAACCCTTAACAAAGTTGATTTTCAACAGTAAATAACAAGTATATTCTTGCGAAATACGATTTAAAAAAATACACTTAATTTTCTAAAAGTTTTGTGACGTCTCCGTGAGGCGGAAACGTACTTATTTTAATATATTTAATTTTATGCGCCTATACTTGCGTACAATAGCGCGGGATATATGTCTTTGTTCTAATATAATTATAATTAAGCTGAAATCCTAGGGGATGTGAGGGTGAGAGACAGGAACGATAACCCTGCACCAAATGAGGAGCACGGACTATCGTTTTGTGAAAGGAAGGAGTTGGTTAGAATATATACGCACCAAATGCAGGAGCGAGATATTCTTGGCGGAATTTCTGAATGAGTATTTTTATAATATATATATATATATATATATGTAAAAGGACAGAATGAGAAATAGGTTGACTAATAAGGTAGAAGATAGCGATTTAACTTGTCTACTTACTTTTATTTGAAAAGAATAAAAAGAGTAGTAAGACTCTGTTTCTTGCTCTCTTTCTCTTGTTCTCTTTCCCTCTCTCTCTCTCTCTCTCTCTGGAGCTGCTGGAGTTGTTGAATGTAGAAGACTGGCGTCGTCGTCAGGGGTACCTCGACAGTAGTCGAACTGCTCGAGTTGGCGGAGGTAGAAGACTGGCGTACACAGATGGCTTGGTGATGCTGGCTTGGTGTCGGCGTCGGAGTCGGAGCTTGCTGAGGTCGGAGCTGGTAGAGTTTAACTGCTGGACCGCTGATCGTGAACTGACTTTGGAGGCGAACCTTTCGTGGCTCCTCTCCTTCGATCCAAGCCTTGAGTCCCTTCTGATGTAGTACCAAGGGTTGGGCCACTTTCCATTGGTGGTCGGAAAAGCGTGCTTGGAGTCCGAATTACCAATTAGCTTCTACAAAACGAGACGCTTTCCAATGAGAGGGCGGCGATCTTCCCGGACCTTCTTTTGGTCCGCCCCCTTCCTTCCCTTTCCTATCGATTTTTGGCTGTAGATCTTCGCTTGGATTTTCCGGGGTAGAGAGAGAGAGAAGATCGTTGGAGAAAGAGAGAGAGAGAAGATCAAATGTCCTTTACATATTACAATATGGATTCTCTTAAATATTAGATATTAACATTATTTAATGCTGTTATTAACGAGAGAATATTACATGATTATTGAATTAATTAATAATGTAAGGTTCATTCAAAGTATATAGTTAAATATGTTAAATATAAGAGTAGTCTTCATTTCGATGTATAAAAATTATTGAAACGCTTAACTATAATTTATTTATAACTAGAAGTTATCGTTACAATAACATTATCTTTGGCGCATATTCAATTGGTAAAAGTTGATTAATACGATAAGTGTTATATAAAACAAGAGATCATAGTCTTTTTAATATAATAGATAATATTGGTTAATGTAAAAATGCACTTTTATATATGGCAACGTTTTAACTTTTAACTTGTAACTGTTGAGTCGATACTTGTTTAACTAATTAGGGACATTTGGATCGGTCTTAGTATAAAGTATATAAAACATATACTTTCAATATTAATTTAAGTTGTAAATATTCCATCGAATTGGTCCGAACTATTATAATATTATAAGAATAATAAAAATATTATAATATTTTATACAAAAATATCATAATATTATGCATATGTAAAAACATAATTTAAACATTAGCTCAAATTATATTTTTAAATAGAATAATTTGTACACTTTTGGCATTAACAGATATTACCGAGAATCAACCATTTGCGTTCACAATACTATTCGCATACGCAAAGGTTCAAATCCTTTGCTGTACTTTTGCATGCAGATATTCTCGGAGTTTTACATGCGCGCATACGTAACTCTTAAATGTGAAACGTTGTGAGGTTAATTAGAATGATATCATATACTTGCTCTTGATCTATATCGTTATTACAGAACGAATTATATTTACGTATAAAAATAACAAATTTTACTAAAGAACTAGTATTAACATGGCCAATATGTATTAAGAATGTATTTAATAAACTGCTTTTAATATGATAATGCGGCCGTAAATTATTTATTAGACTACGATATGAATTACATTTTGATTTTGTATGAACTTAAAATATTATAAAAATAATTGATTAAAACTAAAAAGATTTATTTTTATAAAGGGATCTTGATGGTTTGAATATAATTCTCATTGCCACAGTACATCTTATATGAAATTTTATTGTTATTGCTTTTTCAATAACAATATTTTTAAATATAAAAAGTAGTTAAAAAGGAAAAAGAGGTAAACTTTTGGTACATACTGTACCAATGGAATTCTACTCAAAACGAGGGGTACTCGGCGCATATACGCATTTAACGGCTTTTTCGCTGCGCACATTGATTGTAGCCAGCGTATCTGTGCATTTCGGGTGGGCATCACGGCGGGGGAGATAGACGTAGAGCAGAAGGCCCCTGATCGTCGTCTCGGCTTATTTTTTTATGGTCTCCCTGTCGCCCGCCCGAGAAGCTTTCCCGGAAAAGTCCTCCTCTCAGTTTGTACACGTGCATTTTGTTACTCTCGTCCCTTCGGTCTCGAATTGCTTATCGGAGCCGTTGGGTTTTTTTTTTATGCACTGCACAAAGCCCACTTGTCTTGGCCACGGGAAAAACCCTTGCTGGCTTGCAGCTATCGAGCCCTCTCGAAGCCAAGGCAAGTATGCCTGTGCACAAACGGAAAGAGAGAGACTGTAACAGAATAATAATATACGGAGACGTAACACCGCCATCCTTAAACGGTTACTAGTAGGAAGTAATAATAATGAATGACGCACTAGTAATCGTATCCCTGAGCTAGTTTACTTATTCTAGTATTTGAATTCTTTTGATGCTTAACACAACTACACAGGTTTCAGAAAATAATAAAATAAATTTTAATTAAAACTAGAAGAGGAAAGAAAAAGAAGAAAAAAAACAATTACAATTTGAAGAAACATTTCGGAAGGGCAGTCTGTTCTTCTGATGAACCAGAGGATTCTCCATGTTGATTATTTTTAGGTAGGGATGGAGTGGATTTTCCTAATTCTATGTCTGTGGTGGTTGGTGAAGATGGTGTAGGTGATCGATGTAAATAAAGGAGTAAATGAGCCACTGAACTCCAGATAGCTCCAAGCAAATGGATGGACCAGCCATAAACAGTGTGCAGGGCATAACCCTGAATGGCAATATCGATCACCATTTTCACAGTGTGGATGATCATGAGGATGGCAATGATACCGGCACTGGCAGTACCAAAGGTCATGAATCTTGACCAGACTCGGTCCCAACCACTCATGATAATTTTCTCAACAGCATCATCGTTGAGGAGTTTGATTATAGTGCCTTCATTGTCGGCGATTGGATGACCACGCATTTCTCTGGCTAAATCATTCAATAATGCTGGTCTCTCAACAGGGAACATTATGCTCTCCCGGAGTTGTGCGAGGTCTTGTTCTGTAGAAATTCCATTGGTAGCCAAGTCTTCTGGATTTAAATATTTCCAGGTTGGCTTAGTCATTGGTTTTAGGACCAATGGCTCTTTGGCTTCTGTGGGGCGAGGTAAAATTTTATACCAGGCATCCCCAACGTAATACATGGAAGGAAGTAAGGCATTACAGCTGATTATTGTGCCTTTATTTTTAAGGATATGAGTTCTAGGAGTAAGGTAATAAGTCTGGTTATTGCGCGAAACCTCTAGTTCAGCATAACATTCTGTCCCATGTTGAATTTTTACCTCTACCGGAATACACTTAATAATGTGGACTACTTCACCTGATGCTACGGCCATATAACCGGGCCCTTTCATTAAATCGAATGCAAATTCATCTGGAGCCTGTGTAGCTATCGAAAGCGAGTTCATTAGAGTCTGTCGCTCTAGACTACAACGTTGGACTAAAACATCACGATATAGTTGTCTCATTTGTGAACGTATATGTTTTTCTACGTACACAAATTTAGAATTTACATAGGCAAATATATCCAGGTTCGCTACAGAAATCTTATTCCTAATTGCAAAGCTTTCGCCTCTTATGGTTTCGAAAATTACCAATTTAGGATGCTCTGTTTTGATGACAGTATAACCGCAAATTGCTTCTTTCCCTTTCGACGCGAGGGCGAAAGTTACATCCTGGGTGGTCAATGAATAAATTGATTGATCATGACTTACGTCATAATCGATCATCTTATTAGCTAGACCTTCATACAAAATTCCGTAGTGTGTAAATTTACAAGTATCTATGGGGATAGGGTCCCAAAAAGTATGACCACCATCTTGATCTATACAGGTGCCACCTGACAAATCACAGACTGTACCGGATCGTAAATGGACGTTATTGTTGTTTAAGCTTACTCGAGCCGTATATGAATTTAGGGTGATTTTAATCGTGCCCTGAACTACAACTTTTTCCCAGGATCCAAATGGATCGGTATAACCTGTCCCGTCACATTTTCCCTCTCCATTCACAAATCCGGCAAAGGTCAGCCCATGTGTCACAGTGTTGTTGACCCTAACCCCACTTATCACGCGTGAATTTATCGATATTACTCCAGAACGGTGGAGTTCTAAACAAGTTTCTCGGCTTATCTCTGACACATATTCGTTTTCGCCATTGAGTACAATCGAAATGTGAGAATGCATGCCACAATAATACACAGTTCGATGCACCTCCAATTTGCACTGAATGACGCTTGTTTCTTTATAATCATTAATTTGCAATAGTTGTATGTACGGCCTAGTTACATTTATATGACTATCGGGGATCTCGCATTCCCCGATATCCTTCAAAGAAATTGTTGTTAGATTCATACTCCTTGAACCGTAATCATACCCAATCAGCCCCCAAGATGTTGTAGCTGTCAAGAGTATGAATAATGCATATATCATGGCTCTTGCTCTGTAATCAGAAAGAGTATTAATATGCATTTCTATACATAATTAATTAGGGTTTTTTTAATTATAGACTATTGGTTTTAAACAATTACATATGTTAAGTGGTTTGTTTAAAATATTCACAGTTTACAATTATTTTCTTGAAAGATTTCAATGTATATTTATTTTATATATATTTTATATTTATTTTATTTTATTTTATATTCTTTTTCATTATATTTTATCTAATGTAACCGTTTATTTAATAACCTTTTCTACTCTATTACAGATTATTTTAAAATATTATACTTAGTTTATTTATTATATTATAAAATTTTATTATATTTATATGTGTTTTTTTTTTTATTATTTCAAATTACTTTAAATTATTATTAATTAAAAGTATTTAAAATAACTATTCATCATTTTGATTTGATTTCTTTTTCCTTTGGTATATTTCTCGGTTAATATGTGATACTCTAAGTCTGTTAGCATGCACTATCTTACTACCCTTCTTATATTGTATTTTTATATTATACTTATTTATTACTTCTAAAATTTTGTGTGGCCCAGAATAATGATTGCCAAATTTTCCTGGTTTAGGACCAGACAGTAAAAATACATAATCCCCAAGTCTAAAGTTTCTTGGATTTATAGATCTGTCATAGTATTTTTTTGATCGATACTTAGAATGTACCAAATGATCGTAAGCAAGCTTCTGAATACCGTTTAATCGCGTAACTAAATCTATTATATATCCTTTATATGTAGGCAATAAATCGCCTTCACGTAAAGGATTATTAGATGGGAGTCTTGCTAATCTGCCAAACACAACCTCATAAGGTGTGTGTTTAGTACTTTCCTGGACACAAGTATTATAATTTAGCATAGCAATATCCAACCAGTTATCC
The DNA here is from genome assembly GCA_949152435.1 of Gastracanthus pulcherrimus. NCBI lineage: Eukaryota > Metazoa > Arthropoda > Insecta > Hymenoptera > Pteromalidae > Gastracanthus > Gastracanthus pulcherrimus. Next base: position 88,514,475 of record OX424575.1, read on the forward strand.
CATTCATTATCAGCATCAGTATATTGTTTTAAATATTCACCTAACGAATGGTGGGAACGTTCTAATGAACCGTTAGATTGAGGATGAAAAGCGGTGGTCCGCACCTTTCTGATTCTAAATCTTTTTGCAATCCGTGCCATTAAACTACTAAGAAAGTTTGACCCTTGATCAGTCAAAATGACTTTCGGGGCGCCAAATACACAAATAAATTTTTTAATAAAAGCATCTGCAACTGTGGTAGCTAAAGTATTTGGTAATGCAACGGCCAAACAGAATTTGGATAACTGGTCTTGCATAGTAAGTATATACTCATGTCCATTCAGCGTTGGTTTTAAAGGACCAACTATGTCCATAGCTATCTTATCAAAAGTAGAACCTGGAGTATCTGTAATCATCATTGGTTGTTTAGTTTTTAAGCGTACTAACTTTTTCAGTTGGCACTCTAAACATTGTTGAATCCTTATCTGTATGTCCTGTTTTAAATTTTCCCAATGATACAATTGCTTAATACGGTTATATGTTTTAGATACCCCTTTATGTCCCCCTATTGGAGATTTATGCATTTCATAGAAAATTTCATCTCGTTTCCCTAACGGTACATATTTCAGGGTTCCGGTACAAATCAAAATTTTTATTGAAGTGTTTTTGAAGACTTCGTCTGATAAGTTAAGAATTTCAGACCATTCTAGTTTTTCTATTTCCTTACTTTTAGCTATACAAATTTCCTTTTGATTCAATTTCAATAACATTTCCTTTAGAACAAAAAGCGTATTATAAATATTTTCTTTTATTGAACTTAATGATTCTGGATCCTTCCCTTTTATACATAAAGAAAAATAATATCGATTTCCTTTTCTTTGAGTAGTGGCTACTTCACCAATATTTAAGGATTGATTAAACGGTATTTTATTAAATTCTAATAGTTTTTTCGCACCTTCGTCACAAGGAATACCTTCACTCGTTACGAAATAAGCTACATTATCCGTTCTATGCTCAATAAGGTCCTTTGTTTCGATTATTCTGCGTTTATAGATTGAACTGGATTTTTCCGTTTGTGCAACTGATAACGAAGAATTATCAGCGATGGAATCTATATCACGAGAAAAAGGAGGGTTATTAATCACAGATTCATTTAGGTTCCCCAGAATTGATCTAACGCTATTCGGGATGGCTAATGGTATTGCCTCTACATCGGATTCCGTATCAATGTCACTTTCATAATAATTCGGATTATGTTTCCTAGTGTTTCTTTTTGGCAGTATTTTAACAATTGTATCAGCCTGTGCTTTACCTTTCAAGGCCCTTTTTCCCTTTTTGGTGTTTTTAGGAATAACTTCAGTATTTTCATCATTAGATATTCTTGATTTTGATAATTTATTGTCAACTTCATCGAGCTTCTTTTGTGCTCTCGTCACGACATTAATTGAAATAGGTTCAATAGGGTTCCTAGAAAGAGCATCAGCATTTGAATTTAATTTACCCGGTTTAAAAATAATATCATAATCATATTCTGATAGTTTGAATCGCCATTTGGTTACTCGTGTATTATAATCCGCGGTTTTAAAGGTAGTTAATGCTTGATGGTCAGTTATGATAGTTACTTTTCGACCGTATATGTAAGAACGGAAGCAATGTACACTATGTAGAACCGCGAGAGCTTCCTTCTCGTAAATTTCATATTTTAATTCCGAACCGCGCAAGACTCTAGAGGTATAAGCAATGGGTAAATCAGAGCCGATCTTTCCTTGCGATAACACACCGCCGATTGCGTAGCCCGACGCGTCGGACGTTATATTATAAGGCTCATCTAACTTTGGAAATTGTAAAATTGGAGCACTAATTAATTTTTGCTTCAATTCATTAAAATATTCTTCAGAATTTTCATCCCATGAAAAAGGTATATTTTTCTGAAGAAGTTTAGTTAAAGGTTTTGCTATCCGCGCGAAATGTTGAATAAAACGACGGTAATAACCGGCTAGCCCTAAAAATTGGCGTACGTTTTTCACGGATATAGGTCGCGGAAATTTTTCAACGGCTTCAATTTTTTTCGGATCTGGACTTAATCCTTTTTCACTGAGCATGTGACCTAAGTAATTTACTTCACGTTTCAGAAATTCGCACTTATCAATCTGTAATTTTAACCCGGCTTCGCGTAACCGAGTCATCAATAAATTAAATTTATAGTCATGCTCTTCAAGGGTATCTGCATAAATTACTATGTCATCTAAGTATACAAATAATATGATTCCTTGAAGGCCACGCAATAAATCGTCCATTAGACGTTGAAATGTAGCTGGCGCGTTCTTTAAACCAAACGGCATACGCACAAATTCGTAGTGGCCAAACGGCGTACTAAAAGCGGTTTTATGCGCGTCGCGAGGGTCCATTTTAATTTGGTGAAACCCGGAGGCTAGATCTACCACGGTGTAGTACTTGGCTTTACCTATTTGATAAAAAATGTCAGTGATATTAGGCAGAGGATAAGCATCACCTACGGTTTTATCGTTTAGTTCGCGGAAATCTAATACCATCCGCCATCTTGGTCTTCCTTGTGAATCTGGCTTCTTTTTAACAATCCAGACCGGAACGTTATAAGGCGAATTAGAAGGCTTTATAATACCTGCTTCTAATAATTCTTCGACCTGTTTATTTATTTCATCCCTCAATGCGTGTGGAAACCTGTATTGTTTCGCATTAATTGGTTCGTCGTCAGTAGTAGGTATTCTATGTAAAACGCGATCGGTACCCTTTAACTCATCGCCTGGTAAATGGAAACAATCCTTATATTTATTTATTAAATCTACTACATGATCCTTTTCTGATGGATCTAATCCATCCAAACGTAAATATTGTTCAATATTACTATTCTTTATGCTAAAAATGGGCATAGTTTTATTAGGGATTACATAATTTTCAAAATTAGTAAAACTACTTGTATTTTCTACGTTGTCAATTCCTAAATTCTCAAATGTGCCTAATTGCGAGATAAAAAATTGATGTTTAACACCATTGCTCGAAGTTTCATAAAAATTGTCATAATTTTCATCAAATCCCTGTGGAAGAATTTCTGAATCGGAAATATCATTAACATTAACATCTAAAGATATGGATGAACTATCAGAAACCTTTCCACAAATTGAATCAGTTCCTGTAATTATAGTTTTATTATCTAATACATTAACTGATGGTAATTTATAAGAATTACGTTGATTAAAATCTAAACTAATTTTATTATTCTCTACTATTAATTGTCTAGCATCAAAATCAATTATTGACTCAGATGAATCTAAATAAGTTGCGCCTAAAATTCCTACTTCCGGCATCTGAAAATCGTCAGGGACTACATGAAACTTAGTAATAAATCCGAACAATTTAATTTCTATAGTACCAAGAGTAGGCATGGGGTCTGGTCCTAATCCTTTCAAATATGCACACTCATTTTTATTTATTGACTCGTCAGCAGGTAATAATCCTTTTTTAATTAAATTGGCTTCCGAGCCTGAATCTACTAAGAAATCTTCAAACGTATTTGTAGGTGGATTTTTGATTTTTATAGTCGGCAAAAAACGTTCATTATTATTTAAACTAATATTCGTCATTCTATATTCTTCTACTTCAAAATGTGGATCATTTTGTTTAATCTTTATCAATTTATCACCAATAATTAAATTTTTAGTTTTAAAACAAATTTTCGACTTGCTGGAAAGAAAATATTCAGACCCCATAACACCGTCAAATGGTATGGGAAATGTATTAGGGACTACAAGAAATTCAGCTGGATAACCCGCTATTTTTATACTTATAACCCCAAGTGATGTTAAAGGGTTCGCTCCTATGCCTTGAATTATAAATATTTTATTTTTATTAATAATTTCTTTATCGGGAATTAAACCTATTCTTATTATATTAACCTCTGAACCGCTATCTAACATCAAACTAATAGGATCGTTATCTGAAGTTAACTTAAGCTTGACAAAAGGAATTAATTTACTAGCAAAACTTAGCTTAACTGAAGTATTTCGCACAATTCGTCGCTCACATCGGACGTATTCAACGAGCGCGTTTGTGCTTTCGGGGTCTCCTTGAGTGCGCTCGAATTCTGGAGACCACGCATGTTTTCCGAATTTCTATTGTTGTTATACATGCGCTTGCGACAATCAGCAATCACATGTCCCTTATTCTTACAATAAAAACATTCAGTACGATCGGGAATTGGCTTATTTTCAATTCTACAAGTCGCGGCGGTGTGCCCTTGTTTATTGCATAACTGACATGTTAATCGCGCCCGTGCGTCTAGCTTAGAATTTGTGTTATTCGATTTATTAACAAACTGGTAACAATTATTCGCGAGATGCCCCGGCTTATTACAGATTTGACAGGTCATGACAGCTTTGACTCTGCATTTTTCAGCAGAGTGGCCTGGTTCGTTACAGATTTTGCATTTAATTAATAAAAAACACTGTGAAGCAGTGTGTCCCGATTTGTTACACAATTGGCAAGATGGATGTTTTATGGCTGAATCTTTGGCCTTTCTAAAACATTTATCAATTGAATGGCCAGGCATATTACAATAATCACAAACCGGTTTAATGATTTGACTCATATTTACATTATTTGATTCATAGGGTCTCTGAAAAAGAGCAGCGCACGAGTCTGCCTCATGACCTTCATTCCTACATATTTGGCACACATACGAATGTTTTCGTTTATTTTCGTTTTTAAAATTACTTATCCTTTCGCGTAACGCATGACGTGATTCTAATTCCCTTTCAGCTTTGATAGCCTCTTTGATTATGTCAGTAATAGTAGTTTTTGCAGCCATTCGCTGCTCTATCTCGGGTTTCAATCCCCTCTTAAAACAGTCACCAACACTTTCCTCCGTACTGGTCTTAAACGCATTGGTAACACCTCCCGATTCTACTCTCTTCGACTCTAAAATCTTATTTCCCAAATCCCTAATCCTATTCGCGAATGCAATTACACTTTCTTCGTCCCTTTGGTATTCGTTGCCCAGTTCACCTAAGAGCTGGTGAACTGTCTTTTTAGGACCGTATATTTCCTTAATTTCCTCAACGGTCTCAAACGTCTGCCCTGTTATTGCACCTCGCGCTTCTCCTGAGATTTTTGATCTGATTAATTTCGCTAAATTGGCTTCCGCAGCTTCCCCTATCATCTCCCTTGCCTCTGTGCAACCTTCCAGAAATTGGCTCAGAGGAATATTTAAACCATTAAAATCTGGGATGATTTTAAGTGCGTCCTTAAGACCAACGGTTTGATTGGCAGGGATCGTCATGGCTGGGATAGTGTTATCTAACTCCCGATTATTTGGAGGTAGACCTGTAGGATCTATTAATCCGAGGTCAGGCACGTTATCTGAAGTGTTTCCCTTGTTACCCAATGAATTGCCTACAGGCAGAGATAAGCCTGCGTCAGCCACCTTGCTGGAATAGGGACCTTTGATGTCTGAAGAAATGCTATCAACGAATTCGTCAGAATTCGTGCTACTCGAATCGTTATTATTAGGGGTACTGGGACCCACAGAGGAAGTTTGATCAAAACTGCTATCAATAGTTTTTGAGTTAGAACCTGATATTTTTGAAGTGACTTCAGTCAAAAGTCCGGGTTTTGGGGTTGATTTTGATTGAATTTTCTGAAAATCCAACTGGGCTTGTTGGGTTTCCAGGTCAATATCTAAACCTAACTTCTTCACGGCCGATCTGGTAAGTTTACTCATAGAGATTTAGTAAAATAAGCAATTAACATGGTAAAACAACGTTTTATTTAAAATTACAATAATTTCTAACAATTAATTCATTAAATACAAATTATCAGATTATAGAGTCAAGATCAGACATGTCGCGTATCATTTGTCTGATCTCTTCAATCGATATTGAATACAAAATTTCAGATTCAAGTCTATTTATTAAATATTCTTCGGAGCCTTCCTCTAAATTGTAATCTACAGATTCTAATTGAATTTTAGACTTATTCTGTTCAGTCATAAAGAAAGAAATAAAATAAAGTAAAGAAAATAAAATAATTACTTCTAGATTTAAATACTTATTTTTTAAAAAGAAGACAATAACATTGTATTTAATTTAATTTGGTATAATGAACAGCTAAAAATAAAAGAAATTTAATTTATATACTCTAACAATCTAATTCAAAATGCTTTTGGTATTCTTGTAAATTATTGCAATTTTCCTTGTCGGCAGAACCGGTTCTGTTTAATTTTCTAAATGAAATGCTGTTTATTCCACATTTCTTACAACAAATTTTTTTATATTTATAGTCTTCATATCTCTTTGGAAGGCTACGAAGAAATATTTCTACTACGTTCCTAAATTTGAATGATTCAAGCTTTTGTACAGCTGCTTGGGTTAGGTCCTGATTTTGTTTCCAGTCTGGCTCGTGATGCCTCTCTTTACATAGAGGGCAGGGAATTTTTTTTAGATATTGGATCCTTTCCTCTAAGGATGGCCTTCCAATAGTAATATCTGGATCGCGGGTTTCTATTGCAATGATCTCGTCCAAATAGGGATCTAGGAACCGCTCCCCTATTGCCTGCTCTACAAGTTCACGCTCCGCGTCCCGTTGTTCTCGATATACGTTGGGAGGTAGCCACTTTCCTCCTGCTTGCTCTATCCGCTTCCTAAACGCGGTATTTCGGCGCTTCCGTTGTCTACCCGAGATACGTTTGGGGCGATCGGTAAAATAGCCTACCTCGATACTTTCCACTGAAATAATAAAAGAAATAGGGAATATATAATTCGGCTCGGAGTAATTTTATTCTATTGAATTTATTAATTCATCTTAGTGATCGTTATAGCCTCGCAAAGGCCGATTGCTTTAGGGATAGGGGATATCAACAACCAATCAACCCTAACTAATCAACTTTTTGTTACTAATGTTAAATCATTTTTAATCAAATATTGAAATAAATAATTTACTAGTTTTTACTATAAAAATATTCCTCAATTTAACCAACGAGTAGGAAAAAAAAACTGTATTCAAAATAGTAGTAAAATAGTCTAGGTTTCAACAATCAATTATAAAGAAAAAAAAGTCTATAATAAAAGCCCCTAAAAGGAGAAAAAAAATTTTTTTTTTTTTTAATCAATACTCAAAACTAAAACTCGGTTTTTCCGCCGAAAATCACCAAAACTGTTAACAATAAAAGTTGTATAAATGCACATGGGGTTTTAACAATCTACCTACTGAATTCAAGACTCTAGATAAGACTAAAAATTAACCTCCACTAAGATAGAAGAATGGATCAAGAATAATGAATGTTCCACTTAGTCGATGAATCAGGAATCAACTTATTACCCTTTCAATGTATATTCAATATTCAATATGATGTTTTATAACTTATTTTGGATTCCAGCGAGTACTGAAAACACAATAAGGATTTTGATTGATTTTAGGTTACGCTGAGCTATTAAGTCAAAAGTATCGTTCAAGCACCTGACGTATAAGCCTATTTTTTTGTATACATATTTTACTGAACGAATTATTTTATGAGAACGTCTCGCAAACTCGGTAGGGTTTTTTTTTATATTGTTTTAATGGTGTAAATAAAAAAAAATTAAATACAGGTCGCAAATTTAATTGAAACTATTACTTAATTAAAACCGATTCGAAATTTTGTAAATGTAAATTGATTGAAGAATACAACAACAAAAAATTGTATATACTATTAAACGGATTTTGACAGAATTCGTAATAAATTGCTTAACAGAATCACGCTGATTTAGATATATTTTTATTTAGTGTTATAACAAGTTCATTAATATGTGGAGCTAATGGATTTATTATTCACTGAAAAGCATACAATTTACTCGGATTTAATTAGTATCAAATTGCCTTTGCCTCGAATTTAGGCAGATTTGGAATTAATAGTTAAAAAGAAATAACACAAGATTTAGTAAAATTTCGAGATTTAATAATTACAAATTTGACAGATTTCGTTTAATACAATTGGTTTAGGAACTTTTATTTGTCCTAAACAACACAACTTTACACGGGTTTCAAGATTTAGCGGACTTAGTTTTTTTAAATAACAATAATATTTTCTATATACCTTTTCAGGCTGATAAAATATACTTCGAAGAATAACTGGTTTAATAACTGATTTAATATTTAATTCACGGAGTTAAGCAGATTTTGAATTATATATTTCACAATAAAACCCATTTGCTGTTTAGCAAGATCAATGGTTTAGTAATAAAATAAGCAGATTTAGGCGGATTTTGTAATAACAGATTTAGTGCGTTTTTCACAGATTTAACACAGACGGGTTTTGATTGACAGATTTAGTTTTCACGGATTTAGAACAACTTTTTAATACACGGATTTATTAACAACTTTTGATACACGGATTTAGTACAACTTTTTAATACACGGATTTATTAACAACTTTTCAATACACTGATTTAGTAGCAACTTTCTATTACACTGATTTAGTAATTTGTACTCAGACTTAGTAATAAAACAATACAAGATACAAGTAGATTTGAGAAATATTTTAATTAAGTATTTATAGCAGATTTAGCAGATTAAAGCAGACTCAACACATTTAAACAGATTTAATATTTTCAAACTGATTTAGTATTTATAACAGATTTAGCAGATTAAAGCAGACTCAACACATTTAAACAGATTTAGTATATTCAAACTGATTTAGTATTTATAACAGATTTAGCAGATTAAAGCAGACTCAGCACATTTAAACAGATTTAGTATTTTCAAACTGATTTAGTATTTATAACAGATTTAGTGAGCGAGCATTATAACAGACTTAGAACAGATTTAGTATAACCGATTTAGTAATTTTTATATATAAAAATTTTCCCACTGATTTACATAGATTTAGATTTAAATATCGAAAGAATTTTAAATAAATAATAATAATCAAACAAATAAAAGAATAGATATCTACAAGAAGAAAAGGAACAATCTACAAGAAAAAAAGAAAAGGAATACATGCATGTATGTTTACTTTTATTATTTTTTTTTTTAGAACAAAGACTTAACAATCCCGGACGAGCCCCCATAAAATGTGACGTCTCCGTGAGGCGGAAACGTACTTATTTTAATATATTTAATTTTATGCGCCTATACTTGCGTACAATAGCGCGGGATATATGTCTTTGTTCTAATATAATTATAATTAAGCTGAAATCCTAGGGGATGTGAGGGTGAGAGACAGGAACGATAACCCTGCACCAAATGAGGAGCACGGACTATCGTTTTGTGAAAGGAAGGAGTTGGTTAGAATATATACGCACCAAATGCAGGAGCGAGATATTCTTGGCGGAATTTCTGAATGAGTATTTTTATAATATATATATATATATGTAAAAGGACAGAATGAGAAATAGGTTGACTAATAAGGTAGAAGATAGCGATTTAACTTGTCTACTTACTTTTATTTGAAAAGAATAAAAAGAGTAGTAAGACTCTGTTTCTTGCTCTCTTTCTCTTGTTCTCTTTCCCTCTCTCTCTCTCTCTCTCTGGAGCTGCTGGAGTTGTTGAATGTAGAAGACTGGCGTCGTCGTCAGGGGTACCTCGACAGTAGTCGAACTGCTCGAGTTGGCGGAGGTAGAAGACTGGCGTACACAGATGGCTTGGTGATGCTGGCTTGGTGTCGGCGTCGGAGTCGGAGCTTGCTGAGGTCGGAGCTGGTAGAGTTTAACTGCTGGACCGCTGATCGTGAACTGACTTTGGAGGCGAACCTTTCGTGGCTCCTCTCCTTCGATCCAAGCCTTGAGTCCCTTCTGATGTAGTACCAAGGGTTGGGCCACTTTCCATTGGTGGTCGGAAAAGCGTGCTTGGAGTCCGAATTACCAATTAGCTTCTACAAAACGAGACGCTTTCCAATGAGAGGGCGGCGATCTTCCCGGACCTTCTTTTGGTCCGCCCCCTTCCTTCCCTTTCCTATCGATTTTTGGCTGTAGATCTTCGCTTGGATTTTCCGGGGTAGAGAGAGAGAGAAGATCGTTGGAGAAAGAGAGAGAGAGAAGATCAAATGTCCTTTACATATTACAATATGGATTCTCTTAAATATTAGATATTAACATTATTTAATGCTGTTATTAACGAGAGAATATTACATGATTATTGAATTAATTAATAATGTAAGGTTCATTCAAAGTATATAGTTAAATATGTTAAATATAAGAGTAGTCTTCATTTCGATGTATAAAAATTATTGAAACGCTTAACTATAATTTATTTATAACTAGAAGTTATCGTTACAATAACATTATCTTTGGCGCATATTCAATTGGTAAAAGTTGATTAATACGATAAGTGTTATATAAAACAAGAGATCATAATCTTTTTAATATAATAGATAATATTGGTTAAAATAAAAATGCACGTTTATGTATGGCAACGTTTTAACTTTTAACTTGTAACTGTTGAGTCGATACTTGTTTAACTAATTAGGGACATTTGGATCGGTCTTAGTATAAAGTATATAAAACATATACTTTCAATATTAATTTAAGTTGTAAATATTCCATCGAATTGGTCCGAACTATTATAATATTATAAGAATAATAAAAATATTATAATATTTTATACAAAAATATCATAATATTATGCATATGTAAAAACATAATTTAAACATTAGCTCAAATTATATTTTTAAATAGAATAATTTGTACACTTTTGGCATTAACAGATATTACCGAGAATCAACCATTTGCGTTCACAATACTATTCGCATACGCAAAGGTTCAAATCCTTTGCTGTACTTTTGCATGCAGATATTCTCGGAGTTTTACATGCGCGCATACGTAACTCTTAAATGTGAAACGTTGTGAGGTTAATTAGAATGATATCATATACTTGCTCTTGATCTATATCGTTATTACAGAACGAATTATATTTACGTATAAAAATAACAAATTTTACTAAAGAACTAGTATTAACATGACCAATATGTATTAAGAATGTATTTAATAAACTGCTTTTAATATGATAATGCGGCCGTAAATTATTTATTAGACTACGATATGAATTACATTTTGATTTTGTATGAACTTAAAATATTATAAAAATAATTGATTAAAACTAAAAAGATTTATTTTTATAAAGGGATCTTGATGGTTTGAATATAATTCTCATTGCCACAGTACATCTTATATGAAATTTTATTGTTATTGCTTTTTCAATAACAATATTTTTAAATATAAAAAGTAGTTAAAAAGGAAAAAGAGGTAAACTTTTGGTACATACTGTACCAATGGAATTCTACTCAAAACGAGGGGTACTCGGCGCATATACGCATTTAACGGCTTTTTCGCTGCGCACATTGATTGTAGCCAGCGTATCTGTGCATTTCGGGTGGGCATCACGGCGGGGGAGATAGACGTAGAGCAGAAGGCCCCTGATCGTCGTCTCGGCTTATTTTTTTATGGTCTCCCTGTCGCCCGCCCGAGAAGCTTTCCCGGAAAAGTCCTCCTCTCAGTTTGTACACGTGCATTTTGTTACTCTCGTCCCTTCGGTCTCGAATTGCTTATCGGAGCCGTTGGGTTTTTTTTTTTATGCACTGCACAAAGCCCACTTGTCTTGGCCACGGGAAAAACCCTTGCTGGCTTGCAGCTATCGAGCCCTCTCAAAGCCAAGGCAAGTATGCCTGTGCACAAACGGAAAGAGAGAGACTGTAACAGAATAATAATATACGGAGACGTAACAGTTTGTTTTGAACAGACCGCTTTATTAAGTTTTCTTTTTGTTGTAACACAATTTGAGTTGCACAATTAATTTAATTTATTAAGTAATAAATTTAATAATATCAAAGTTAGATACATTATAAAATTCATCTCTGAGCCACATAAAATATTTCAAAATATGATTCTTTATTTTTAAAAGGATATAAAATATTTTTGCACATTTTTACATTACCAATTTCTCAAAATCATTAATTCTTTCAGGTCATGTAACTATGAGGGAAAAAAAGAATGGTGCCCTTAGCCGAGTTCAAAAATTGAAGAAGAGGCTGAGCCACAGCTTTGGTAGACTCTGTAAGTTATTAAGTCATTTTTCTTTCCCAAAGAGGAAGTTTTGTTCAATGTTTTTGAGGTTCTAAATTATGTTTTTCGAAAATGACTGTATATACGAACGAGTGCGCGCGCGCGTTTATTTGTAGGTGAATGGGGTATGGGGGTCAGCGAGCATACGCGAGTGCGTACGTACGTATTTGATAAAATATTGCGGTTACCATAGTTTTTGAACGCATTTTTTGTATTTACCGCTAAATTGTTCCAGATATATCAGGTATAAATTTTGGAAATCTGACTTAGAATTCATAATCAGTGATAGAAATAACTTCTGATTGAGAAGTTTCAAGGTTTATAATTTCTATTAACGTAATTTATTAATAAAATCACCTTTTCTAAATGATTTTTTAAATTTTGACCTCAAATTCCGATTTGTCGGATTAAATCACATATACCATTGTTACGGCACTATCAGCAAGTTTCACGTACGTTAGTGATCGATAACGTCGCATCACTGTGACCAGCGAAAGGCCGATACTCATCTATTGCTTCCCTCAAAGAGGAAGCTTTGTGATCGAAGAAAACGTGTTAGAAACATGTTTTTGAGACACAAGGAATCAAAATACACTATTTCTAGAAAATGTTAGTATGGATGTGTGTGTGTGTGCGTGCGTGCGTGCGTGCGTGTGCGTGTGTACGTTCATGTTTGTGTGTGTGTCTGTATGTGTGGGCATCGATATATCGAGTAATCCACGGTAAAATTTAATGTTCCAGGACTCATTTTCTTTGTTTTTTTTTACACCAAGGGGGCACAATAATAATTATTTTAGTTTTTTTAATTAGTTCTTGTCTTTTAACGGTTTTTCGATTTTTGTATTTTACTTTTTTGGGTTGTTTGTTACGTTAGAAATAATACCGATCCAGTTACAACGCATTTAAAAGAGCATAAAATGGCCTATTAGTGTATTTATTAAATATGGCTCTCGCTGCTTCAAAATTGAACACATGTCTAAAAATTTATAAAAAAGGAAAATCTTTCCGGGATATTGCCGTACATGTACGAGAATAAAAATTTCTCTGGTGTAGATCGAGCGATTTAGAAAGATTCGGTCGTTGGTTGCGTATGTATTAAATCAACCTCCCATCGTTCTAAAACTGAAAATACAAGTCTAAAAATGGATAATTAAGTGTGTCCGTGGGCAAAGTGGGGAGAAACTCTAGCTTGAGTATATATTCTGTTGAATAATAGTACCTTAAGTTGATTATTGAAATGTTGTTAAACATGTGTATAAATGTTGTCACATGATAGGTTGCGATTGTATTTTGTTTTTTGATCTTTCACATTGGAAGATTTCGAAAAATTTGAAAATTGTTCGAAACAGTGGAAAATTCCGTCGAGTATACGTGTGTTTGTGTATATTAGGGTAGTCCAAAATTTTCAAAGTTTCTATTTTCTTTCTTGTAACTCTTTCAAAAGTTGATAAATGAGAAAAAAATAACTTCTGCAACACAGGTGCTGGACATTGAAATTTAAAGGTTCCTACCTTGATTTCAAAGTTATTGAAGTGCATTTATGCACTTTTTTAAATAAATTTGTTAAAAAATGCTTAAAACTTTATAAATTAAGGCAAACAACATTTAGTAACTTACCATATCACTAAAATGTAAAGTTAACCACAACCGCTACATCAAAAATTTTTTTTTCATGTATGTGAAGAGCCATATGCGTCAAATTTTAACAAAAAACGGGCTATCTTTGAACATTTTTCAAGACTCTAATTTTCGATGATTTTTCAAAACCCAAAATTTTTTTGAGTCTTTGTTTCGAATATAATTTACATAAAAATTGGCAAACGTAAATAAATCTAGATATAGAAACTGTTCCAGTCTCAATACTGTGCAATTTTTCCACTATCTTAAATGGTTTATGTCATAGTTTGATGTAATTTACTTCCGGTAGTTTGTCATGGAGACTTGTACATAATTTTAGTTAAAAGCTGATAACAAGACTTTTAATTTGAGTGGACGCAGCATTTTTTAAGTTGTTTGGATTAAAACTTATGCCCGTTTTAATACTACGAAAATTCTCAGGTGGTAAATTGGGAATCACGTTGTAGAACCGTATTTTGCATTGTCTCAATTTACCACCTAAGATTTTTCATAATATTAAATCGGACATAACTTTTGTTCCAAATAACTTAAAAAATGCTGCGACCACTAAAATTAAAAGTCTTGTTATCAGCTTTTAATTAAAATTATGTACAAGTCTCCATGATGTAAACTACCTGAAGTAAATTACATCAAACTATGACATAAACCATTTAAGATAGTGGAAAAATTGCACAGTATTGAGACTGGAACAGTTTCTATATTTAGATTTATTTACGTTTGCCAATTTTTATGTAAATTCTATTCGGAACAAAGATTCAAAAAAATTTGGGGTTTGAAAAATCATCGAAAATTAAAGTCTTGAAAAATATTCAAATATAGAACGTTTTTTGTTAAAATTTTACGCATATAACTCTTCGCATACAAGAAAAATTTTTTTTTTGATTAAGCGGATGTGGTTAACTTTTCATTTTAGTGATATGGTAAGTTACTAATTTTTTTTTGCCTTAATTTATAAAGTTTTAATCATTTTTTAACAAATTTAATAACAAAAAGTACATAAATGCACTTCAAAAACTTTCAAATCTAGGTAGGAATCTTTAAATGTCAACTTCCAGCACCTGCCTTACAGGAGAGTTATTTTCTTCACATTTTTCAACTTTTGAAAAGGATACAAGAAGGACAATCGAAACTTTGAAAATTGTGGACCACCCTAGTGTATATGTATGTTATACGTACGTGCGTATGTATATGTGTACTTCCGTACTTGCGTGTGTATGCGTACATATGTACATGTGTAAGTATTTGTGTAAATGAGTGTATGTGTATATAAATGCCGGTGTTTGGATGTGTAGGTATATTTATATGCGTGTGTGTGGATGTACGTCTGAATACGCGTATGATTGTGAGAGAATCTGCGAATGTGCATAATTTATGTAGCAGTTAAATGAAGAACGGTTAGTATTGTCATTTTTCTGCAAGCACAGTAAACTTTCACCATATTAAGATACAGTTAGAGTTATACATACCAAAATTAATGTATGCACCCTTCGGAGTAAGTAGAACATCCATTCGATAATTCATGTAAATCTGAAAAGTAGCGTCCGAGAATATTGCGATAATAAAAATCTGGAACTGGAATAGTTGAATTTTATTCAAATAAGTATCAGTTCCTCTTATGTAAGATATACGTATTTAAATGCACCGGATGCACTTGGATGCATGTAGATGCATCTGATGAACTTGAACACATGAAGATGCCCGCAGATGCATCAGATAAACTCGTATGCACTTTGATTTATTAGGATGCACCGAGTGCACCTGGATGCGACGGGTGCAGTTGGATGCAGCGGATGCATTTGGATGGACCGGATGCACATGGATACATCGAATGCTCTTTGATGCACGAGATGCATTTAATGCACTTGAGTGCATTTGGATCAACCATATGAACTTGAATATGCTTAAATGCAATATATTAACGTTTCCAAAAAAAGTAAATGAAAATTCATTATGACGAAAACCTCAAAAATGAAATGAAAATTTAACTTAATGCGGCAACTGTTTGCGTATTACGTATATCGATAGGTCGCTCGATGTACTCCAGTCAAACATTTTGCCTCGCGCGAGTACGCACGTAATCGACATATAAACAGGGCAGCACCTCTCTTTAGAGACTGGCCTTTCTAAAGATCTAGACTATTTTTAATTTACCAGCTTATTAAAGATTCTTGAAATTATGTCAATACTACCAGAGTTATCAGCTTTTTATTCTGTTCTCAGTAAATAGTAAGTTTTTATCTCATTAAAGCTAGTATTGGAGATTGATGTGCTACAGACAACCGCGCCTGTACATAACCTCCAATAGTGATCTACATACAAGGCTGTCTGCACACAGACGGTTTTTGATTTGTGGATTGCTCCTAATTGCAGCTCGAGTAATCACTCTTATCATATAATATATATCCTCATATAGATATCCTCATCGGTACTTTACTAAATAAATCTGAGGCCCATCCAGGTTATGTGCGACAAACCTATTTGTGGCTACTGTAAAAGTGCAGCGCTCTCAAGACCTTTGTCTAATATTTGCAAGACAACTTTTCACCCATTCTGCTCTGAACGTGCATATACAGAGATTGAAGGAGTTTATCGATGCTGTAGTGTTTCTCGTCCGCTATCTCCCTATATGGCTTCTAAAAAAGACTCGTCACATCCCAGTATGGGTAAAACTGTGCCTCGTACTCAGTCTTCCAACGATGCTTCTACATTCAGTGATAACTGTGGCACCAAAGAACTATCTAATTTCATACAAAGTTCTATGAGTTCTACCAATTTAAATGCCATAACCTCTACTCGTACAAAAATGAACAGGATGACTAATTTGGAGACGCAATTTCAAATACTCAGTAGTCTAGAAGAGAATGTTTCAAACATTAGTGAGAGAGTGCCCAACCTCGAAAATGCCTCTTTTAAAACTCATGGTGACTCTATGGGGTGGCCTGGGTTACATCCCAAAAAAGATTTTTTTTTACAAGTCCAGAAAACTTCTAATGTTTAAAAGCAATCATTCTGAAAATTTGTATGTTATCAATGCTTAATAATATCTTAAATTTTACCGTTGTAATACCTTCAAATCTTGATCATACCCGTTACAATGAATCACTATTTTCAAAACCATTTATTAAAGGAACTTCGTTCCTCACACGATTCTAGGTGACATGATGAACGAAAATTTTTTTTCGACGGTTATTCGACTCCTTTTAACACGTACTGCAAAAAGAGCAAAACTCTTTTTCTTTAAATGTTTTTTTATTTTTTTTTCGGAGATCCAATCGATATTTTGAAAGAAATTTTTTAATATTTTCTGAAAAATTGATTGGATTTCCGAAAAAAGTAATAAAATAAATTTTAACGAAAAAGTGCTCCGCAATTTTTGTAATACATGTCAAAAGGAGTCGAATAACCGTTTGTTAGCGCCGCAAATCTCCGTAAAAAATGAAGTATTTAAACTTTGATTATCGTTCGCTTGATAATTAACGAACTGCTGGTGTTCATGGCGAAAAGGAAACGGAGTAACTTCACACGTGGTTTTTGTAACAAAAAACAACGGAGATTTATTCTCTTTATAAAAGTAAAATTACAGGTGTACGTGTGACTAATGGTTTAAACAATTATTAATTAAATGCGTAGTGTGTAAAAGTGTGAGTGTGTGTGTGTAGCAATAATGTGCTCGCTACCGCGAGATAGTAGCACGTAGTTACTGTTACTTATCTCCAGGCGGCCGGAAGAAGAGAGGGAGCAACTCCGAGCGCTGGAGTTTTGTCCAGCGTCGGGGAGTTGCTGAGGTGAAACGGGAGAGACTCCTTTAACACGGAGAATTCCGGCTCCGCGTTCAAATTAGGCCGAACGGGGAGGCCTCGCGCTACGGAGGGACCTCGCAGTTGCGCGGAGTTGCATGCGCGCGCGTGTTAACGTTCAAAAGCGCGCGAAGACTGAAAGATTTTAAACGGTCCGAACATGCCGCCCGCCTCGTTGAAGGCTGTCAACGAAACGGCGATGAAGTCCACGCGAGAACAAAAATAAAGAGGAAAAAATCTGAAAAAATAGAAACTAAGTAGCGTTAAGATAAGATTAGAAAAGAATGATACTAACTTTAAACTAAATAGAGAATTAAAACCGGTGCGAGATTGCAAGAGTGTAAAGAAAAAATGTATTTTGTATGACCGAAGTATAAAAGAGAGTGTAGGTGTTGTTGTTGCTGCCATGTCGCCCGCCATGACACGTTCCAATTAGATACTGCGTTTCTCGATGCTGGAGTTGGCGCTCAAGGCCGAGAAGTGCGATGCAGCTGTCCCGTTGAGGGGTAGTCGAATGACCTTTTTTATGCAGTCCGGATCAAGCTAGGGGCCATTTGAGTGGTGGCAGCAATTCGTCGGTCAGCAGGACGATATCTCCTTGAGTGGGTTTGTAGTCCGGCTCGATCAACTTCGAGCGCTGTTGTAACTGATGCAGCACCTCCTTGTGCCATCTGCGCCAGAAGTGCTGGTGCATTTGCGTGACGATCTGCCATCTCGGAATACCTGAAACATTCAAATCAGACGTAGCTGCTTCTGGCGCAGCTGTCATATCTGTGCTGATTAAAAAATGGCCGGGCGTCAGCGCAGCGATGTCGGTGGAGTCGGCGCTTAAGGGACTGAGAGGCCTGGAATTTAAGCAGGCCTCGATGTTCGCAGCCAAGGTAGAAAATTCTTCGAATGTCAGTTTGGCATCTTCGATGACTCTCTTTAAGTGGTGCTTGAAGGATTTGACGGCAGCTTCCTACAAGCCGCCAAAGTGTGGTGCTCTGGGTAGAATGAAGTTCCATGCTACCCCGTCGAATTGAATGGCCTCAGCGACTTCTCGGCTGAAGGCCGATGCTTCTCGAAAACATCTCTGCAGCTCGGTGTCTGCGCCTTGGTACCGTTGTCGCTAAAAATTTGGCGACAACGAAGTAGTCCAGTCCCGTAACATCGAAGGGGCGTGCTGGAGTGACACGCACAGCTGGGAGTGGGGCCATCTGCCGCTCGACGGTGCGACCTTGAAAGCGGCAGTAGCGCACGCATTGCTTGCAGAGCATCCAAATTTTATTGCGTGCCTGCGGGATCCAGAAGCTGCGAAGCAAGTGGCTCTGGATAAACTGGGGACCACCATGTAGAGTGGCGAGGTAGCGTCTCTGATAAGCAGCATGGCCAGGTGACTGGGGATGATTATCAGGTGCTTCTCGTTCTGCGTTAAGAAGGAGTATTGGAGTCGTCCTCCGACTCTCATTCGGCCATTGTCATACAAGAAGGGCAACAGTCGACGGACCGTGCTAGACCGGTGCAGGGCTCTCCCTGCACGGAGCAGTCCAATCTCTTGTTGAAAATGCTGGGCCTGGACAGCTAAGACGAGGCGAAGACGAGTCTGCTCCAGCTCCTCGGCTTGTAGTATCGACGAGGGACGTTCCGCCGCCGATAAACGGAAGTTCGACAGCCACCTGTACATAAAGGACAAGGCACGTACCAATTTCTTGTAGGTGGAAAATTGAACCATAAGTGCCTCCAGTGTCTCTTTAGCTGCAGCATGGAAGGTGGCTGTTGCAGTCCGTTTTGCCAGTACCATCACGAGTTCGTGCTGTTTCGTCGACTTTCTGGAGTCCTTGAAGAGCTGGTGTGGTCCTGTCCACCAGAGTTCATTGGACTGAAGCTGGCTTGGGATCAACCCACGTGTAGCGTGATCGGCTAGGTTGAGCGCTGAGCGCACGTGGCCCCAGAGAGCATTTGGCAGCAAAGTCAAGGCCTTGCTGACTCGATTGGCGATGAAGGTTTTCCAGTGCTTAGGCAGTCCTTGGAGCCAAGCCAATACAACCTGTGAGTCCGTCCAGAAAAAGACCAGTGACGTAATATTCTCCAGGTCGTTCTGTACCCTGCGGAGCAGCCTGCAGAGCAGAAGAGCGTCGCAGAGCTCCTGACGTGGCAAGGATATGGCCTTGATTGGAGCTACCTTGCTTTTTGCAGCAATCAACGTAGAGTGCAGTCCAGCTTTCTCGTCGTAGGTAACGAGGTAGACAGTGGCTGCGTATGCCTTTTCAGAGGCATCGGCTAAGCCGTGAAGAGTCCAGCAGGTTTTGCTGGTTGTGCCCAGCCAGCGAGGCACTCGTAGCATCTCGAGAGTAGGCAGTTGTTTCTGGAAAACGGCCCATTGTTGGCAGGTGCTGTCATCTACTGGAGCGTCCCAGTCTTTACCAGCAATCCACATGAGCTGCATCAGGAGTTTAGGTCGGACTGTAACGTGGATGAGCAAGCCCAGTGGGTCGTACAGTCGGGCTATTTCTCCGAGGATGATGCGCTTGGTGACGCATGCAGCCGTAACGTGACGTTGTACCTGGTAGTGGAAGGTATCCGTGTGTGGCGACCAGCGCATGCCTAGTGTGGATACGGTGTCGTCCAAATTGTAGCTGCGTACTGGTGGGGAGGCAGCCGACTCGATGTCTTCCAGCAAAACGGAGTCGTTAGCTGACCACTTGTCAAGCTCCATGCCCGCATTGGCCAAGATTCCACGCAGCTGAGTCTTGGCGAGCTGTGCTTGGTCCAATGTGTCGGCGCCAGCCAGGGCGTCATCGGCATAAACATTGTTGCGCAAGATTTGCGCTCCGAGAGGGAACGTGTAAGCCTCGTCCTCGGCCAGCTGATCGAGCACCCTTATGGCCAGATAAGGGGCACAGCCGGTGCCATAAGTGATGGTGAGCAGCTCGAACTCTTCGATCGGCAGCTCCGGTGACGTCCTCAAAAGTATGCGTTGCCATGATCTGTCAGCCCGATGCACTCGAATCGGCCGAAACATTTTAATTATATCGGTTGTGAATACGTAACAATACAAGCGCCAGCGAGTTAGCACTATTATCATTTCCCTTTGCAGCTCGGGGCCGGTATGTAGAAAATCATTCAGTGATTTTCCGCTCCTCGTGCTCTGCGAGGCGTCAAAGACGATGCGCAGCGTGCGGCGTCCATCGCTCTTGAACACGGCGTGATGCGGCAGAAAATTGACCGTAGAGTCAGTTGTGGCAGCAGCGACACGCTCCATGTGTCCTAAATCCTCGTACTCCTTCAAGAATTTGGAGTAGGACTGCAGCAAGTCAAGGTTCTTCGAGAGCTGGCGCTCCATCGAAAGCAGGCGGTTGACAGCAGCTGCTCGAGAGCCAGTCAGTCGTGGCTCTGAGTTGAAGGGCAGTCTGATGATGTAGCGTCCCTGACTGTCACGTGTATGCATGTACTTAAAATGACTCTCGCACTCCTTTTCTTCTAGTGTGAGCACAGGTGCATTCGAGATCTCTTCGACCTCCCAGAAGCGTTGTAGCTGGTCGGAGACGGTCACGCTGGTGGAAAACGACTACATTGTCGTATGAGTAGCCACGTGTATAGCGAGGCCCTTCGTAGGCCCTGTCAGAATCCAGCCATGTCTGGTCTGTTGAGCAGCTGGGACATCAGTCGGACCCAGTCGAACACCATCTGAAAGAATAGCTGGGTACAGTTCGCCACCCAGAATCACATCCAATGGACCTGGCTGTGCGAGGTCTGGGTCAGCCATCGGCGCCTTGGACCAGCCCTTCGATGTGCTCCAAGGCACCGATGTCGACTTGACCGTTACTAGAAATATTTCCACAATATTAGTTTAAAATGTATCCAGAAATGGCATTCTGTAATCGTGCAGGAATATAGTTGTAATATCTTAAAGCAATAATACGTCATATAATAATATTACAGAATATTTCGCATATATTTCAGTGTCATATGTAACAGTTTGTGACGCGTATGGCGCGTCAAAATATTTATTGTCGCCGCTCAGTTATAGCAGTTGGCAGTTGCGGCATGAGCGCGCGCGGCCTATCCTCTCTCTCGATTATATGTGTTCAGGCGGTTCGCGGCGAGGATTCTGCTTGCTCTCCCACGAGTTGTCGAGTTGCTGCGTTTCTCTCTTGGCTCCTGCATTTACGCCCCACTCTGCCGCCTCCTGTATCTGTGAGCCGGTCTGTTGTAGTACTTGCACGGTAGTGCATGCAAGTTATCGCTGTGACAATAAAACACTGCTTCCACTGGTGAATCTGCACGGTTTTCAACATCTAAGAAGCAACAACATCCGGCCAGCTTTTTGAGGTTAAGTGAGGTGAAAACGGCAGAGTGGCGTGAGCCAAGCACGAAGCATAATCAACTTAGAGGTGTCACCTCTATCTGGACACTCTGGACGCATCGCCACTACTACCAAGGCGCCACCTGCCGACTCGAACTGCAACTACGCGGCTACTGAGGCGACACCTGCTGCATCCTAGCCACAACAGCGTTACTGTCCCTCGCAGAACGACTCATCTTTGTCGCCACCATCATCATGGTCGACGCTGCACCATCTGCGGAGAGGTCCCTAGGAGCAGCAATTCTCTACGTAAGTGCTGGATATGTAATATAACCTGTCATCCGGTGTGCAAGCCTCTTGCAGTACTTACCCGTGTGCAACGAGGTGCGCTACAGCTTCAAACCAAAGCTGTAGCGTGCCAGGCATGCATGGAATCGAAGAGGTCGTTGTTCGAGTCGGCAGTCACGCGCGTGACGAATGCGAATGCTAATAACATGAGTGGGAAAGAGGAAGAAATAACCGCGTCCACTCCAGTCAATAAAAAGCCAGTAACAGCTGCGCGAGCCAATCAGGCGAGCAAGGCCGCGCCCACCCACTCCACACTCACTCCGTTGCCGGGGCTACGCTCCGACCCTACCAGCAGCCAACTCCGATTGGCCGCACAGTCTCCCGTGACGTCATTCGGCCCGCCTACTTCCAACATGGGAACTGAGCACAGCGGGGAATCCCCGAGCGACGTCATGGCCAAGAATGTGGAAACAATCCATGCAAACGACACATCGCAGTCATTTACTTCAACAAACATCAGCAGCGTTAATGACGTGAATGCATCCGTTATACGAATGTTAGATAGTACTACTTTAAAAAAGAGGATAACGGTCTCCTGCCTGGTGGAGTACGCCAATTCTACTTCAAAACACATTGACAATGCACTTTCTAGACATTGCACCTCTATTGAAGGCAGATTGGAAGCAATTGTTAATAGGCTAAATGCGTTACGAGCCATACACACTTTAGCACTCTCAATTGAATCCAAACTTCAGAAAGTTGAGAAAAAATTATCTAAACAACACTCCCAGCTGGACGGGATGAAAAAAGGAAAGCAAGTGCTATGCCAAGAAATCGACAATTTAAAAATTAATAATAAATTATTACATGACAGTAAAGTCACAACAAACAATTTTTTGAATAAAGTCGAGATAGATTACAATATGTTACTAGAAAAAATATACAATTTAGAGCAGATTAACCTTGAGACACAAACAAAAATTGAAAATTTTACAATAAATATATTTGAAACTGACCTTCAAACTATAACTAAGAAAATTAATAGAATTGAAAGTGACAGTATAGTAAGAATAAAGAATATCGAAAAAATAATAGCAAAATAAACCTTTAACACTACATATGAAACTACTATTAATAGAATTGAGAATAACGTAGAGAATATTCAACAAAATAATCAACTAATACTAAATAAAATTTAAAACCATCGAATTGCCGTGCTCCCCAGTATACAAAACACTACCCTTTTACCGACTAGTATAAATAAATGTAAAAATAGAAGCAAGCGTATAACCAATAGTAATTTTAGTGACAACTGTAGCAATATAGGCGATACCAATGACGATTGTAACAACAATAATGACGACTACAACATTGTTGTACAGAACAAAAAATTATCTAGTCGCATTAATAATAATATTGACAATGTGTAACGTGGCTTTTCGTTACGACGGCTTATTTATTAGACTTGTCTCGACACTTTACCGAATATTTCTATGTTAATGGGCGCCAGGTAAAGCGCGGCTAACTCTGCACGAGCCCTTTCCCAGAGGAAGTTCCGCGAAGTGAAAAATCAGGCATTAATAATTATATAATAAACACACAAATTTTCTCTTTAAGTACCTAAGCTTTATTGCAGTTAATATACGCACGGTCGCCACATTTACAATTTTCGCGCAATATCTATCGGTCGCTATACAATATGGCTACGTTAGCCCTCGCACGCGTCTCTCGTGACGACTAAATCACCACGTTTTCCCGAGTTTTCCGAGTCGCGCAAATTTTCTCCAATAATGTCCGTAAATCTAACGTTCGCCCGACGCGCACTGATTCTATATCCTGGTGTCACACCACCACGAATTTACTGGCCTAACCCCGAGCACATGGCGGCGATGCATGATAATTATTCTACAAAGATTTTTACTTGCAAGTGCCGAGGGAAGCTCGAAAATTCCAATCCACTGACCGTCGCAAATCTGGCACGCCTCGCGATGCTCCTCACAAGCTGGTTGCAAAAGTTCGTCGGGTAGAATAAGCTCTCTACTAGGCAAAAATGTACGGTGTTGAGCGCGTCTATCTTGGTTGACGGGCGGGCAGGCAATGCCCAAAATCGGAGAGGGCGGAAATCTCTTCCAAAATTTTCGCTCTTCTTCTCGAATAACTTCAGCCCACACACTTGTTGCTTCCGCCCCTTTCTTCACGGTGATTCGCGGAGCGGGCCAATGGTAATTAGCGATTCAAATCATCGCAGACTTGGCCTTGATTTTCACATCTAGGGAAAATCAAGGCCAAGTCTGCGATGATTTGAGTCGCTAATTACCTGTTCACGCAGCGCGGGCAATATGAATTGCTACATATACACGCGCGGGCAACCCGGCGTGTATATCTATATCGGGCGCTTTCGGTTTTGTCGCTGCCGGACCATCACAGTTGGCAGCAGCGACGTGCGCGCGTCGGCCTACGCTAGGATAGGCCGGCAGCTTCATGCGACTCGCGGCGTGGCGGCTTCTAGCTCTCCCCTCTGTCGACAGCCGTGACGGTCTCTCTCTCTCTCTCTCTCTCTCTCTCTCTCTCTCTCTCTCTCTCTCTTGGCTACAGCAGAGATGGTGTTCCTCGAGGAAGCCGCCGCTGCTGCTGTGAATCGCGCGTGTGTGTATGGGTGCGCGGGCAGCGGCTCATCATCCTCGAGAGGCGAGGAAGAAAGAGCAAGCGAGAGAGAGAGGGTCGCGCGTATAGTGTGCAGTGATGTTGGTGCTGTGCATGGTTGTGTAGATGTTCGTCGTTGTTGCTTGCTCCGAACTATCGTCGCTGCGGCGATCAGCTGGTGCCGCCGGTATGGGTGTGTGCGTGTGTGTGCCGGTCTGCGGCTTTCCTCGGTCGCTACTCCTTATCCTCATCCCCTCAACAAATACATAACAATTCCCCCCATTAATAACATTATTTTATATAAAAAAAAATATAAAAAAATGCTCGGTTCTGGTGACGGATGACTTGGTCGCGATTGACTGCCCGTGTTTAATATCATTGGGACGTGAAATACACGTCACAAATGATGGTGCTGCAACATCACCTGCACGAAGCACGCGGATGACAACGGTTGATGGAGGGACAATGCACAGTACCAACAGTAAAAACAGTAACACGGAGTTAATAATTTATAATATATTTGACGGCAATGTCTCTGTACATTCATAACTCATTCAAGGCAAATTTAATATGCAGTTCTCCAACTACACAGGAGACCAGGCCATTTATACCTGAATACATAATGTGCAGTGTTCAGCAGGGCAGCCTTCCCCCCGTCTTTGTTGCTTTGAGATGCAGACCACCACACGTACCGTTTTTACAGGGCTCCGACTTAACAGACAAACTAACTACACATACGCAAGATTTTAGTCATAAAATTATAATGGGAGATCTGAATGCGAACCTACTCGGAACGTCAGCCGATGCAAGATTTGTCAGGTGGTTGGCTGATGATCTCAACCTTCAAATAGTTGATCATGGTGCGACTCATCATCTCACAGATTCTCAAACATGGATTGATGTGATCCTGATAGATAACAATGACGTTGTACTGAGCAGCAACAATCAGCCGGCGCCCTTTCCCAGTCATCATAACATCATGTAGGTCGAGATTGGGGACGAAACTGCTGCATCCCCTGTGGCTGAATCTTTCAGCTACAGGGATTTTAAATCGATCTAGCAAGACGACCTCCTGTCTCACCTAGCTGTCTGTGATTGGTCGCTGATTGATGGTCCTGCGCCGGGTGTAGACAGTCAATTAGAGTGCCTCAGTGTCAATCTCATGGTTATGATAAAATTGCGCCCTTAAAAGAATTTACACCGAAAAAGAAAATTAATCCACCATGGGTTGATGCTGAACTGACCCATTTATACAAAAAACGTGACTCTGTACGAGAACGTTATGCTCGGACCAAAGACGACCGACTGTGGCGGGAGTATCAGAGCCTTGCAGCAGAAGCTGAATTACGAACTAAGGAATCAAAAGAAAGTTTTTTGCAAAATAGAATTTTCGAAGCTATTGATAACAAGAAAGACATTTGGAAAGAGCTCAAAGCTCTGGGCCTTCTGCCAAAGACAAGAGAGGAGCTTCATGGTTTCTCGCCGGAAGAGATCAATGCCCACTTTGCAGGGGTGTCGATTTCACAAAGTGAAAGTGATGAAGAACTTGACAACGTCTTGACCACTACCAGTGATGACGGCTTTGTTTTCCAAGTAGTCAGCTTCCCAGACGTGGTCCTGACTGTTGCCCATTTCTCGTCACAGGCTAGAGGCGAAGACGGCATCCCCCAAAGTATAGTGGCTAAGGCTCTTCCGTTTGTGGGAGATCACATTGTTAAAATCTTTAACTCCTTCTTGTCCAGTGGCATTTTTCCGGGAACTTGGAAGGTAGCTCAATTGGTGCCTTTGAAGAAGAAGCCTGTCCCATTTACGGTGTCAGACTTTCGACCAATTGCTCTGCTGAGTTTATTTTCCAAAGTTCTGGAAAAAATAGTACACGACCAAATAACTGACTTTTTACGGGAATACAACACTTTAGACCCAATGCAGACTGGTTTTCGACAGCATCACAGTATACAGTACACAGTACAGCACTACTAAAACTAACGGAAGAGATAAGCTCAGGCATTAACAACAACAAAAAACTTTTGACTATTTTGTTGATGTTTGATTTAATAAAGCATTCGATACCATCTCACACACTAAACTGCTGCGTAAGCTGATGCGCATGGGTTTCTCCAGGAGTATTCTCCTGTGGCTTAAGTCATATATAATGGGTAGACGACAGAAAGGCGGTTTACAAAAGGGGGTTCAGGTTGGGTAACCACCAATCTTGGCGTGCCACAGGGCTCAGTCCTGGGATTCTCGCTTTTCAGCCTTTACATAAACGACTTACAAGATGCACTAGACTTAGATGGTGTAGAACACATACTATACGCTGAAGACCTGCAAACGTACACTCAAGTGACCGTGGAAGGTCTTCGTGATGGTATCGGTCGCATGTCGGCTGTAGCACGAGCAGTGTCGAATTTAGTATGGTCAGCTGGCCTGCGCCTCAATGTCGGCAAGACAAAGGCGATTATCTTTACATCTAATCACAACATCAAACAGGTTCAGAGCCTTGACTTGCAAAGCATTGAGATACAGACCGGTGTACACGTTCGCTTTGTCGATACAGTTACCAACCTCGGCGTGGTGATGGACGGAAGGTTAACATGTAAGCCGCAATTTAATGCGTTCAGTAAGAAAGCTAATATAGCTCTGTATAGTCTGAAATTATTCCGTTCTTGCACCACGGATATACTACGGAAGCAGCTGACATGTGCACTGGTACTACCTCACTTAGACTACTGCTCAGTGGTTCTTCTTGACGTATTAGCGGAGCTTCAGACACGACTACAACGTTTACAGAATTCATGTGTGAGATACATATGTGGTGTTAGGCGTGATGAGCATATCACCTCGTACAGGGAAAGACTAGACTGACTGGATCTGAAGGTGAGGAGGGAGTATTTTATGGAGCTGTTGCTTTACAAAGCGATTGTCATGCGGCAGCCACCATATCTTACTGCCCTTTTTGAAAAAAACCAGGCCAGGACTTCAGTTAGGGGTGGTACGAAGGAGCTCCCGGTTCTGGGGTCGCGCACCGATAAGGGCCTTTTCTCGTTTAGAATTCAAGGTACGCCCCTCTGGAATTCGCTCCTAAGCAGTGTGAGGTACCTGCCATCTTTTTTTTATTTTTTTTTATTTTTTAATTTATCTAACTTATTTATTTATTTATTTAATTTAGTTATTTATTTATTTATTTAATTTAGTTATTTATTTAATTTATTTATTTACTTAATTTATTTATTTATTTAAATTATTTTAAGTGTTAAGTATGAATGTATTTATTAGCGTGAATTGTAAGAATGTCATATGAATGAGTTTTTTTTTTGACGTGATAGATCTACGTGCAATTTTGGAGGAGTGTGTATGTATTCCTTATATATTTATTTTATTTTGTTGTCTTTATTATATTTATTTTATTATGTATTGACGACGCGTATTCTGTGATGTACCATTTGATTATGACTAGTTCATTATATTTAGATTTTATAAATTGACGAACTGTTACAGTGAATAATGTTATTTTTTTATATAAGAAACGCAATAATGAATGTTAAATGTGAGATACGAGGGTAGTTCAATAAGTCTTTAGAATAAAGTATAAAAACAATTTTTTTTGGGTAAATTTTTTTTTATTTTTCAACATAATCTCCTTGGAGCTCTATACTCTTGGTCAATCGCTTTTTAAGTTTTTTTAATCCTTCAGAAAAGTGCGTTTTCGGAAGTTCCTCAAAATAAGCACTTACAGAGGCAATGACGTCTTCGTTGTCCGTAAATCTCTGTCCACCGAGCCATTTTTTCAAGTTTGGAAATAAGAAAAAGTCACTGGGGGCTAAATCTGGTGAATACGGTGGGTGTTCGACCAATTCGAATTTTAGTTCTTCAATTTTAGCCATTGAAACGAAGCATGTGTGAACTCGGGCGTTGTCGTGATGAAAGAGAATTTTTTTTCTCGCCAAAAGTGGTCGTTTTTTTTTAATTTCTTCTTTCAGCTGCTCTAATAATGATGCATAATACTCACCAGTAATTGTTTTACCCTTTTCCAAGTAGTCAATAAGTATAATTCCACGTGCATCCCAAAAAACTGTAGCCATAACCTTACTAGCTGACTTTACGGTCTTTGCCTTCTTTGGAGCTGGTTCGCCTGTGGAAATCCACTGTTTGGATTGTTCCTTTGTCTCAGGAGTGTAGTGGTGTATCCATGTTTCATCCACAGTCACAAATCGACGAAAAAATTCCTCAGGATTCCGACTTATGCGCGCCAAAAGAGCCTCAGAGGCGACCACTCTATTGCGTTTATTCTCAGCTGAGAGCAAACGCGGCACCCATCTTGCCGATAGCTTTTTCATGCCTAATTTTTCATGTAGAATTGAAACAACTGCACCTATAGATATCCTTGTGGCCTCAGCTAACTCACGCACTTTTAATCTTCTATCCTTCAACACCATATCGTGGATTTTATTGATGATTTCGGGAGTAGTTGCTTCTACGGGCCTTCCTGAACGTGGTTCGTCACTTATTGATGTACGACCACGCTTAAATTCATTTACCCAGTTATAAACCGTTGCTAAGGCAGGGGCAGATGTGCCATGAACTGAGTCCAATTCATTTTTTATCTCATATGGAGTTAAACCCTTTAAATGAAAATGTTTAATTACCGCTCTGAACTCGTTTTTTTCCATTTTTCTTAACAAGCAATTTTTTTTTTCAATTGGTTATAAAAACACGTAAACTCAGAAGATGTGGACTGTGACTGCACCATATATCTAGTCGGGTGTGGTGCTGACTGAAAACAGATGATTTGAAGCGATTCGCGCGCCATCTGTTGGTCATTCTAAAGACTTATTGAACTACCCTCGTAACAAATGTATAAACTGACTGATATTTTAATTATTTTAACTAGACATGTACATGCAATTGTAAGAATTTCGTCATTCATGAATAAATAGTATATCTATCTATCTATCTCTCTCTTTCTTTCTCTCGTGACTATAGCCAATGTTGAGTCCGGAGGAAGCTTCCACTGCTGCAGCGAATCCTCTTTCCTCCCGCGTCTGCATGCATCAGGAGAGACGCTGGGTCGCGCGTGTGTGTGTGAAATTGTGCAACGGCTTGTCAACCTCGAGAAAAGAGAGAGAGTGAGAGAGAGAGAGAATCGCATATGTAGCGCGCGACGGTGTATGTGCCGTGTGTGTTAGCACAGCACGGCCTATACACGAGTGACTACACCTCGGGCGTCTCCGTGTCTCTGCTGAGCCGCTATTCCAGGTCGCTCTCTCTGGTTCCAACTCTGCAGTGTTTTAACGTTCTTACCCCCTCTATCTAAGTTTGAACGTGACCGTTTGTGGTTTCGTTTCTTCGTCTTCTCTCTATGCTCGGAGTCGCTGCTTGATGTAGAATCTTTTCTACTGCAATTTTTCCTGCGTCTTCTAGTTTTCTTATGATAGTCGCTATCTGTATCCGATGAAGTGCTACTACTGTTGCTGGTGGTGCTGCAACGATTACTTGATCTTCTACGTTTGGATCTTTTTTCTTACGGCTACCTTTCCCTTAATCTGTTTGTAGTCTTCGACGCTGCTGTTAGAACTTTGTGATGACGGTCGTTTACGTTCCTCTTCACTCGGTTTCCCTATCTTGACTTATTGGTCGGTCGGTCTGACATCAATGTTAATCTTAGGACTCCTTATTTCAACGACTGCGTAGTTCCTCGGCCTCTCCCTCCTGTCCTGAGATCCCTTGAGTGGTCTCGGTATCTCCACGTAACGATGAGGATCTATCACTGGAGGTGGAACTGCCGGAGGTTGTTGAGCGTAAACCGATTCTCGAAGTGGAGCTGATGGCTTTGGTCGTATGATGCTCATTTTCTCGTACGCTTTCAGCAAGTGATCGTAGAGTCCTACCAACGGTGGAATGGTTGTCTCCGTTTGATTGGTACCGTCTTCTGCAATTTCTGAGTCGCTGCTACGTGATGAATCCGTATTTCCCGACGTGGTCACTCCAGGATCAGTTGGCTTGACTTGTTTCATGAATTGGATGCTGTCATTAAGGTCCAATACTTGCTGTGGTGTCTGGCCCTGTGCCGTTCCTGTCTGGTTGTTTTCTCCTACAGGGTTTTGGCCCATCTCGGCTAGTATCCGGACCAGCACCTGTAACAGATAATTCAGTCGTCTCTACGGTTATAGAGGATCCGCTGTCCGAAGATGGTACCGTGACTGGCACCAAAGTGCGTATTGTCGCTCTTGGAGTCGCTACTGCCGGTCTTATTATTTGAATTGAACCTTAGATCCGAGGGAATGCAGGAGTCATCGTGCTAGAATCAGGTGTGGAAGGCTTTCCTGACTACTGAAACAGGGATCCTGCCAGTCTCCATCCGTAGCTATTTGGTAACATCCTTATCAACTCTGCAGTGTATGCCAAGTGCGTATGACTACTCATAGTCAAGAGTTGTGGAGGGAATTCTTGGTTGCCGGTTCGCAGTTCCCACTTGCACTGCACAAAGTGCAATTCCTATGGCTGAAATACCTAATTGAAAATTTTATTGCCTAGTTCTTGAGTTTCGACTGAAATTCCCTAACGCGAAACTGAGTTAAGAGAAGGTCGCTTATTCTATCTTCAGTAATTATTAAAATATTTTTTTCTCTTTGTTAATCTCTTGAGTAATATATGCAATTTTCTTGGTCGCAAAAATAATTTATAATTTCAAATCAATAAATATATATGTATATGTAAATAATCAATTTTTGTTGACAGAGTAGTTGTAACAACAACTTTGGTTGTTGTATTTTTATACCCAATTTCCCAGCAGTTGCTTGAAAAATGTTATTTTTGTCCAGAAATTGTAAATTGCTCTTCCTGATCCATTTGGCCTTAGCACAGGAAAATTAATATTTAGTGGAGGTGTTCGCAAAATAAATTTTTCTTATACGGTGGTGTGACTCCTACTCTACTAGTTCACAATTCGCCAAAGAGATTTGAAAGATAGGGTGTCAATTCAGAATAATAATCCGTCTTTCGTACTACATCGTCAACTCAATTTTTACTAAATTCCAAAAGAAATTCTGAATTTGTCTCCTATTTTTCCACACATTCTTGATCTATTGCTATTCTAATCAGTGCGCCGCTGCCATTTTCCGTTTACAACGTGGTATTTCGCTATATATTCTGGATATCGCCAAAGTCCTCTTCGGAAATAACTCAAAAAAATCCTCTTTTTCTTTTTCTTTGTCTTGGAAAGCCTCCAAACTACTCAAAATCAAATCTTGCAAATTTTCAAAATCAAAAAATCCTCAAAACAAAATTCTGGAAAACCTTAAAAAATACCCAAAAAAAATTTTTGAAATAAATTCAAAATTTGAAAAATTTTCAAAAAAAAATCAAAATTTGAAAAATTTAAAAAAAAAATTCAGTTTGAAAAATTTAAAAAAAAAATTCAAAATTTGAAAAATTTTCAAAACAAATTCTGGAATATTTTAAAAATATCAAAAAGAAATTTGGAAAATTTAAAATAAAAACTGGAAAATTTTCAAAAATTCCCAAAGAAAGTTGGGAGGTCTTAAGGCCGGTTTTTGACCCAAATTAGATTGGAGCCGAAAAATTCCAAAAAAATTCCTACAGTGTCTAATAAAAATAAGAAGTCAATTCCACCTAAACGGACCCCCCCCCCCCCCACTATTCACCCGCAACACCCCTTCAAAAAATGAAAACTTCACCGCTTGCATACAGAGTTTTTGGAAAGATTCGACACTGTCAAACTTGTATTTGCTTAATATAGTACACTATGAACTTTCTATGAACTACCTGTTAAATAAACCCCAAATTTGGATTCAGCTTTCCAAAAACCTATGGATGTTTTTTTCTGTAATTTTAATCCGCTTTTTTACAGTTTGACCTTCAAATGACCTTGAACCTGATATGATGCAGGTCAATGGACCTCGGTTTCAGAATCAGCGATCCCAAAAACCCCAGGATACCCAGTCAAGTCTGGTGAACAAGCTTACATATTTTGTATTTACATACCCTGCACATAAATAATTAATGAAACCAACCCCTCCACCGTCCTTAAGGGGCGGGGGCGGGTAAAAAGGCTAAAAATGGTGAATAAGAGTGAAAGTAGTTCATAGAGAGTTCATAGTGTATTTTATTAAGCAAATACAAATTTCTCATTTTTTGAAGGGGTGTTGGGGGTGAATGGGGGGGGGGGGGTAGGCGTGGTCCGTTTAGGGTGTAATTGACTTTTTATTTTTGGTACACACTGTAGGAATTTATTTCGAATTTTTTGGTCAAATCTAATTTGGGTCAAAAACCAGGCTTAGAGACACCTCACCTTTAGGATAATTTTTAAAATCAAAAAAGAAATTAAAAAAGAATCTCGGAAAGTTTTCAAAAATATCCCAAAGAAATTTTGGAAAATTTTCAATATGAAAAAGGTTTTCAAAAAACATTGAAGAAAATTTTCAGAAATACCCATAAAGAATTTTTGGAAAATTTTCAAAATTAAAAAAAAATCCAAAACAAATTTTAAATCTAAAATTTTTCAAAGGCCTATATATAACCCAATAATTCAAGTGAAAATTTTTTAAGTCCCCTCACATAACATCTTAAACACAACAAAAAAAATATCCACTTTGTTTAAAATAATTAATACACAAATGTTTTTCACTTCAAGTTGCTGAACTGTCGCTTGCTTGGGTATTGTGTAAAACAAAATTTCCATTTTCTACGAAATCACAAATTTGTGTAATTTATTTGTCGCTAATTTTCCGATTATTAATTCACCCTGATTTTTCTGCTTCACTAAGCTCCCGTTGATGCGTCATTTATAACATAGATTTTGTTATTATTTCGCGTTAATTATTTATTGAATAAACTCCATGGGTTTTGCTTTTTACTTTACCGAAATTTTGTAATTAATGAAGTGCGCCAGGTAAAGCACGGCTAGCTAGCATGAGCTTCCTTATACCCGAGGAGATTTCGCGAATGAAAACCAGGATGATTTCTACTAATAAATCGGGACACTGTGGTTTATAATTCAAGTACCTACACGGAGAGAAAAACTTGGCTACATCTGCCGGAGACCCCGGCACTTACAGCCTTAGTGGCTCAAGCAGCAGAATGACATGATCATCAAGCAGTGTCGGCTGTGGAATAAAGCAGTTATAGCTTTGCGATTCAGAAACGGGTTACTGTTGGGGAACGAGTCAAGCTAAAACTGCTTTGTTCTACAGCAGCGCTGGCGGTGTGATCCTACTGCTGATTTGACTTACCACAACAACGCTAATCCGTGTAGGCTTTATTTATTAATTTTCATAATAAAGGGTCGCTAGTTATACATGATTTCTATACAATTTCGACGGTCGTACTTTAAGATGGCTACGCCAGCACGCGCGCGCACGCGTTGCTTCAACGATCAAACCACCACGCGTATCCGAAGTATCTGTTTAATTAATACTTGCTCCGTCTACCCCATTGAAATATCACTAATAATTCCCATTTGAAATTCTGAGCGATAATACAAATCTCCACCGTGATGTGCCAATACGATATGAGGTACACCGATCAATTAACAATAAGGTTTTCCCGCCGCCGACTGATTTTACTATTTTAGGTGTCTCGCCACCACGCACTTTATACAGACATATACAGTGCGTTTCATAACTTTAAGACCACCCACATTTTGCGCTAAATCACTGTAATTTAATATTGTATTGATACATAAATTTTATAATCTTAAAAATAATCAAATTTCTCAACATTTTACGCTATTTAGACAATTTAAACATTTTTCGTAGTATTAAAATAACGAAATATCGTATTTTAGGCTGTTTCGTAACAATAAGACCACTGTAAAGTTATATTATTTTATTACTATTCCTACTGTATATTACAATAAATTAATTTAAACTATGATTTGTCATTATATTTTAAAATTCTGAAAATTTTCTATTTCTAAACGCTAAAATAAAAAATATAATATGCGGAAAAGAATTAAAAAAATAAGATTTATTAATAATGTAATTTATTGTAATTAAAGCTGCATATGAAAACATTGTAATTATTATTAGAGCTTAATATTATGTGTACAATATTTTTATTGTGTATTTGAGATATATATTACTATAGAATTTAATTCGTTATGTACAATATTTTAATTATAATATGTTTTATTTGTAAATAGTAACAAATGACTGTAATTTTTAATTTAATAATTAATTGTACCTCCATTATTTTTTATTAATTCAAAAATGCGATTTCGCATACTTTCAACTAAATTTCGTAAAATTCTTTCATCAATTTCTTGCCAAGCTTTTAGAATAGCATATTTTAATTGATTAACACTACCATATTGTTTATTTTCAGCATAAACTTTACGAACAAGAATAGCCCATAAATTTTCAATCGGATTAACGTCTGGAGAACACGCTGGCCAGGCTAGAACAATAATATCGTTATTGTTAAACCACACTTTCGTTTCACGACTTGCGTGAATTGATGCGTTATCTTGTTGAAATATCCAATCTTCTGTTTCATTATTATCTAAAAATGGCAAAAGGGTATCTTTCAGTACATTAACATACTCTTGTGAATTCATTTTACATGAAGGAAAAGCTAGAGGCAATTTATGTGAGATACAAAATCCTCCCCAAACCATCAAGCTACCACCACCAAAATTTCTACGGGAAAATACTCAGGCTCCTTTCTTAAGTCTCGCCAATACGAATGATGGCCATCAGGGCCATCTAAATTAAATTTCTTTTCATCAGAAAAAATAACCTTAAAATAAAGTAACAGTGAATTTAATATTCATAGAAATAAACCATGCATAATATATTATATACCAATATAATAATATTGTTCTATTTACTTTATTCCAGTCCGTATTCATATTAAGTTTCCCAAAATTTAATCTAGCATCTTTATGGCGAATTAGTAATCGAGGAGCTCTTTGTAATGATTGCCTTACAAGGTGATTAGCGCTTTTAATTGTACGATATATTTTTGAGCGTGAAATATTTAAATTTAAATCTTCTTTAATTTTATTCAAACTTTTTTTCGAATTGCTTGCTGCATTAATAATTCTGCGCTTTAAACGAGCAGAAACTTTGTTTTTGGGTCCGCCCTTTTTATTTTTACCACAGTTTTCAGGATTTTTAAGAAAATTTAAGATTACGCAATTTGACCTCCTCAATTTTCGAGAGATTTCTCTTATGCTCGTATCGCAGTCGCGATATGCTAAAATATTTCCTTTTTCTTCTTCGGTTAAGCATGTACCTCGGCCCATTATCTAATAACTGCAAATTAAAAACTTTAAGACTACTTTTGAACTTACTACACTTACTGCGTTATGAAATAGACAACGCATTTAACGGAAATTTAAATTATCATTACCCAACGGTTTCAGTTTATATTTATGACTATAGTTACCATCCAAGCATTTACCTACTGAGTGGTACAGTCGGTAATTGTTAAATTGAAATAAAAATAATACATCAGCGCTTACAAAATTGTATTTTAAAATTTCAAACATTTTTATTACTAATTGACGTGTGTTAAGAAATCCAAAAAATGTTTTTGTATCCCTCATTTGCTTTTTTACTTGTGTGAATTTTTTCAGAATTTTGTTAAAAGTGTGCGATACTCAAAACCGATAGAAACTATTCTTTTCTCATTTTCTCGCTACTTTTCACATTTAAAATAGATCATACAAATCGGTTTATATTTTCTTCGCAATATTTGTGTTGTTGTAGTCCACTTTCTTACTGCGCGTGCGTGCGTGTGTGAGTGTGTGTGTGTGTGTGTGTGTGTGTGTGTGTGTGTGTGTGTGTGTGTGTGTGTGTGTGTGTGTGTGTGTGTGTTTGTTTGTTAAGTAAGTACCGAATCGTCCGTGAACAATACTGAATTGTACTAACAGAAGTTTTAATTAGCATGTTACAAATATATGCTACTTTGAACTAATTAAATAAACATCATAAGTAGAAACAGTTACAGTATATTTTAACCAATATCAGAGCTATAAATAAATAATATTTAGGTTTAGCAAGCTATTTTTCTGACTTTTTATGTGGATATAAGCTAATATAGTGGAGTATAACATAAATAATGCGAAACAATATAAACCTATTTATATGACCTATTTTAAGTGTAAAGTGAAAAAGCAAATAAGAAACACAAAAAAAAATTTTGATAAAAAGTGAATTACCCTGGAAGTTTCAGCCCAAGCGATCGCAAACAGCCAGAGAAAGAATTAAAAGAGTAAAAAACTCATTTTTAAGAATAGCTCATAAGGGGAGGGTGGATGTTGAGTAAACACATGTCTTAAATATTATATTTTTGTAATACAAATCGAGAAAAAATACTAAAAACGTGCGATACCGCGAAGGCAAATTTAATATTGTTAATCGGCTAGAGCCTTTATCATTTTCAAGAATTAATACACTTGTTTTGTCACCCAAAAATCCTTACATATTAAATTTTTAAAAAATTGATAAATTTCTCATTTCATAAGTACGATTTTCCAGTTCCTTACATGAATAAAAAGCTTAACAATAATTCGAAAACTTTTAGATCAATGATTATTTTTACATATTTTCTTCATTTAGTTCATTAGATATTTTTTGTAACAATTTGTTATTCCTCTTCAGCAATATCAAAAGAAGAAGCTGAAGATACAGTAACTCGAAGCCAATTGCCTTACAATGGATATTCTGAGGAGTTCCTAGACCGTTTAGAGCAAAATGGAAATATTCCTTCTAAAAAGGACAGACGCTATGGTTTGTTTAAATTTTCTTATGTTATTTCTGTTCCATATGTCATAAAATTGTTTTTGTAAAAAACAATAACTTTTAGATTGGACAGACATCAGCGAACATGAGCGAGTACATAGACAGCTTTCTGTGTCGAGTGATTCCAAACTTTTAGACGAAGATATTCGCGAAGAAGCAAAAGTCATTCTACGACCTCGTCGTCCACCACGACCGAAATCTGAAGTTTTTCTTGGACCGAATCCACCACTCAGAAGAGCTAAGCGATTTTCTGCTTTTGGAGTAAGTATGAATTATATTTTTGTGTATAAATTGTTACAAATCATCATCGAAACGTAGACAACATTTCTAAACCTAAAAGTCAAGAGGGTAAAAAGTTATGAGGATATTTAAAAATTTAACTTTTTTTTTTTTTTCATGATTACATACTCTCATGTAACCCAACTCTTGTTTAACCAAAAATTCTTGAACTTTAGAGAAAAATGGTTGAGAATATTTTGGTATAATACACAAAAGAATTTCTGATGACTTTACCAATCTTCCGCACTCTTCTCCTCTCCCTACAAATCGTAAAAAACTACTTTCATACTAATATTTTTATCTCGACAGTCAGCACCCTCGACATAAAAAATTCAAAACACACGTGTGCACACATACACATATGTACGAGTGCATATATTTGCGTATGTAATCGTGTCCCTATGTATGCGTGTGTATATGGGCAAATCCTCAAATGGTGATTACCGTGATTCGAACACTTATATCGCTTGTAAACCTTGCCTATGGCGTTCAAAAATTCTGAAAAGATTCAGCAATATACTTTAAATTGTACTTTATTAAAATAAATTTGTTACAAGAGGATTCTCTGACAGTTATTTGTATCTACAGCTTATAATGTAGTAAATACCGCTGCTAACTGCTTTAGCGGAATGCTTTCTCAAAGAGAGGTCCTGAAACATTGAGTCAGAGAGGCTTGTAATGGAAATTCGAACTGAATAAAATAATGCTATAATCAATTCACTAACTACAAGCGTTCAAGCATTGCCAGTCTGAATAAATCTTTAAACTCGAATTATACTTTTATTATGTATATTATTATGTGTCAAAACATGTTTTAGACCTTTAAAAGACATAGATCGTATGGAAATCACGCGCAATTAAAGAATATGTACTTTTAGCTTTTTGGTATTTGATATTTTGATAAATTTCAATATTTTCGAAGATGCTGAATCCTGGACTGAATTAGAACCAATAGGTTTTATAACACTATCTATATAAATATTTCATCATTTTTTTAATTTTGTAATGACTATCCAACGAAAATTCTTATTAATTAATATGATATATTAATGCCAAGTGGATAGTATAAAGTAAATTTTTAAGAAAAATATCAAATTTTGTAAAATTAAACACAAGGTTCAAAATCATAGTTTTTTGCCAAAATAGTTTAAAAATAATTGTAAAATATGTTAATTGACTTAAAATCTTGTATATTTCAAAATTATACATAACTTTCTTGGATACATACAGTATAGATTAAAAAATTACAGTAGAGATTCAAAAGCGTCTGCATTTGGATGTTGCTAGAAGGACCTTAGATTTTTGTATGAATCGCTTCTAAATATTATTTAAAAAGATAATATCGAGGTGCCCCGGTTCGATAAAAAACCGCTATATGCCTAAAAGAAATCAAAAAGTGAAAAAATAGCCAAATCTGACGACTCTTTTCGCACATTTTTTAAAATATCTTTATCTATACGCTTTAAAAAAAAAATGAATCGGAACAAATTTGTTCGTCATGAAATTCTCTACAAGATAGAGTAGGTTCGAACTTCTATAAGAAAATATTTACCTGGCAAAATAGCAATAAATACGAAAAAACGATTAAAAATAGGGTAATTTTCAAGTGCTCGTAATTTATATTAACAATTGACTTATCTATCTGGAAATCGGAATTCAAGTACATAAAAGTAATACAAGTTAGTGTGCCAAATCTGATTCTGAATGGTCAAGTACTTTTTGCATAAATAACTTATTAATTAAGTGGTTAAAAAAATAAAGCTTTATTTTGTTGGTATGTTAGTACTCAAGGGTGACATTTCTAGCCTTATTTTGTTGGTATTGTTAGTGCTCAAGGGTGGCATTTCCATGGGTGCCAATTTTTTTGTTACTTTTAACAATATTTAGACTAACTTGAAAATTTTAGTGAATTTTGACTTTATAAACAAATACTTTTTCTCGGCGGTTCTTCAATTAAAAACATATATTTCGACATATCTGAAAATATCTTAATAAGATGCTTCTTTTAAAAACAGAATCGTTCATTTTGATTTTAATACTCTGAGATATTAAACGAAAGTAGTATATGCTACCCAATCGCTATACACAAGAAACCCCCACCACTGCGCCTTCCCCCACTACTCCCTCCCATGACCGGTCTCCCACTCTCATTTACTCCCACTCACGTTTAGTCGTGTCCCTATCCCCACTCGCTTTACCCCCCATCTTTAAAGTATGAATTTTACCCCCACTTTTTGAGTATGAATGATAAACAGTGGATTAAAAGAATATTTTTTAATTTTATCATTTTTGTAAGTAAGAAAATTCGAATGAAGAAAATATTTTTAATATAAAAATTTTTAATTTAATAATTTTAAAATATTGTAAAGAAGAAAGCTTGAATGATAAGTATTTTGTTTTTTAGTATAAAAAATTTTTAATTTCATAATATTATAATATTGCAAGTAAGTAAACGCGTATACAGAAAAGACAAGGAGGTTGGGTAAATAAATACTATGTTAGTACAGTTTAATTCATTTATTCGATGTTAATCGTATATTTAATACATCATTGATACTATTCATATGCAAAGATATTAATATCGATAACAATATTTTTTCTAAATGGGTTTTCACCCTTGGTTTTGCTCGGTCGTGCTTGTAGAGCACTCATCATAAGATCGAACAATCGACGTCCGCTAAATTTACAACATCTTTTACAATTTCAAAATAAACCGATAAATTATTATTTTTATTTTTATAATCTTTTACAATATTCGGTGTATAATTGGTAATTTGCGCTTCGTGCATAACAGAACTTTTATGTTCAATGTATTCTATAGTTTCACGTGCGATACAATTTACATTACCCGATACAGATTTTAGATTCTCGAGACGCGCGTCTATAAATTTTGCCACGTATTCGTCCAAACAATCAAATGTAACTTTTTCATAATTATGCTATGACGGTACCGCTTACTCGGATCAGGTATCGTCGGTCTTAAATCCTCTTCGATTTCGATTGATTTATCTTGATGACTGCGTGTGAATTTCAACGTCCATCCGGAGCCGTAAATCTTCTGATCCATTAGATCGTCGGCCAATCCTCGAAAGTATTTTACAATGTCACCAAAACTGCTTTTAAACTCCATCAAATTATCGTAAGAAAAAGCGATCCCGTCGTACTCAGAACCCAACAGCCGAACTATGGGCTCGTAATGAACGTCTTTAATGTCGTGTTACTCTAAACCAACCATCATCTTCTTCGTATACGACTTATTGAGACTGTACAAAGTGTTCAATATCTCATGTGGATGATGACGGTTTCGTGGTTGATCAGTTATGTTGCCTCGTTCACTCTCTCCTACACTGTTCTCTTTTGGCGTTTAGAAGAGACTGTCGTAAAATCGTCTCGACACTGCATCTTAATGTACCATTAAAGAAGTTACAGTGGAGGTGGAAATTGCAACATGTGACACTCGACGTTGGTGTTCCCAGAAAGGAATTAGGGACAAAGTGTAATACGAGGATGAAGATACTTTAGGTGCTGCTTTCTGAGTAAATGAAACGATAAAATATCAAGTTCGCGTTACAACAATGACATTTTATAACTGCAGTTTTGCAAACATCGGACACTGCATCCGCCTTTTCCATAAATCTTTTGTGAGTATTTTTATAGCGTACATAATGTCTTAGCACGCAATCATTTTTCTGCAAGTCGTCAGAAAAATTTCCAAGAAATTTATCGAAGCCCAAATCACCGCTCGTGTAACGTAAAAACATAATACAATATTGACCGCATACGTCGGAAGACGGGCTTTGGAGCGGGATATTATTCCAGTGAAATTACTTACAATTTTTCCGTAAACGGTTTATACAATCCGGTATACTTGGTGGCAATCCGGAACTATCGAAATACAAAGCTTCGCAATACTTATTAACGTATATAGTAACTCAATGCATGCCAGGTCTCGTATGATCGTCAGTATTTACAGCAAATTTTTTCAATAGTTGAAAGCTGTCCATTAGAAATCTCGGCAGGGTTCTTACGATTTTGAAAAACACGCGTAGATAACCACGACTTTAGTCGATGAACGTTATTCAAAGCGCAACGGTAATTTTTGTAACAAGGTTTGACAGCGTGATGAATGCAATACACGTCGGACGATAACTGATTAAAAGTCGGGCATTCTCTTTCGTATTCTAGATTGAAAATTAGACGAGTTATAATTTTATGCAAAACTAGCCATTTATCGTTGCTTCTTACGTATAT
Source organism: Gastracanthus pulcherrimus (assembly GCA_949152435.1). Lineage (NCBI taxonomy): Eukaryota > Metazoa > Arthropoda > Insecta > Hymenoptera > Pteromalidae > Gastracanthus > Gastracanthus pulcherrimus. The sequence continues at coordinate 88,556,470 of OX424575.1, forward strand.
TTTTCGCACGATTTTCGAAAATTCTCTTAAAATTTTCTGAGCAACCGATAAACGTACCTGTCCGTCAAAATAGTCAAGTCCGTGATGATACTGGGTGAGCCAATCGTTCCGTTTCCGAATGTCCTCGCTTAATTGATCAATCGATGTTGGAGTTACTAACCAGTTACCACTGAAGTTGTCTTTAAGAGCTACTACGGCAACTTCCTTTAGTATATTTTTATATTTCGCGCCTTTAAAAAACTAAATATCAATTATCACATCCATGTTTAATATAGTACAGCAATCGCAGATAGAAAGAAATTGACGAGGGAAATGTGTCAGTTGTGGGCATATATATAGACCAAAGTGCAACGCCATCGACACGACGTTATTTCAACCGCTAAAGTCGACGATGACTTGACGTGGCGCGTCAATTTCTAAAATATTGTCATATTCTGCATATACGATACAATTTACCATGTTTCTTAAAGCCTCACCAAATCGCACATCTAATCTAACGCTACCGTGTTTAATCAAATTCCAGTGACTAGAGTCGTTAGCCGATAAATCGGCAGTTATATCAAATGCAAATAGGCATCGTTAAGAAAGTGTATACCTCTACCAGAAAATAATCTGTGGTACGCATCCACATACAAACTTTTGGTTCTAAAGTCGGGTTGCAGTGGTTTGGAGGGAACTTGTACGCCATCAACCAACTAACATAGAAAGTTGATATACAAATGTTCAAAGTTAAATGGATTAAGACCTCGATTACCGTTAAAAGCTTTATTATTTACAAAACCGATAATGAGTCTTTTCAGTAGTTGCCCAATATGATATTATCCAAAGTATCGCCGTGTATTCCACTGTGCATCGTAATAGCTTTAACCTTTACACGTGTGAGAGGATATTTGGTAGTTGTTTTTTAAAAAGATTGAGCGTGAGCTAACAATACGCTCGGACTAATCTACGCGTCTGACTAAGAGGTTTGCCTCCTCGATATGTATTGCAAAATATCCTGTAGGATCCATTAGAGAAAAACTATCGCGAGACTTGACTAGACGCACTCTTACCTGTACACCGTTTATCAAGAGCTTTTCTTGATTAAATACGTCACAGTGAAGATGACCAATCATGTCGACGGAATTTGTAGCCGACAACAATTTCCGTCGTTGAACAAGTCCTTGATCTTTCAACATCGTCCATATTTTGAGCTGTACCGTTGCACCACAATACACTCGTCAGATGAGAAGATTTTGCGGCAGGTCCATAATTTAACAGCGTTTCAATGTACGCTCTGTAAGCGTACGCATTTGTCAGTGGTGATACAGGTTTTTGACTGAATAGCACATCCACTTGATTGAACATCGAATGCATGAAATTATTAACAGGGCCCGCTTTGACTTCTGGGCTTCTGAACGCTGGTTTATCTGCATCTGCTAGATCGTCCTCGGTCACGCTACATTTTAAGCTTACACGAAGGCTGAGCATAGTGTGAGCAAGATCAGTGTATTCATCGCTATTACCTGAGAGCACAAATTCTATAGGTGAGTTATCCGTCAATGACGATATTGGTTTGTATTGTATCCAATGTGAGCCCTCGATAGTTGTCTGGGTCGGAGGAATCTCAAAGAATAACAGCTCTGATTTTAAACATTCGCATGAGTGGGTATGTAAGAAAGCCATTTTTTTTGTTGTTAACTGTAAAAAATATCTCTCGTCGTTCTTCTAGTCTTCTTCTTCTTTTTTTTATTTTTTCTTCTGGATTTTCCTTCTACCTCTTTTTTTACACCACCGCCATTTGTCTTGCGTTTTTTCGCGCAACTCTTTCTTTTACTCACAGTGACGGGACCACCGAGCAATTGCAACTGAGACGGATTCCCGTAGCGCGACATTTTATATCCTGATTCCTCCATCAACTTGTCCAACTATTCCTCAGGCTTTCTTTTGAGAACTGCTCTGGACTCTCTAGTACGATTGCGAAGCGACTCTCTGATCGGCATATTATGCGTCGCGACATTGGACACAATGTTCATACCTGTGCGCCTAACAGTCCTGGCACCCCGCGTGATGAGTGGGAGAACTCTGCGAAGTATACCGGCTAAGAAAGAGCCAATACTACCGTGGCCTCTTTAGTAGGGAGTGTCAACGTAAATACGCCCAACCCCACCACTATATGGATCTCATCTATAGGTACCTCCTTCTCCTCCTCCACTGTATCCGAAACCAATTTGGTTGTTAAAGTATTCTTCGTAGCGATCCTTCTAATCGACTCTCTTGAAATGCAGTGTTTCAGTGAGTGTCCCGTAATCGAACGGTATCGGTTGACCGCATTGGTCTTTTATATCAATTTCAATGGTCTGAAATGAGCTGAAAGCAATGGTAAGTACATTTGTGGGGAGAAATTTTTTATTTTTGTAGTACCATATTCGTCATTGTCGGTATTCATCGATACAGTCCACAGCAATCGCGATTGAACAACACCTGTCACGTATGGCTCACAGATGTCGCTGTAAATCATGGGCATATCTGGTAATGCATTTGAGAAATTTGGCTGGCCTTGACCCAAGAATTATGCTTCTCGGGGTAACCTTTCCAGCTAACGAAATATTTCTTTGAGCAACCCTTGTCGCTACTACGTAAAATGTTGTTGATTTCGAACGATACCGCACTTAAATCTTTTCGCACTCAAAGTAACCGTCAATGTATTCGCCTGCTAAATCTTTTAAAAAATACACAGTTGGTTGGCGCGTTAATGAGGTGTGCGTAACCTCAAAAATCTCCAAAGTCCACCCACCTTCGTATCCCTTATCGAAAACGGTTCTCGCACGACTGACGCAAACCAAGTCACCAGGCTTGAACCGGACCCGCCTAAAATCGTGGTGACCGTACCAAGGATCTATATTTTTCCGTGCTTTGGCAGCATTGTATAAAGTCACAGAGGCCGAGGTCGTGTTTGTCGCTGAGTGCTTAATAGTTCTTATCAATCTCTCCGCAATGCTCCTTTGTATCCGGACTCCGCGCCACTCTATGAGCTATGCCATTCTCACGTAAAACCTCCTGTATATGGCGACCGATAAATTCGTTACCCTTATCCGTTTGAAGGCACTCTGGCTTTCGTCCCTCGCTTCTCGATATGATGCGGCGAATCCCCTCAGCGAGTTTTTTCCTTGAGCGGCTCTAGCCAGCTATATTTACCAACAATGTCGATGACCGTCAAAATGCAGCTGTAACCATCGTTGTAAGTTTTCAAGGCTCTCATATCCATTAAATCAGCTTCCCCCACATCATCCAAATTTCGCACATTGTAACTGCGTCGTGCAAATCGTCTTCTACAGGTAGATGCAAATTGTACGAGTGGCTTGAAAAAGTTTATCCAACGCCGTGTACGCAGCTGGATACCGCGGGGTGTACTACATTTTTTCAAAATTTTCACTCGTGGTCGATCTTTTCTTTTTTCACTTTTTCTTTCTTCATTTTTTCTTTCTTCACTTTTTCTTTCTTCACTTTTTCTTTCTTCACTTTTTCTTTCTTCACTTTTTCTTTCTTCATTTTTTCTTTCTTCACTTTTTCTTTCTTCACTTTTTCTTTCTTCACTTTTTCTTTCTTCACTTTTTCTTTCTTCACTTTTTCTTTCTTCACTTTTTCTTTCTTCACTTTTTCTTTCTTCACTTTTTCTTTCTTCATTTTTTCTTTCATCACGTTCTCTTTTTTCTCCTTTTTAATTTGAACTTTAAACTTTTTTGTCTTTTTTTGACTTCTTGTTCACTTTGCTTTTATTTTAACGTTTTTTCAGTGCACACTTGTGCAAGCTATCATCATAGCCAGTGTTCGCTCATCCGTGGGTGTTTCGTCCTCGAGCATTCGCGAGAAAGCATATTCTGCCAAAACACGCTCGGTTTTGCGTCAATTTCATTTTTTCTCGGAATAGACTAGATCCTGTTGACGACACGCATCGTCCAACGGATTTATCCCGACTTCCCGCGATCAATGTGTTCTGCCAATTTAGTACCCGGTCCTCAAAATCTGTAACCAGGTACGTGCAATTCGAACAGTAATAGATCAATCATGGCGTCCCATGCACTATTTCTTTCTTTCAAACCAAACCGTTCTACTATTTTGTCTTCGTCTTCTTTACTGGATGCTTCTTCTTCGGATCGAACTGGCCGCTCAGTCGACGCCATGACGTAACCTGTACACCGGGTGCTGTAATTCTCTTCTTTTTCTTTCTAACACACTCTTTGGTAGTCTTTCGTTTTCAATTATCTTCCAACTCCTCCTACTCGGTATTCTCTGCGCTACTGACGGCGTCGCGAGTAAACGATCCGTTGTTGCTGGCATTACTGCGGCCAGCAGTAGCATCATCAGCAACAGCAGGCTGTTGAATGGGGAAGTAAAATCACAGACCCACCTGGCGGTGGCGTACGAGAAACTACGTTATCCCAAACTCGTTTGTTACCGATGAATTCGCGTAGAACAATAGCAAATTGAATGTGCCCAGAAGGTGGCGTACCTTTTCTTCTCCTCATAGCATCGTTTATCGAGTCAATTCTGTTGGCACCGCGTATACAAACGCCAACTATCGTCACAGCACCACGAGTATCCGAGTTAATGTTACGACTGGCCCGTAAGCGTCGCACAACTCGACCGGCTTTCTTTCTAAACTTTGCGGGTACACTCTCAATGATACTCGCATCGATTCGATCCGCTTCAGATCCGACGTAACCTCGTCGTCGTCATCGTCGTCGTCGTCATTGTCGTTTTGCTGCTGCTGCTGTTGCTGCTCATTGTGTACAGTTAAACTTTTCTTTTTCAAATTATCCGTTCCATCATGAGCACCACTACTGCTCTTAGTATCTTTGAAATGAAGATATCGTTGCAGGTCAGAACGGTATCGCGCCCACTTTTCTCGCTCGTCGTTGCAAGCAGTCGAATTTAGTATTTCTTTCATGTCTGTATCCAGTCTAGTCATCACGGTGCCCGGTGTCTGTACAAACTTTAACGTGTATTCACAACCACCTCCTCCTCCTCCTCCTCTTCCTCCTCCTTCGTTTGCGAGAACACTTTGCAAACGATCCACGTTTTCCTGCGGCACAAGTACCATCTTTCTGGCATGTTTCATGTTTTTTTTTCTTTTTTTCTGTTTCTACCCACTGAGAATATTCGACTGAGGATAAAGGGTCGGACAACTTTAGTAGAATTTTCGCGTGTTTACGTAAGTGCGAGATGTGTCGAACCAATTTTGCATCAGCCGTTTGCAAGAGAGCAAACTTTCGCTGTTTTTCGTTCAGATGATAGAGAGCCTTCAAAATACAGTCGTCCTTGTGTGCAAAGGGATGCCTCTTGTTGCTGATGCTGCTGCTGCTGCACTGCAATGGAGTCATCACAGAGACACGATCGGCACGTGATTCGACGTATCACTGCCCTTGATTTTTTGTTTGTTGCGTGACACGTATACGTAGTATTGTTCGTTGTTCTGGAATATATAGGTACGAAATCGGCAATTGTCGGGTGTGTTCTGTTTCAAGTCTATCAAGAGGTAGCCGTACGGTTTCGAAGTAGCGTCCCAGTAGGCTTCCTTCAAAAATCGTGGATCCTCCGGACACAGTTGACGCGAGAAATGCTGTATCTGAGATCTATCGCGCAAATTCCTGAATACGAGGATATATTGCGCGTTCAAAGATATATCGCGTTGGTTTTTACCCTGATGAAAGACGTTCTGAGTAATGAATATTACCGAGAGTGAATGATGATGAGTCGCCTTTGAGAAAATGTCGACTATAGTTCCACTGGACGACGACTCGCGCATCAAGTCGTCGATGACCCTTGCAAAAGTCAATGTTCTTGCCGACATCACGGTAGTTCGCTTGCCACTCTGAATAGTAAACAATGACGCGTTCGATTCGCGTGTCGCACATACGATCCAGATCACGTAGAAACTTTTTCACGAATACAGTTTTACCGCAGCCTGTGGGGCCGCACATCATGGACGTAAACGGATGCTTCCATCGCACGTTCATAAATGCTACTGACGTTCTCGTATGCCCCTTCCTCTGCCGAGGACCTCGTAGTCCGCGGTGGGGGCCCAGAATAAACATCTAATCTAATCTAATCAGCTTTTTCAGCTAATCAGCTTTTTTCGTCGCGGCCAATCAGCTCAGTGGTGGCTCAGCAATCGACCAATCAGCTTTTGCCGCTCGACGTGCCGCCACGAGCAATCAACTCGGATCATTTCTCAGATCAAATCGGAATTGATTTGCTGACTGTAGTTCGGTCGGATTCTTTTCACTTTGCACACGCACTCTTCTTCTCTGTTTGGTTTTCTACACTTGTACGCGTAAAACTTTGGACATGTTTGTACTGTGGTGAAGGCAGCAACGAACACGTTTGCAGTAGGCGACGGTATCGACGACCACGACGACGACGACCATGCCAAAGCTTCGTCTTTGTAACACCAATTTACGTAGAGGATATCATCGCTGATGTTAAGATTTCTGCATTCTGTACCACGACTGTTTTTTTAAATTCTCGCGTTAACCAAACTTTCCCTTTAAGAATTCAGAGACAGTTTTGCGACAGACCTCAACCCAGCGTTAAAACAAATTTCGTATTTACTCAAACTTATACCCTCGACGCATTCCAGCTCTCTTACATAGTCTTCTTTGTCCTCTACCGTGATACAGTCGGGCGGATATCCTAACGCAGCCAGTTTCTGAGCAAAAAACTCGTTAATGTATTCAGTAAAAACACCACCTTTGTGTTCTTCTTAATCGTACTGTGTCATTTGGTACTGCCAAATTTCATAAACATTCTTGATGATGTAGCCCAATGCGGCGGCCACTTTCACCTCTTCCGACACCCATGTTCCTCGTAAAATAAGTTCTTCCGGATCTTCAGGAGGACGATCGTTTTGAATCAATTGCTCACAACACGTCCGGCACAGTGGGAATATCAATTCCAATCTCAAAATCGATACGTCCTGTTTACAATACTTAACAATTTCTCTTTGAAAATTGAAAGTGTATCCACTTTCTAACTGCTCATCGTACCACTTCAAAAAATTCTCTCTCTCCTTGGAGCTCATTGCGTCTGGCGCATGCGAGTCCAGAGGTTGTAAAGGACCTTCGTAAGACTGGTTTTCTGGTGTATTGAACCTGTGCGAAAAATAACCTTGCTGCATTTCAGACAATCCGTACGATTTGGGTAAACTAGTTAGAGGCATGTGAAAGTAATTTAAACTATCGATAAATTTCGTTTTTATAATCTCCATTAAAATTATTTTGGAACCGTTCATTACCACGGACGGAATGACTCGTTCTTCATTGTATCTCTCAATGGCGTAATTGAATACAAATTGTGCATCGAATCCTTGCTAGTTGTGCCCTATGCATATAACCTGTTGATATTGCTGTCTTGGTGATAGTGCAAGATCAACAAGCTGTTTTACCGATTCATCGTTAAACACGTATTCGTGAATACCACAAAAGTCGCATCTGATCCAGACATCTTCATTCTCCATACAGTACGAGCATACTTGTTGCACGACACAGAAGTTTGGAGTGTGGACTTTTTTCTCGTCGTTACCCAACATAGATGTAGATTGCTGCGTCTCGAAATCGTAAAATAAAAATAAAACTGGCCTTACACGTTCTTCTGTCTTTATTGGCTGTACGTAACACAGGTATCCGATTGGTAATCGTGATTTACACGTTTAACAAAAAGCTGTACCGCACTCATGTGGTTTTCCATTCTTTATGTGAACTGTTTTAAAACAAAAATGACAAACTCTTATTCTACTGCACACATTACTACTCTTATTGTAAGATCCTATTTTAAGATGATTTTCAAAACACGTATCACTAAAAAAATTCTTAAGCAGATATCGTATTTTTTAGATTTTCCACCGTATTACACGGCGGCAATGACATACACTTGTAACACTTGTTGGAACATTTATGCTCCTCGACAGGCCAATAAATTTTATGACACGGACTGCAATAGCCAGCGCTACCGCTAGCTCCAATGAGGCTTAATATCGGTTGGTAATGTTTTGATCGTTCGTAATACATGATTCGTAATGTATGAACTATATAGCCGTAAGTGTCGATGACAAAGTGCGAACCGTCATAGAACGGTGGATTTCCACGCACGAACGTCGAAAAGTTATAGACTACTATGGCTGTACCGCGAGTGGTAAACAAATCTTGAAACATACGAATTTCTGCGAGTCCGCATCCTTCAATCGGCACCCGAACGTGCGCCAAATTGAAAAAATATTCTTGGCTGCACTTTTTGGGCTCTTGATTGACGGTGTCGGATCAGGTTCCAATAGCGATGTAAATCACCTTTGCGTATTTGACCTCTGACAACATAGGCATAGGCAGCAGCTAGATTGCGCGGTAAACAAAGATCATCATTACTGATTGTAAGAATAGAATTTTTATTCACTGAATCTTCAGTCAAACGTATCCGTCCACGTCCCAAGACACCACCAAAAATTGCGCAATTGATAGACAGTCTGCGATTAACGTTAAATTCACTTTCACTTTGCACCGCACTAAATAACAATCTCCAAAAATCTTCAACGACAAAATCCCTAATAGGTCTGAACGACAACCAGAGTGGACCGTGATTGAATTGCTCCGAATTGATTGCTACCCCTATGAAATCGGTTGGTGCACCTCTGCTACAAAGACGTTGATGGAGATCTTGCACGCAACCTTCTAACCAATTGTAAATATCTATGTTCGCCGGGGGCTGTGGCATGATTTCTTCGATTTTTCTTCCTTCATATCCAAAACGACGGTAGAAGCGTACTAATTCATTTTCAATTATGAATCGAGGTCGCACTCCTTCTCCGAACTGTAAATAATTACCTGTAAAATTAAACTTTTTTTATACTACGTAAATACAAATCAAAAACAATTTCTATCTATTTGTACGATCTTACCTTCTTCGTCGTCGTCGTCGTCAGCTGTGTCTGTGCTGCTGCTGCTGCTACTGCTTAGTCTTCTGCATTTTCTACGTATACCGCTCCTATTGACAAAATCATCTTGATCTACTGGTGGTGGTGTAGATCTTTGTACAACCATCGATGATCCAACTTCTAAAACTTAAGTATCGTTGTACTTTATAGTAGAAAAATTAATTATTTTATCAAAGTGCATACAATACTTATGATTTGGTGTAGCATCGTTATCATCATTGATGGATACAGCAAGGGTTGTTTCTGAAACTAAAGTATTGGGCGTGCCATTATAATTCTAAATTATTATTAGAAGTCTTATATTGACAAGAGCAATACTTACCATTGTTCATGGATGATGTACCTTCCGTCGACTGTCTCTGGTCTACAGCAGAACCCATCTCAGCTTCTAAAAGTGATGTATGTGGATAAGCAATAATTGAAAAAATGCAATCATTATAGCACATTCAACACTTACGATTGTTTTCATTTGATGTCGACGGTAAGGTTTGTTCATCACATCTCAATATAAACTCGCCGCCCTCGATATCATTTAACATTGGCCTCATTACTAAAACATTGGTTATAAAAAAAATTTTTGCAAAAAAGAATGAGAATCTTTTAAAATGTAAGATATTAGTACTTACGGTAACGATGAATCATTCGAGCGGCTAGTGGATCCGCCTGGTCGTTGCGTTGCCATATCGCATTCACGGCAATCGAGAGAAGATGTTGATTTTAGAAAAGACCGACACAATATATGTGATATATCGCTGTTGGTCTACAATCAAGCAAGAGAAAATACAGCTTTCTGTATAAAATCTCCATAGCTATCTGTTGAAGATTGGAACAACATACTCTTCCACATATTTTACGAATATGTAACTTTGGCAATATTAAGAGCATGCCCTAATATATTTACTAAAACCGCAACACTAACACTGTCCATTTTTTTACGAACTTGGTTTGCCGACTTTGACTGACCAAAAGATACTGACAAGATGCGCGCATGCATCTCGTTAAATACTGTGCCCATGCAACATACATGGTGGGCGGGGGGGGGGGGTCTTAAACCGGGACCCACCGCTATTTTTCGCTGATTCAACTGATGATGAATGCTTCCACATAAACGATATTCAAACTAATATGCAGCTTCACTCATTACTCACGTACACGTGCATATATTCTTTTCTCGTGAAACTGCTAGCTCTTCGCTTTTAATATACGGAGAAAAGACTTCTTAGAATAACATGTCGTGAGTGCCACACGATATTCACTAATAATCAAATAAGTGACAAATATCAAAGCCTCACTTTGATAGTTGTTTTTTTTCTTTTCCATTATCTTTTTCCCTTCGTTCGTATACGTGCATACATAATTTCGGCTCTGGAAGAGTTCGACTGCTGCAAGCCAGCTGAGGATTTTTCCCAGAGCTAAGACAAATAATCAGAGTGCACGTGCGCACATTAAAAGAAACGAATCTCGGAAAAGCGCCTCAAGAGGGTTGCGTTAGAGCGACTGTAGGCCCCGCTGTGAGATAAGCCCGACTTCTGGACCCTCTATGCTCGAATTCCCACGACGCACACATGCTACGATCTATGCTTTTGTGCATGGAATATTATTTGGAATGTAGTTTCAATATTTGATTATATTGTCCATTTATTTTGTTTATGAAATATGTTTTTAAGAATCTATTTATGCTTTATATCTTAACATGCATTTAAAATTATAATTTTTGCTACGCTACACTTATGAAAACCTTATCATATTTCATTATTAATATTATTAACATTACTTTATTATGTTAATGTTTAGCATAAAATACCTATGTTTAAAATTACAATACTTTAAATTTACTTATTATAATCATTGTTAGTGTAAATAGTCGTATAACCATCATTAGAATTATTATTATATTATTATCATTATCCGTATGATTATATTATAATTATTATTATTATTATTATTATTATTATTATTATTATTATCATTGCTCGTATGATTATATTATCATTATTATTATTATTATTATTGTTATTATTTATTACGAGGGTAGTTCAATAAGTCTTTAGAATAAAGTATAAAAACAATTTTTTTTGGGTAAATTTTTTTTTATTTTTCAACATAATCTCCTTGGAGCTCTATACTCTTGGTCAATCGCTTTTTAAGTTTTTTTAATCCTTCAGAAAAGTGCGTTTTCGGAAGTTCCTCAAAATAAGCACTTACAGAGGCAATGACGTCTTCGTTGTCCGTAAATCTCTGTCCACCGAGCCATTTTTTCAAGTTTGGAAATAAGAAAAAGTCACTGGGGGCTAAATCTGGTGAATACGGTGGGTGTTCGACCAATTCGAATTTTAGTTCTTCAATTTTAGCCATTGAAACGAAGCATGTGTGAACTCGGGCGTTGTCGTGATGAAAGAGAATTTTTTTTCTCGCCAAAAGTGGTCGTTTTTTTTTAATTTCTTCTTTCAGCTGCTCTAATAATGATGCATAATACTCACCAGTAATTGTTTTACCCTTTTCCAAGTAGTCAATAAGTATAATTCCACGTGCATCCCAAAAAACTGTAGCCATAACCTTACTAGCTGACTTTACGGTCTTTGCCTTCTTTGGAGCTGGTTCGCCTGTGGAAATCCACTGTTTGGATTGTTCCTTTGTCTCAGGAGTGTAGTGGTGTATCCATGTTTCATCCACAGTCACAAATCGACGAAAAAATTCCTCAGGATTCCGACTTATGCGCGCCAAAAGAGCCTCAGAGGCGACCACTCTATTGCGTTTATTCTCAGCTGAGAGCAAACGCGGCACCCATCTTGCCGATAGCTTTTTCATGCCTAATTTTTCATGTAGAATTGAAACAACTGCACCTATAGATATCCTTGTGGCCTCAGCTAACTCACGCACTTTTAATCTTCTATCCTTCAACACCATATCGTGGATTTTATTGATGATTTCGGGAGTAGTTGCTTCTACGGGCCTTCCTGAACATGGTTCGTCACTTATTGATGTACGACCACGCTTAAATTCATTTACCCAGTTATAAACCGTTGCTAAGGCAGGGGCAGATGTGCCATGAACTGAGTCCAATTCATTTTTTATCTCATATGGAGTTAAACCCTTTAAATGAAAATGTTTAATTACCGCTCTGAACTCGTTTTTTTCCATTTTTCTTAACAAGCAATTTTTTTTTTCAATTGGTTATAAAAACACGTAAACTCAGAAGATGTGGACTGTGACTGCACCATATATCTAGTCGGGAGTGGTGCTGACTGAAAACAGATGATTTGGAGCGATTCGCGCGCCATTTGTTGGTCATTCTAAAGACTTATTGAACTACCCTCGTACAATAATGAACTCCGATATTTGTATTAAGACACGTATATAACTATATATAGTCTCTTCTCTCTCTCTCTCTCTCTCTCTCTCTCTCTCTCTCTCTCTCTCTCTCTCTCTCACTCTCTGCAACATCCAGTCAAGACCAAGAAGAAGGAGAAAAACTTATCAGCCAAAGACGCGCAATAGAAAATGAAGAGAGCGAGGGTGTCCCAAAATAGAACCTCCTGGCTTCCTTGTTTAGCCAATGTCATCGAGGTGAAGGGCAAGCAAAGCGGATCTATTTCGATCCATCCAATGAAGATGAGATCCCTTCTATGCACCCTAGATGTAGAGGGTGAAGGAGAGGAAATTCAGAGCACTCATGCCACCACGCCTGTCCTAAGTCAATCAGTCTCAGTCGAGGTGCAGCCTAGAGCATCTTGACTGCAGCATCATCCAACTCAGCGAACTCAGCAATTAGTCTCAGTCGAGGTGCAGCCTAGAGCATCTACGACTGCAGCATCATCCAACTCAGCGAACTCAGCAATCAGTCTCAGTCCAGGTGCAGCCTAGAGCATCTCGACTGCAGCATCATCCAACTCAGCGAATTCAGGAATCAGTCTCAGTCGAGGTGCAGTCTAGTGCATTTCGACTGCAGCAAAAATCCGCAAATTCAGTCAGTCCAAAATCAGCAGCCAACATCAACAGGAACAACTTCTTCAGCGACACCAACTCCAGCCACGACATCAACTCTTGCAATGACGCCAACAGAGAGATTGATAGATAGATAGATATAATATTTAATTGTAAATATTTACAAAAATTTTTACATACAATTTTACATTTTACTGTTACACGTTGTCAGTTTCTTAAAATTACATATCACGTCGTTACTTAACTAAAATAAATTGCACATATGTGAAGTCAGGTACATAAAGTATTGCACTTTGTTGTCTTATTATACCTATCAGTCATTTGAATAAAACTACATACATTAACAATCTTTCCATTCATACTAATAAATACATGCATACTTTTTTTAAATTGTTTTGTCAAATTAAGAATTAGAAGAAAACATAAATAAAATACACAAATACATCAATAAATTAGAATTTTAACGATACGAAATAAATTAACACAAAAGAATTAAACAAATGAAAAGAAGGGGAAAAAATGAACAAAACAATTTATCTAAGCATTCGAGGTATTTCTTGACCGCCACCTTAAAGGCCATTAATGATGGTAGCGTACGAATGGCAAGAGGGAGTGAATTCCACAAATGCGCACCTTGTACTTGGAAAGATCTTCGTCCTGTTTCAGTGCGCATGTGTGTTACTGAGAGTTCTTTTGCATCACCCCTTACGGGACGCTTCAATTTGTTCTTTATAAAAAGCGACTCGAGATAGACTGGCTCTTTAACCCGTAGGATTTTATACATTGTTATAGCCATGAAAAGGGCTTTTCGAGAGTCCACCCGAATCCATTCTAATTGTTCCCAGTAGGGGGTGATGTGCTCGTCCCTCCTAGCACCTAAAACGTATCGCACACATGACTTTTGCAGTCTTTGCAGCCGACTGCGAAGTTCAAGTGATGCATCCAGATACACCAGAGAGCAGTAGTCGAGATGCGGGAAAACAAGGGCCGTTGCTAAGTGCTTGCGCAGGTCCTGAGTGGTATACCTTCTAAAAAATCTCAAGTTATGCAACACTCTGTTGACCTTTTTAGCAACTATGTCAACGTGTGTTGTCCACGTCAGTTTAGAATCAAGTATAACACCCAGGCTTGTAACGGTCGGCGAGAATGGGACAAGGACGCTATCACCCAGACTGATCTTCGGCATACCTTGTGACTCAAGACTGTTTATATATTTACAGGAGCCGAAATAATATCTTTTGTCTTGGTCTTATTCAGTCTGAGAGAGAGAGAGAGAGAGAGAGAGAGAGAGAGAGAGAGAGAGAGAGAAAGAGAGAGAGAGAGGGGGGGAGAGACAGAGAGAAAATAGAGAGTCAGAGACAGAGTCCTGCTATTTACTCCTTTAATTTAATAAAAGTAAGTTCCACTTTTTAAATGCTATCTTCTTTATTTCTGTAGTTTTTTTCCCTCTCACTATCTCTTTATTTATTATTATTATAAAATCCTCCAATTTCACAGTCTATAGTTGGTTAATTACCGTCCCGCGTTAGTGCACGAAAGTGTAGGCGTAAAAATAAATATATTTAAATAAAAAGACGTTTCGGCCTTACGGAGACGTCACACTGGCAGATGAGCCAAGAGAGTGGTGAGGGAGATTTTGTCACCGTTATCAGATTTCGCGCTGATTCTGTTAATACCGAAAAATTTTCATAAGCATTCACCATACGAACGCGGCTGCACGTCTGTTGCGTCGCATTACTTTCACTTATGTCTGTCGAGGTGCTACGACTGCATTTTCTTTCGCAGAAAGTCTTCTTCGCGGAACAGTGATATTTAACCCAAACAATATCATCTTCAATAGCACACGTGCGCGATTAGTCATGATTGTCGGAGAATTAAGAAAAAAAAGTAAGCAGCACAGTTTAGCAGCTTTCAAACGATTGACCTGTCAACATCGAGTTGTGCGATAAAAGTGACGTCCCGCGAGCTAATTAAAATATATATTTTCGAATTATTAGTTGTCGCATATCGAAAAATAAATTATGGTAAAATTCTAAATTTATAATTTCTAATGGTTTAACTACAGGTGTAACTAATTAGGTGTAACTACAAAAAAATGTTATCCAGTGAGCTTATGAAACTATAAATTTTCGAGATATCGATTATCGGGTGTCAAAAGAAAATGATAGGGAAAAATCTAAATACACGGTTAACAAAGACTTATATCTAGTTACAAAAAGTGTAGTCCCGCGAGCTGATCAAACTATAAATTTACGAGATGTCGATTATCCAGTGTCAAAAAAGAAATGATGGGCAAAATCTAAATATACGATTAACAAAGACTTATTATACCTAGCTACAAAAAAGTGTTATCCCGCGAACTGATCAAACTATAAGTTTTTATGATATCGATTATCGATTATTAAAAAAAAACAGTAATGTAATACACTTTTGCAGTTGCACGTTATGAATCATCAGTAGTAAGATACAGTACAGGGATGCAACTGTAACTAAAAAGTGTGGTCAGCTGCACGTGTTGCTCTATGAGAATAAAATTTTTAGCTGATCTGTCACAGAGATGAATCACGGTGCAGCACACTACAACGTACAGTTTTGCACCATGGGAAGACTACCACAGCATCATACCTATGAAGGATCGAGCATCAGTGCTTGTTCATCTCGCGCAGTGTACGGTACTTATAATGCGTGTATATAGAACCAATCGTCGCAGTAGTAAGTTTCGGGGAACTTACGCGTGTGTTATACACGGAGCTTCTGATTCAGAAGATAATCTTATAGATATAGAGACACTATGTGACGGTGATCTACCTGTGAGTAGAACTGGGGAAGCAATTTGGGAGATACTGACACTGGATGAAGAAAATAATAATGATACAGAATATTTTATTAAAAGTGAAAATATAGTTCTGATTCACCAAGAAGAATCAACGTCCGAAGTATTATCAGTAGAATCGACATCAAACTCCATTGCAGTAGAACATCGTCGTCTATTAGACCAACGACGGATCAAGACGTATCCACTAGCAGTAGTAGCAGCAGTACGTCATCCGAATTCCGTGGTTTTTCTTTAATTGAACACCCATCGAATAATTTTTTTACGTCACAAAAATTGATAAAGGTAACAAGAAAATTTCAAAGGAAGAAAGAAAATAACACGCAGTGATTTTTGTGGTCACTGTAAGAATCGTTATTGGCGTCAACATAAGAAGCAGCACAATAAGTGGCAATATTGCTGTAAGTGTTGTGTATGGATGTGCCCACAATGTGCACAAACCTTGAAGTGTTTGTGTTATTATTCATAAAATAACATTATCACGAATACTTTAAACAATTATAAATTTTATTTTATTTTCTGAAAAATGTGTGCTGCATAAGGAGGAGGTGATTAGGACTGTTCTACAGGTACAGCCGATAGAAAAGGTTATTTTTTTATAATTATAATTATAGATTAAAAAAAAGAGTGGTGTCTGTACCACTCGTTTGTGTATATATGTGTGTATGTGTGCTCTCTTATATCGCACCACGTATATATATATATATATATATATATATATATATATATATATATGTGTGTGTGTGTGTGTGTGTGTATCTGTGTATGTGCGTGTGCGCGTACGTGTGTGTATAGATAGATAGATAGATAGAGAGGACGAGGCAGAAGGAAACAGAGATAGGGAGAGAGAGAAAGGGAGAGAGAGACTACCCTCCACCACATAAAGAGATAGAAAATATATGCTTTGGTAGATTATAGCAAGTACTTTTTGTATACGATTTTGTTCAAACATTGCATATATGGTTCAAGTAGAAATACGAGTAAAAACAATAAACATTGCGTAAGACGGCGAAAATAATAAACATTGCGTAAAGCGGCGATGAGTGCGCGCTGAAGAACGAGACCTCCTCTCTTTAACATGTGATTTCTCGGCTTATATGGCATGAAATAAAATGTATTTTTTTTTTATTTAATATTTCGAATCGTGATAAACTCTTTTTTTAAATGAAATCTACTAATTATTAAGGAAGTAGTCGTGCTACAATCGTAGTTAAAAGCTAATTTTATTCCAAATCCCCATATAATAGGGTAATAAGTGCTTCAAACGATAAATTATACTATATTGTAGCATAAAACGCTAAAATCGAAGTACAATATAAACTTTTTAATAGAATTGTATCAGTATATAGATATAGCGATAACATTGAACTCACAGTTTCGATTACTATATTTTTCAAATAGGAAGGCTAGCTGCATTTTTTCTCTTTTTACGTAATAGGTTAAATATGAAAATACATCACTTCGTATAGTCCTTACATGTTAAATATCAAAAGTTTGAAGTCAAGTTTCTCGCTTACCTTGACGTTAGGCTTTCTGAAATTTCGACCTATGTTTAATAATATAACCATTAACTCATGTTTAATGTTTTAAAAATATCATAATAAAATTAATATTTTACTTATTTTAAAATGTTATTTTTTACATACAGCAAAACATTAATGTTTATAATAATTTTAACAACTATTGCATACTGTTAATTAGGGTTATATATTCATTTTTATTTTTAGGTATATAAAGTGATAAATAATCTTTTAAATTCAAGTATTTTTATATGTATAGTTTTATCTTAATTGAACATATCTTTGATACAATTATTTTACATTAATAATAAATGCTTATAATTAAATTAAAAATATGATGCATTATTTTTAATAATGTATCATATTTTTAAATACACTGATGTTTATTTCATATAAGTAAACTATAACTGCATTAAAAAATTCATTTTAGTACATTGATACATAAATGTACTGTTAATGTTATTAATGAAAAATCCACATGCATACGTCATTTATATTTGCATAAGTTTTATTAATCAAAATAAATTCAACTTGGTATACATTTCAATGCATTTAATTAAATCTAACGGTACTAACTGTTACCGCTAATCAGCAAAATTTAATGTTTTGTATCATAAAAGTTGTCTAATATTGATGTAAAATAAAATTGTTTAAATAAGTTTATTTGGTAAAAAGAATTACTACACTGTCTAAAAAATGTACTTTGATCGAATTAAATTATACGTTTCAAAATACTTGAAAAGAAAAGGTTATTTATTATTTTATATAACTAAAAATAAGTGAAATTCTAATTAATAGTATGCAATAGTTGTTAAAATTATTATAAACATTAATGATTTATTGTATGTAGAAAGTAACATTTTAAAGTAAGTAAAATATATGGAAAACCTTTAATAATTAGTAATTTCATTATGAAAAACGTGTATATCACGATTCGCTATATCAAATTAATAAGAAAACAGTTTATTTCGTGTCATATAAGCTGAGAAATCACGTGTTAATAAGAGGAAATTAATTTTGAATGTGCAATATCGAGTCTAACTCTTTACTGCGCACTCGTCGCCCCCCCCCCCTTCCCACCCGAACTCTCCAGCGCTAAATCGGGTTTCGACGACGTACGAAATGTTTATTGATTTTTTTCTACTTAAACCATAACTGCAACGTTTGAACAAAATCGTATACGATAAGTACTTGCAATAATCTACTAAAGCATATTTTTTTATTTCTTAATTATCAACACTTTCGCCGGAAACAACCGCCATCTTTGCGCTTTAATATCTCACGATGTGAAAGTCGAAATAAAACGATTCTTTTTCTTAAAAGAAGCGTCCTACCGAGATATTTTCATATATGTCGAAAATATGTTTTTAATTGAAGAACTTTCGAGATAATAGCCGAGTATTTGTTTATAATGTCAGAATTCATTCGAATTTTCTAGTTAGTCTAAATGTTGTTAAAAATAACAAAACGGGCACTGTGGCGGTTCTGTATGATAGTTTGGACCATTGTCTATGTGTAAAAAAAGTGGCACCAATGGAATAGTCACCCTTGAGTACTATCAATACCAACAGAATAATACTTTCTTTTTTTAACCACTTAATTAATAAATTATTTATGCAAAAAGTACTTAATCATTCGGAATCAGATTTGGCACACTAAGTTGTATTACTTTTATGTACTTGAATTCAGATTCCAGAAAGATAAGTCAATTGTTAACAGAAATAACGGACACTTTAAAATTACCTTATTTATTAACAGTTTATTCGTGTTTATTCCTATTTTGCAATGTAAATATTTTGTTTAAGGAGGTTAGATAGATCTTCCGCGCGGGGTGAGGAAAAGAGAGTCCCCATGCACCGCGCACCACCTCGCGCAGCCTACAAGCTAGTGTTTTTATTTACGTTTTCGCATAGTACACAAGCTGCTCTCATATGAGCCCGTGTATAAGAATCAAACTTTGAAGTCAATTATCTTTAAATCGGTAATGGCTAATGTTATAAAATTTCACATGCCATTGTAAACTTTGTAGAATAACGACATATTAAATTTTCAAAAACATCTTATCGTTTTAACTTCACTATCGAATCTCCTTAAGAATTTCGGACGAGCTCTATCTTGTATAGAACTTCTTGACGAACAAATTGTCCGTATTCATTTTTTCCTAGGAGCGATAAAAATCGAGATATTTTAAGAAATGTGCGAGAAAAATAGTAATTTTTGGCTATTTTTTCACTTTTCGATTTTTTTAGGCATATAGCGGTTGTTCATCTACATCCATCTCAAAACCTAATTTGACTGAACTATTTCTAAATTTTCTAAAATTGACGATTTTCGTAAATACGTATTCAAAATTCTATCGTAGATCTTCCACTAAAATAGCATTAAGAGAAGTGGTATATATAAAAAATTTAAAAAAAATTACGTCTATATCGAAAAACTTTCATCTTTTCAATACGTTTGACGTATAAAGAACAAATAAACTATCTTAATTTTTACAAATTCTAAAATTTATATTTTTCTTTTTCTTTTACAAAAAAACTTTTAAATTATTGCGAGATATATCAATTGAACGGAAATTACGTGTACTTTATGAGAACATGTATATTTTAAACATATTTAACGTATAAAATAAAAAAAAAATTTAATTTTTGAAAATTTGTTTATGCTACTATTTTTTTTGTACTTTTTATTATTCAACTAGAAAGAGTGTAGCGCGCTTGAATATTTTAGTATCATCAACCTATATATATATATACGCTTGTATGAAAGAGGTTCTATTATTTCTAAAACATAATAGGGAGCCATATGAGCTTCACCCCATATAAAAACATCGACAGTTTTAGAATTTTGAGCATGTTTAGATTGCATTTTATTATATGACGATGAATCTGGAAATAAGACACTGGTAATTCAAAAATTTTGTGAAATGTTTTACCATTTGGTAATAAGGTTATAGCTATTCCAATAAATGTCATTGTACACATACTTTTATTCTGGTTCTTAAAAAGATGCTATTAAATTGTTCATAATTTTCCTAAAGTGTTTCTAGATAAATTGGCTGGCTATGAATTAAAATTCGACCAATAACTGACGCAATTGTCGTAGCATGATCCAAACAGTAGCATATTGTAAAGCATATCCCCATTCTTCATCATCTTTGATTAGACCAAGTGCTAAGCATGCTTTTACAAATGTTTCGTAACAACGATTATCCACTGTTTTTAGATCATCGTAACATGTAGCTCCTTTTCTGTATAATAATAATAATAATCTTAAATGGAATAGTTCTATCTACGTTGAACTATCAGAATACTATCCTCCCTATAGAATTAAAATGCATTTTTCAATTTTTCCATTGACTTGTAGTCATGCCATTAACCTTTTCTTTTTTAAATATATAGTGTGAAGGAATTTCAATATTTCAGTAATTTTTTGCTTCTTCGTCGCGTAAATTTAATTCAAAATAATCAATTAACAAAGTTGCTTGATTCAATGCTGACATCATAGTATCATTATCTGTCATACGATTATTATCTAATACTATGTTATGTTGATTAGGTAAATGAACTGGTAGTCGAATAATAGTGTGACTTGTCTTATAATGATTTACTTAAAATAGGTCAACAAGCTTCTACAGATCCAACATACCTAGCTTCTAAATAATTTTTAATTTCATCGTGATCGATAGGTCTACATTCTGCATCAACATTATCTGTAATTATCAACTATGTAAGAATTAGTTTTTAGAAATGTTCTTCCGTTGTTCACTTCTACGTTAAAATGGATAACCATTAGCACTTAAGGGGGTAGCACCGTGTGACGCGCCTTTTTTCAACGTTTATTTATGAATTTTTTTGGGTATAAAATAAAATGCGATCTTTCTCAAATTTTTATATATTTTTATTAATGTTTACTAGACAAAAAAAATATTTTTTTTTATAATATTTATGAGGTTTTATTTTGGTTTTGCCCACCTGAAGTAGACTCCTCGTTTTGGTGGCGATGGTGGGGGGGGGGGGGGGGGCACTCAGCTTCTGTGATTATCTGAAATCAAAAAAACACATAGATTATTGTTTGTTAGATGTCTCGCTATTACGCTAACCTTTAATATGCATATATTTTTCATAAAAAAAAATGGCGGGCTTTTAAGCAAAATATTTGTTTTTTTTAGTTAGCGTAATAGTCTTGTATGTTAAGAATAACTGGTAAAAATTTCAGCACGATCGGTTGAATAGTTTTTTGTGAGTACTTCCTCCGCGACCAAAAAAACTGGTTTCGAGAAATACGCGTTTAAAGTTTTGATAACAGATTTCTCGTAAAAAAATCAAACTTACCCTAATCGACTATGCCTGGTCCATAGAGTAGTCCTTCGGTTTCATCAAAGTTTTCATCTGCAGCAGCCCTGAGAGCCCTCCGTAGAGTTCTAGCCTCTTTTGAGTTGATTTCAGCGCTTTTGTTCGCTTTTAAAATGCGTGCATTGTCGACAACGTCGGAGTAATCCCTTGCTGTTTGGCCAATTGTTACTCCCATTGTCTCCATTATTTTCAGCACAGGTAGAAAACCTTCATTGAAGATACAGGCAGCTGTCAGTGTAGCGATTTCCAAAACTTTTTTCCCAGTAAAATGATGTTTTGGAGCAAAATTCCACACGAGGCTGTTGAACGATTCATTATTATTCTGTGTGTTGCCTCCTAAGCATCTTTTCAATAAATCTTCGGACGAAAGTTCTTCATAGATTTTTTTTACCAGCTCTGTAGTAACTTCGTCGAAGGCCACTGGGTGCACATAAGGCTCTTCCGGCTTTTCTGCCTTGTGTTTTAAATACTTGCACCATGAATCAGAGCAATTAGAATGCTGCGACTTAGCGTCCGTAGATATATAATGAAAAAAAGTTGCCCAAACAGCTTTTCGCATGTCTACGCGAGAATTACAATTTCTCGTGATTGCCAATCCATATTAAGTTGACAATTTCAACATTAATTTGGTTTAGTTTAGGTTCACTGCTTTTCCTAGCCACGGTCTTACGCTTTTTCGGAGCAGTTTTACCTTCTTCCTCGGCTTTCTTTTTTTCTTCTTTGTCGATTTTTTTTTGCTCGGCATCCTCGATCTGCTTTTTGACTTTTGCATGTTCCGTGATAGTTTTTTTGGTTGCTTGCAAATGCCGGTACATGCGCTTTTAGACATGTAAAACACATTCTTGTTTTTCAACATCTGGTTCGCCATCCTACGGTTTTCTATCGACCAACTGTTTGTGCGTTTTTGAGTCACCGTCTCCAATATACTTCACGAATTTCACGCCAAAATATTCCAAAGAATGCTTGAACATTTCAAGAACGCCGTCCACTTCCATCTTACCGGCGCTGCCTTCGTGATTTGCCATGCACTCGGCTTTGTGATCTTCATACAAACTTTCCGCTTCAACAGGATCTTTCTGAGCTAGATATTGACAACCTTTACATATACCGGATTTGACAATGACATCTATAATTTTATTAGAGTATTTTCCTATCAACGAAACAATTCCTAAAAGCGAGGAAAATCCTCGCTTAGCCCAGGATCCGTCACCAGAAACCGACAACTCATTTTG
Source organism: Gastracanthus pulcherrimus (assembly GCA_949152435.1). NCBI lineage: Eukaryota > Metazoa > Arthropoda > Insecta > Hymenoptera > Pteromalidae > Gastracanthus > Gastracanthus pulcherrimus. The sequence goes on from OX424575.1 coordinate 88,579,320, forward strand.
GGGAAAACCTTTTTGGGCATTTTTTTGTTTTTCTTCATTTGCGGCTTTTTTAAAAGCAACCCTAGCAACAGCTTCCAAGGCAATCAAAATCTGATTCAACATTCTTGAGTATAGGCTTCTATGGAAAGTTCCCAGATCCATTATTGAGCAAAAAAGATTGACGCCCGCCTGGCCAACGCCGAGTAATCGCATGACGAAAGTAAACCGTCGATTTATTTCGTACGCGTTTTTGATCATCGGGCAAGAATCAATAAGATAATCTCGACAAGAGCATTTTACACTCAATTTGAATCCTAGTCCTCTTGGTGAATTCATAAGAAATTGTATGACACTGTCACATTCTTTACACTTCACAATATTTTCTAATACACCAAACACTAAATTGAAACAAATAAAAACGTACTTGAATGACGGATCATGAGACACTTCAAAAGCATCGTTATGTTCGATTTTTTTAGCAGATGTACTGACAAATGTAGTATCTTCTTCCGCGGTAAATTGATTACCGCGAAAAGATCTTTCTTTGCCTCCTTTATTTAGATGCCGACTGTCTCTATTGCCGCGTCGGTCCATTTTCAAACTTGATGTTTACACGTCGAGTGAATAACGGTTACTGCTGAAATGTCCGAAATTTTGTAGGTTCAAAATTTTATACCTGTATATATCTATGTCGTATACTATAATACGTTACTTATAATATGTACACCTGCGTAGATATATAAAAATAAAGACAGAAGGAACAAGAGAGTGGGGACGGCCGGAGCAGCTGCTGCTGACGAGCACTGCTGTTTGGAGCTTTACAATATACCTGCGGCGCGCTCTCTTCTTTTGGCTATATCTTTAAAAGTATTTTGAATTTCAATCTGAAATTTTCACACAATATTTTCAACATATTTTACTTGCGAAATATGTCAAAAACCCAACATCGATTTTTTGAAGTCGGCACATGGTGCTTCCCTCTTAAAGTTGTCTCTGCACGAAACGATTTAGGATAATGTTTTGAACATGTACCATCAATCATACACCAATTTCCGCAAGGTCCGAGAATCATATTTTGCAGTACAATGTTATGTAAAGTAGGTTTTGTATTAATATCAGAAATTTCAGCAGAAATATACCGATCTATGACTTCTAGTGTTGCAATTTTATAATTACGATCAAGTGTTACAAGTAAATAAACATGTGGTAAACCCCTTTTTGAAATTTTATTGTATACACAAATGCAGCAACTTTTCCAAAATATTATATTTTAACAATTAAATCTATTAAATGAGTTACTTTTTGTTGAAAAACACGAACACAAAGATCAGGCCTATCTGATGCTTGATGTTTTAAAACATTTTCTACTATTTCATGCCATTTTGGATTCCATGTCATTGTGATTAATAAGTCTGGCTTACCATATCTATGAACAATTGCCATAGTGTCTTGATAATTTTGCATCATATTATGAAGAGAGCCAATAAATGTTGACGGTAATATAACCACCTTGCCTACTTGACGATTAATGTAATTTGTAGCATTTTGTAAATAATCTATTAATCCTTGGTACGTATCGACTCTAAGTTGTTATTGATTATCTTTACAATATTGTATTTTATCTTTTTCTATTTTTATGTAATTATCTACAGCCCATTACTGAAACAGTCCACCTAAGCGTTTTAAATCTCTATGCCAGCCTGGAGATCCATATGGATAAAGTAATGGATGAATCCAAGGCTCTACATTAGAGTCCATTGTGCTAACATATTGTAAACATTTTGTTTCTTTGTTGCATATAGTAACATAAGACTCTGGAATATCTCCATATGGGGTTGTATTAAAAGCAGCAGCAACTTCATTTATTCGTTGAAAATTGAAACGATGACGATCTATCCCCTTATTAAGAGTAAATAATAATTGCATTTCTGGAATGCGTATATGATTAATTCTACACAATTCCTCTTGAATTTTTAGTTCATTATACATCATTTCATAAGACTGTGCAAATATATTATATTGTCTCATCAACATTTCAAGAGTTTGAATGATATCTCGATTAAGTTCAGAATGAGTATCAAGTTGGAAGTCTACAGCAGCGTTAGGATCAACTATGTATAATTGTCAAAAAGTGGGTGCTATATCTCGTTCTGCAAATAGAAAAGTGTTGATTTGATAATTTGACCTTGTATTTTAAAACATATTCGTCTAGGACGACTTTCAGTAAATTTGCATTAAATGAAGCAAATGAAAATAAACTATTGTAAGATTTTGTATTTCGATAAAAAAGACTAGATTTATCATTGTTTTTATCATGAAATAAAGATTTAAGTTCAGGAGGAAAACTTTTCATTGGATTTAAAATAACAGTACCATTGCTGTAGCAGTCATTGAAACTGTTTCCTTGGTTTGTTATTTTTTCTGATTTGAAATGCTTAGCCTCGCAATGAGAGCATAACACATCCATTTTTCCTAAATAATGTTCTGCAATTTTATACTGTATTATCTCATTATTCTGTACAGTTTCATCTGCTTCAGCAGTGTATACAACACTGTTTGAAGGAATAGGTTTTAGCCGCTTATTCTTCGGTTGCTTTTTGGATTTAGGTTTTCTTCTTTTTGATTTGGCATTTGAAATAGTGATATTTGTAATGGTACAATTACTCGAATACGAATAATCAAAATATATAATTATATAATCAAATATTATAATTATTCAATACATATACTTACATTTTGTAGTAAATATTAGATAGATTAATTAATATAATAATACTTAAAATTTTCTTATTTCTGAATTCTTAATTATTTTATAATGATCATTAATAATTAAAAATAATATATAATTATCTAGGTCGACTATTTTAATTTAGTTGAGAGAATTTGTTATTTTTAATCATCGGATAATAGAAATTCAACTAATTAGAATTAAAGAAAAGCGGGTATAATGAACTATTTGGTATTGCTATATTGCTATGATTATATATTTACAGATGTAAGCACTCTATTTTCTATTAATGAAATATAGTTGTATATATCATTCAACTATCAAGCCATATATAGTTTTCAAAAGTTTTTAATAAAATTGTGGTTATGAAAGCTTTGGTTACAGTTTTTCAATAGGATTTAGTATCAGACTGATGGTAATTGTAATGGTTAAGTTTGTTACATTAGACATTACAGTAATGTGAAATCTCTCGTTACAGCTTATTAATAAGGTTTCATATGAAGTTGATTGTAATGGTAATGGTTAAGTTTTGTTACATTAGGTATTGCGGTTCTGTTACATTTGGTTCAGTTTTGGTTTAAGTTGTGATTAAGGATAAACGATTGAATAAAATAAGTTATAATAAAATATATTATATTTTTTTTATTAAAAATATGTGTATTTTATTATTTCACATAAATTACATAAATAATATAACTCTGCTTAATAGTATTAATATTATGAACAAGTCATAATATAAAATAAAAGTAGTTTGCAGTGCACGTAATTGATGTTCGACGAAAAACACCTGAAAAAATAAAAAGATATGTTGTAAATAAAAATGATTGAAGTTAAATTTCTTCTTATCTTACATTTTCTTAAGGTGGGTCAACAATGTTCTTTTCAAAAACGTTAAACATCCGGAATTTTATTTAAAAATTTTAATATATTATTAATAACAAAAAAAGAGGAATATGTACCATTTTTGAGCAATTTTAAACTCACCTAATGCCAATTCATTGAACAAAATGCACTTTTTTGCAGTCAAAATATAGGTTAATTAAAAAATTTCCTTGCGTATTTAAGTTTGACAATATTAATCTAATAAATGCTCACTAACGTTAGAACCCATAACAAACAAAAGTTAGTATTTTCTATTATAATTTTTTATCATAAATAGTTTGAAAAAAATATATCTACATTTTAAATAAGTATATGACAAAAAATACCATGTTTTTGTATACATATTTAATCGGCAAAAATTTGTATGTACGCAATTTTTTAAATAAATACTAACTTCTTCAAATAGTCCTTATAAGAATAGTTGCTGCGAGTTACAGCTACATTCATCGACTCTAAATGCTCGAGCAACTTTTTGAAGTTTGAAAAATAAGTTTCGAGAAAAACGCATTTAAATATTCAGTTCTACATAAGAAGCAATGTTAATTATTTTGTTTGAATGGTTATAACTTTGTTGATTATGACATTTTTTTAAACCTACCTGAAGGGGACCTGAAAAGAAAGGAAAGATTCCTTCGTTACCGGCTCTCTGTTTTTAATTTTTAATAAATTTAACAATATTTTTAGAAAAAAAATTCTATTAGACCATGTCTTTATCAATAAATAAAAACGACAATTTTTTTCAATTAATTGCATTATTTTTATTATTCTGAGCTTTCCATTCTCAATGTCGCATACAGTTGTTTAGGGAGATGTGAAAGTGTAATAAAAATACCTTCCATACCGGCATCATATTTATATTTTTTTTCTGCAATAAATACATATTTCTTAAAAAACTCCATACTATGCCCTCCGTATTCTTACCAAGAATCTGTCGTTAAGTTTTCAAAAGCTTTAATTATTAACTCTCGGAGAAAAGTGCGCCTGAAAATTTAACTATAGTTGTATGGCGTATACCATAGACCAGAATATATATATGTGTAAATATTTTTTCATCATAAATACAGATAAAAATATAAAAAATGTATAAATGATGTAAGTGGCTTTGTCAATCTCCTCAAGTCAAGTTGAATCTATGTAAAAAAACACAAACAGATCTTTTTCATATATAAGAGATAAAAAAGAATCCTTTAAGTTTTCTCTTTCATATACATCCACTTTGACTTGGGGAGATCGACAAAGCCACCTAATTTAAACAACCTTCGACTATTTACATACGGTCGAAGTAAAAAACACACTGAGTGACAGTCTTACAAAGAAATGTGTACATACCTTTAAACTTTTAGAAGCAGACGTTGTTCGAAAATTAATACGAAACAAGCCAAAAACAGGACGAATCAAGAGGTTTTGTATACTCAGTATGCTGGCCTGCAGGCCCTTAACACAGTACACAGTCACGCGCGGCGCGCCATCTAATCCAAACTACTGGTCGTCTGCTTTACGAACTATATATATATATATACATTCTGCACGAAACCGAACGACCCATCAGAGAACGAATAGAAACCTTTCAATCTCTTTTTAGAATAGGATTAGAATAGGATTATAATTATATTTTTTGTAACAAAAAAGAGTGCAACATGTTCATTTCAATCAGTTGTTATTTTTTTCTATTACTAAATATTTGTCTAGGGAGCGCTCAAAAACTACGCAACGCCTGAAGAAGTGGGTGAGGGTCCTCAAAAATATAACGTTTTGTGACGTTGGGGGCAGGGGGGAGTTGATGATGAACGTGACAGAACGATATTATACTATTTTTTTTTCAAAAGAAAAATAGCAAATAGCTTTCATCAAGAAACTGCGACATCTGACTTATACCGCACTTCTTTACAAAATAATTATCGCATATATATGATGAATGTATTTGTTATTATGTTTAAAAGAGGTTTAGAGGCTATTATCCATACACAAAATAGAAAAAGAACACAATGAGTACAACCGTTGCTAATTCATTGGCACTTAGCTCCTCAAATTTAATTAATTGTTCTACACGCACAAGCACACACGTATATGTGCACATGCATATATATATATATATATATATATATATATATATATATATATATATATATATATATATATATATATATATACATACATACACAGCACATCAATAAGTACAAATACTTTTTTAATTAGTGTATTTTGATTCCCTACGTCTCAAAATATGTTTCTAAAAAGTTTTTAGCAAAACCTTTTCTTTAATATTACAAAGCTTTCTCTTTGAGGAAGCAAAATTAACCCTTTACTACCGAGGTAAAATTTAGTAACGTAAGCCGCGACCTGGCAACTGTGAGACCCCGTGGCGAAATTACGCTAATATCAATTTATATACTTAATATTTACTTGATAAAAAAATTGTATTATTAAGAGACACCGATAATTAAAAGATAAAAACAAAATTCGGTTATAAAAGTAATTATATATATGAGATAGAATTATTTGTTAAAAGAGCTTATGGGCCTTCATTTTTAAGCGCGTCAAATGATACTCACATAAAAAATAAAAAAATCAGAAACGCTTTTAATAAATCTAACAAAAACTTTTCTAATATTCATTGAACGTGTAAAACTTTCAAAACAAACAGTTTAGTACAAAAAATATATAATTTTTCCATTTTTTTTTTTATTTTTTACACTTAAATAATTGCACTTAAATTGCTTAAATCTTGTTAAACTAATTAATTTTATGGATCCGAACTTTTACATAATAACTATAATTATATTTAATGAGTTTACAAAAAGATTTTAATGCTGGAAATATAATACTGATAAAGATATAAATGACTGAATTTTGAGCGGGGTCTCACAGACACCACCTCGGTATTAAAGCGTTAAGGCAGAAACTATTTTGAAGACAAAATGCAATGAAGTACTGTATGTCAACTGTTTCATACAAAATTCTACAGATTCTGCTTAGTGGCTGGATAAGAAAGATGTTGAAGATATCTCGGATTGTCCTTTAGGGAACTTGCATGGGGCATATTTCAACAACGACCGAATTCAAGCGTATCTTTAATGTATTACTAGCAACAATACCTCGGTCGCTCACGCTGCCTTTGCTAATTTTAAATAACCATCCATCCATTCATTCATCCGTCCATCCATCCGTCCATCCATCCGCCCATCGGGTACGACGAATCTGAAATTTTTGGACGGTTTGAGTTTAATATGTACTCGTATATTATTATTATAAAAGTTATCGTATAAGAAAATAAACTGTCTTGGGAATTACATTATTTTTTCATGAATTTTTGAATAAAATTAAAATCTATATTCATGCATATTCCCTGTAACGAGGAACCACTTCTTTAATTTTAATTGCAATTCTGAGTAAATGTCACAATCAAAAACAATATATTTTTAATGTTATTAACATTAAAAATAATGTTGTTGAATTAATAAACATCAATTATCGATACGTTATGGGATTTTGATATACTTATTGAAATTTCCTTGTGTTGCGTCACGTTGAAGGGAGGGGAGTAGGAGTTTAACAAAATATGTTGGTGTGTGACGTGAGGGGGGGGGGGGGAGATAAATATCATGAAAAACAGTGTTGCGTAATTTTTGAACGCCCCACTACTAATATATGTGTACTTTTTTCTAGAATAAATATAGTTACATATAAAAAAAAACATAATAATTAATTAAAAAGAATTATTAACAAATTAAAATGCTTAAATAGGAAGAGGCAAGCCTAATATTTTTTTTTTATTATTATTTAACGTCGCCATGTTTATGCTTCCATGTGGTGCTAATCGACGACGGGGGTCTGCGGTGTGTTTGTAAACAAAGCACATGTAATTTTTACAGAGGTGCTTGTATCAATCGGCAGAGACTAGGATTCGAACCCGGGTCACCGGCGTGGGAAAAGCCTAATATGAATTTTAAATCCACTCACAAAATTAATGAAAACATTATGAGTGATTCAAACGCAAATAGGTACCTCCTTCCTTTGAAATATCGAGGTCGAGACTCGCAATGGATTTTCTTAGAATGGATCAGCTGCAAAATCTCGTCAGTTCTAAGTTGAGCAACACCTCATATGTCTGCAAAATTTCAGCTCGTAACATGCTTACCCTAAAGAGTTATCGTGGCATAATTTTTTTTTACGTACACATGTACATACATTCATACATATTTTTTTTTAAGGGCAGACGGGCAGGGGATTTGAGAGAAGAGAAAAAAATGCTTCTCCAGCACCCAGCCCTCCGAGTTTTCAGTGCTTACGCCCTCACCTGAAAAGCTTACCAGTGGCACCCCCAATACATGCACCATTCAATCATTTCGGGTCCGACTCACGAAAAAAAGACCCCTGATGATCAATGCCTGTGTCCATTGCACGCTTGATGTTACGGGCCGTGGTCCCGCCATTCATTATGTAACATTACCACACCTATCCCACACCCTCTAGGGCTGCCGAGCGACCGTTAAAAACATATGTCATTTGACCCCAGGGGATCCAATTCATGTAGCTTCTTTGGAGAACTCTCGTCGTTATGCCTGCCAAGAGTCTCTTTGTCAGCCCAAGCTCCAGCGGAAAGTCAATAGACTTTGCCGACCAGACGCCGAGGTCGCAGAGGATGAGATGTCTCTAATTACTTGAGACGTGACATCATCAAGCCAGGAATAGTCGTGGTGAACGAAGGAATACCCAGACCTCTTCTGTCACACGGAGTGTGGAAGTATGCCGTGGCAGTGTCGGCGGGGAGCTGGAGCCATCTCCTGATGGCCACCCTCACTTATTTGTCCACCGGTCTCAGTTTCTCAAGAGTCGTTCTGGCCAAGACACGCTTGTGATAGCGACGGCTGATGAGGAAATAGCGCAGTATCAACAAACGTCGTTATGCCTCCCGCTTTTTTTGGTCCAATCGCTCTGAAGTCAACTCCAAGATACCGCCGCTCTTCTGAGGGGGTCAGCTGACGAATCAGAGATCTATCAGCGAGCTTGAACCGCGGTTATGTCAGAACATTGTACTTTCAATGCGCACGGTCGGGCACTATAGATAGGGCCACACATTTCGCCATATTGAGTGAGAGTCCCTGCTGCGCAGCTTTTCTCTCAACCGCCTCCAAGAGAAGTTCTATGCCTTTACTGGTTGACGAGACTAGGAAGAGATCGTCGGCATATGCGATTGAATTTATCCGCGATTTTCCTAGCTCGTATTCGACGTACTGGGGCAATGATCTTAATACCCTATTAACAACAAGGCAGAAGACCACTGTGCAAAGAGGATCGCCTTGCCTCAACCCTCTATTAATCTTAATAGGCTCCGAGCGAGAGCCCTGCACCTCCAAAACTGTTGAGCTATTACTGTACGCGTTGGCGATATACCTGATAAAACCAGGTGGCAGGCCAGCTTCCTCCAGTACGAAGACGATGGCTTCGTGACTTACACTGTCGTATGCCCGGGCAAAATCGAGAGAAGAAATGTGAATCTCCCTCAAGTTGAGCCTTGCATCATCCAACAATGTAGCCAACGCCGTGATGTTCTCGGGGCAGTCGTCGTCCATGCACTGCTGTCGAAGATCAACAAGATTCGCCTGAAGCACGCGCTCCGCAATTATTTTATGCAAATGCCGGACGACCACCAAGGCTATGCTAATTGGCCGAAACTCAGCTGGTGTTTAACTCGTCTCCTTCTTGGGTATGAAAACCGTCCTGCTAGTCAGCAGTTCTGGGGGGGAATCCACCTCTTGCGAGAATTACGTTGAAAAACAGGGCCGTTACGCTTGCCGGAACAGATCTTCTTCGCACGTCACCGAATGCCACGCGTACCGAAGGTCAACTCGATGCTCAGGTCTCGATTCCCAAGAAACAGCGGTGGACTCCTGTGTCAACATCGGCCCCCAATACTCTGCCGTAGCATGCATATCGGGGGGAATGGACTCGTTTTTTTCATCGAGTATTTCCCTAGCAGCTCTTGACATGTCCTTTTTAAAGAGCTACTGTACTCTGGTAAACTCGAGGCGACGTTCCTGTCTTCGTGGCACGGACCGCTCATCAGACATGTCCCTTTATGGTTTCCGTGGCCTCGGAGGAGGGGGTGGCGGGAAAACAGTCCTAAGCCACTCACTGCTGGCGGACGACACATCTCTCCCCTCCAGCATACCCGCGGATATTGCCAGCAAACGATCAACATGCCATCCGTCTACCTTCTCAACGACCACCCGAAGGCGATCGGTTGCCACGGGAATACTGTTATACATGTCACTCCACCGCGAAGAACTTGACGCACTGGATCTTTGGGAAGATTGCGATTGCGCAGGTGGAGCTGCACATTTCAGAATTTTCTGCTCAGCGATAACTTTGCTCACTGGGGAAGAAGCAGGAGTGTCGCTAACCATCTCATGTTTATGACTTGGTGCTGCTGAGACAGCCTGCGCCGCTTCTGGGACAGCTTTCAAATCATCAAGTGCTGCCTTGACCAGGTCCTTGTATTCTGGTCTTGTGCGTATACTTTGATACGCCGATAACGTTCTACTTCCTCACATGAACTTCATGAGATGCACGTTGATCTTGTGCACTTCTCCATTCACTATCGTAATCGTTTATTTCCTTGCCATTGTTCTCAGTTCTTCGTCAGACTAGCGCATCTTTGCTCTATCCACATTTACCTCTTCGTTTACCATTTCCAGGTGGGCGCTACGTCGGTGTACTCCTAACCCTTTTTTGGTGAGAAAGGAGCGATCGCATTCCGGGCATGGAAAGCCCAGATCCGCCTGCGCAGATGTTGATGGTGCTTGCACGGACGGTGTGTGTTTATGATTATTGGAATCCGTTGGACCAAGAGGAGTCTGTGAAGTTGGTTGCTCCTCCTGAAGGTCGCTTGATGCGTTAGGTTGCTCTAATTGTTACCGAGGATCTGTGGATGGTGTGGTTGGCTGCGCAGTGTCGATGCTGCACAGCAAACGCCGACGGCTTTCTCTTATCTTAGTCAGATCCATGAAATTGACTGCGCTTGGCGCCCGCGTATGCAACTAGCCATGTAGGCCTTCGGGTTCGCCATCCGATGCCTCTCCCAATTGTCACTGATGTTCATGACATCACATCCGCCGCACGCTCGGGCTGGGAGCAGGTCCTACGGCAGTATGTGAGCTCGGGAAACCCCGCGACCACCAATCCCGCAGAGAGTGTTACTCCGATACCACGCACCCCCTGAGGCAAACATACATACATACATACATACATATCTCGTACTCACATAAACACATACAGATACACGCACGCATGCACGCACTCACGCATGCACGCACGCACAACACACACACACACACACACACGCACGCACGAACGCAGTCGCACACGGACACACACGCGGACACACAGACACACACGCGGATACACGGACGGACGGACGGTCAGACACACGGACACACGGACACGCGGACGGACGTACGGTCGGAGGAACGGACGGACGGACAGACAGACAGACAGACAGACTCACCGACCGACGGACGGACGGACGGACGGACGGACGGACAGACAAACAGACATTTTTTAAAACCCTATTGTTCTGACTCAGGAATCTTGAAAACATTAAAATTCATTTTAAGCTCTTATAACAAAATTTTTATGTTCACAAAGCTTTCTCTTTGACAAAGCAAAAACCGAGTAAAATTATCGTTCCCCGAATTATAAAACTGAATGTCTACAACCGCCATTTGGAGTTATAATAGGTGTCCAAAACTAGATTGGCTGTAATTTTTATTCTACCCACACTATAAGACCAGCTCACGCATTGTTGCTCGTCATGATGAAATTCGAAGATTGTGAGATTTTAAAGTCATACTGACATATAAAAAAACTTTGACATATGACAAACAAACATTAATCATTTCAGGTTATATATATATACATATATATATATATATATATATATATATATATATATATATATATATATATATATATATATATATATATATATATATACACATATATATACATATATTTCATTTATGTTTCATATTTTAAAATTAACCAGTATAGAACTAGTAAAAAATTTAAACTTCATTTTTGCTTGAGCCCTGACGACCTCGAGCCCCTCTCGTACATCCGCTTCCTCTCGTGCGCTAGCAAGTACAGGGGAATGATCTCTGTCTTTGCTAGCGCTAGCTGCAGTCCGTAGTTGCCCATCCACCGGAGCGCGTGTCGCATAACGATGTTCAGTTTGATCAAACGAGTAACACAGAGTGTTTTAGTTTGTATTGGAATATTCAGGCAAAAAATGTTTTATTATAAATAAAGTATTTGAAAAGGTTTGTCAGCCAGTGGTAGATATACTCGTATTAATAGTTATAAGAAAGTTGAGTTTGATGAATATTTTATTAAAAATGAATGTTTGTATGACCAATCTATGTCTGTTGATATCAATGAAGAGACTTTAAGTGAAGAGTGCACTGAAGAATTAGGTAAGTAAAACAATTTTTCTTTATTCTAAATAATTGATAATTACGGTTTTTCGTTTACATAGAATTAGGAAAAATTGTAAAAAGTAATAAGTGTTAATAATATTATTTCGGCCAAGTTTTTGAGAATATATATGATAAATATTTGTTAAAACTATTAATAACATGTTTGTCTAATGAATTTCAGAAGTTACTGAAATTTCTTTGTTAAATCACTTTAAATCATAATTCATAAAGGTACTTTTAAACTGATTTTATAATTTTGTTAATAAACTGTAGACTTTAGAAATTTGCGAAGATAATGAAAAATGCACTGATTCAAAAGCAAGTGCTAAGTGGTTAAAATGGCTTAAATTCAATAATGTAGATTAGCGAATTTTCAAGCGACTATAAGACCACTTAGAGGGATCTAATTCGTGGCAAAATCACATAATATATATATTTGAGATATAAAATCAACTTAGATTGTGTCAAAATATTTTTACAGTCTATAAAATAGACAATTTCTTTTATTTATTTAAACCAGAAATATTCACATACATAAAATTACAGTATGATGTAAATCCCTACAGAGGTAAACTAAGTTATCTGTGCACAGGTCCGGTACATAAAATTAAGAAAAGTGATAGAAAAAACTTAAACATAACTAACTTACTTAAAACTAACTTAAAAACTAAACTAAACTAGTATCGTATACATCTCATAGTAGACTAGAAACATTATAAAATTTAGAAACTATTAACATTATAAAGATATTGTTTGTACATAGAAATATTTCATATAATTGCACCTCATATATTATAGTTATCTTTTATCCACATTTGCAGTTTATATTTATGTGACTTTTTATCTAATTCTAATGTTTTTAGATCATTTGGTAGTTTATTGAAAACTTGTATAGCTTTTGTGTAACTATTTTTATTGCTAACCTTTTTCTTGTTGTTGGGAATCATTAAGTTTTTTTCAGGGTAATGATATATCAGTGATTCAAAAGCAAAAAGTTGTTCCAAGTTCAGTGGTTTATCATGTATGATGAAATTTTTTTTATTAACAATTTTCAGTATTCTTTTCTGCAGATTTTGCAATAAATCAAGATTGTTCTAATAAGCACCACCCCAAGCAATTATTCCATAATTAATTAAACTATGAAAAAAAGCATAATGAATCATTCTCAATGTTTCGGTTGACATATATTTGGCAATTTTATAGAATATATATACTAAATATTTAGTTCTCTTTATAATGTATTCAATGTGCTTATCCCATTTTAAGTTATAATCAAAAATGATCCCTAAGTACTTGCAACTTTCTACTCTATTTACTTTTTTGTTTTTAATTTTTATATCTATTTGCTTTGGAACACTATCACTATAGTTACCAAAAGTTATACATACAGTCTTATTAACGTTTAATAATATTTTATTTACAGCTAACCAATTATCTACTAGTAACAAATTGTTGATCATAGATTCCTGAGCTTCGTCCCACGTACCCCCAGTAGATATAATTGCAGTATCATCTGCATAAGACAAAATTTCATCAGGATGGATTACTTTCAAAAGATCATTAATATATCAAATAAAAAGTAGTGGACCTAAAATGGTACCTTGTGGTACACCTGTGTATATTTTTAAATAATTACTCTCACTATCATTAATTTTAAATTTTTTATGTCTATTATTAAGATAACTTGAAAATAGATCCAGTGCCTGCCCTCTAATTCCTATACAGTAAAGTTTATCCACTAATATTTTATGATCGACATAAATCGAATGCTTTAGTCAAGTCCAAGAAAGTTATTATTGTTGGTTTACTGCGATCCAAATTATTGTATAGTACATTGGTAATATAATTTAGGCCATCTTTTGTACCTATACTTTTCATGAAACCAAATCGGTGATCAGATATTATATTATTTTTTTTAACAAAATCAAAAATTCTATTATACAATACTCTCTCAAAAATTTTAGCTATGTTAGATACTAAAGAGATTGGTCTGTAATTAGAAACATTGTGTTTGTCATCAAATTTGTAAATCGGCACAATTTCAGCATTTTTTAATGCGTCAGGCCAGATGGCTTTTTCAATACATAAATTAAATATATACTCTAGTGGTTCCGCAATATAATTACAGATAACCTTCAGAGTTTGAGCATTGATTTTGTCTACACCACCATTTTTTAATTTCAAATTATTTATAATGCTCATGATTTCATATGCATTTGTCGGAGTTAAAAAAATAGAATTAGCATTCATATCTGGCATTTTTATCACAGATGCCGAAGGTTTATCTATCTTATCACTCAATTTTTTACCTATTCCACAAAAATACTTATTCATATTATTAGCTATATCTACACTATCTATAATTTTTACATTATCAAATTTAATATAATTTACAGTTTCATTCGATTTCGTTTTTTTCCTATTTTCGTGTTGATAATTTCCCATAGTTTTTTAGGGTTGTTTGTATTATTTTCGACTAAATTTTTATCATATTTTATTTTAGCATCTAGGATAACCTTATCTAAAAATTTTGCATAATTTATGTACTGATGTCTAAGTTGTTCATTTTTAACATCCATTTTCTATAAATTGTATAAGAATTCTTTTGTGTCGCATGATTTACTAATAGCATCAGTAATCCAAATTTTCCTACATTTATTTACGCCTTTTCTTTTCCGTGTTTTAGCTTGTTCCATATATTTTTTGATTTCGCTTATCAATTGCTTAGTAGCTATGTTCGGATCATGAATTGACATAATTGAATTCCAGTCTCTTGTTTCAGCAATGTTTCTCAATTTTTTATAGTCTAATATTACGGAAGGTCCGGAGTCTTTAGTTTTGATCTTATTTATAGAAACAAAAATGTCTCAATTTATATGTATCTGTACTTAGGGTATCAGTTTTGATATATATGTTATCAATACATGATCCATTGCAATTTCCTATAGATGATCTAGTGATACCAACAAAACCAGGTATATATCCTTTGTCTAAAAAGTTACAAAGAAATTCCTGGCTTATTCTATCCAACTCTAAAAGGTTAATATTAAAATCTCCTATTACTAAGTGATTTTTAAAATTTTTCTTTTTACTTAAGAATTTGTTTAAATATAAAATGAACTCAGTCTTAGGTATGTCATGAGATTTGTACACATTATTACTTAGCTTAAGGGGTTATATCCCCCTTATGCTCTAAAAACCAAGGCTTTGTTAATTATTTTTTTTAAAGGACATTTGAGATTAAAGGTATCCAAATAATATAACATTGGATTAAACTACTCTTGAAGAAGAGAAAAAAAATTTTTATTGATATTTTTTTACAAAGTGGCGGCTGTGCAGTGATTACCGTGAACCGCTTTTTCAAAAAGGTCTTCCGCGGCGAGCAGTACAAGTCTCGTCCAACTCCACCTATAAAAATTTTTTTTTCTATTATCTACATGAGTTTTGCTAGTGAAGTACACATGATTATATTTTTAGAATTTTTTTTCGCGATTGTTTTAACAAAAAATCGTGTTTTCGACGAAAAAAATCGACTTAAAGTGTTTATAACTTTTTTTCTTGTTAATTAATCGCTAAAATCGTGTGTACTTCACTAGATAATCAAATAATGAAGCTACTGTTAAAATTTTAAGTCAATCGGATGTAAACTTTTTGAGTTCTACTGCTTGTCGATTTTGAAAACATGGTTTGAAGAGAAAACGCGTTTGAAGTTTCAAAATGCTATAAATCTTAAGAATCGCAAAAATATAGTCCATAATAATTTGTTTACCTTCAGTCTGCTATCCCTGCGCCATATAATTGTCCTCCAGGGCCTTCATTTCCTCTTCGTCTTTTTTTTGCCTGATGTAATGCTGCGCCTGGCCTCTTTCGCGATATCGGACATACGATGCTCAGCGGTTTTGACGCGATTGGCGTCCGTTTCCACGCAAAACTCGTACATGTTTGGTCCGACAGTCAACCCAAGAGCATCGTAAACGACAAACAGACCCGAGAAGCCGTCATTGAAGATAATAACGGCTACGTCAGTCGCAATGTCAACTACAGTCTTACCGCTTGACACCGTCTTTGGAGCAATTGACAACACTACAGCATTAAACGACTCGTTATTGTTCTGAGTATATGCACCCAAGCAGCGTGACAGAAGGTTGTCGGAGCTGAGTTCATTATAAATGGGTTTTATTGCGTTAAAAGCATCCTCATGCATTGGACTCTTGTGCTCGTACGTTGTAAGTGTACCAAGCGCTGTACTGCGCTGCCAAGAACACCAAGAGTCTACTCCGACGGGACACTTCTCGTGCTGTGTATTCTCCTTCGTCGACATTTTATGAAGTAACGTTGCTCAAATTTCATTCCGCATTTTTTCGACTGAATCGTAGTTTCTCCTAATAGTAAGTCCGTAATAAATAGAAAGTTCATCAATTAACTTTCCGGTCAACTTTCCTCGGCCGCCAAGACCTTTCGTTGTTTTGAAGAGTTCTGAACGTGTCCGACACATTCTTTTTTTTCGACGACGAAATCTTTATAAGGATTTGAGTCGACTATACCTTTATATGTTATTGAATCGCCGTCACCGATATATTTCAAATATTTGATATTATGAAGTTTTTCTGAGCGTTTGAACATTTCTATAACAGCGTCGATCTCCATTTTCACGGCACTACTTTCATGGTTGGCATCACAGTTCTGTTTGTGTGAAGGGTATACCTCTTCGTATTCAGCAGTATCTTCTTTTTTTTGCCAATATTCACACACTTTACAGTACTTAGATTTTACACACACATCCAATACCTTGCCAGTGTACCAACCAATCAAAGTCACCAATCCGAACACAGACGTAAACCCTCTCTTTCGCCAAGATCCATCGCCTGACACCGTGAGACCTTCTTTTTCACCTCGTTCGATAGAAATTTCTGTTTCTTTAATCGCTGATTTTTTCATAGATATAATTCGAACAGATGAAGTAGCAGTGGCGATATTAGATATGATCTTACTGTAAGTTGTTTGAAAAACAGGCTTTGCAAGATCCATCATAGAGCAGAACTTTTTTATACCGTTGATGCCTATGCCTATGATGCGCATAGCTAAAATAATACGGCAGTTGATCTCATAAGCACGACCATTTATTACAGGACAGCTGCTAATATCAGCATCACCACAATTCGAACAAGACACAATAATTTTGAAGCCTAGTCCACGCTTGTTCGACTCTAAAAACCGCACGTCACCATTACATTTTTTGCATACTACTAATTCAGAAAGAGCAGTAAATACAGTGAAAAAATTGATGAAACAGTAACCGAAATTATTATCAACATCGCGGTCACGGTCTAAATCAGTAGTTTTCAATTTCTTAGCCGAGGTACTAAGTGCTCCGAATCGCCTTCGAACGAATGGCGGTTAGGCGGGCGTCGATTACTAATTTTACTCCGTTTTGTACTTGTACTTCTTGTTTTACTGCCTTTGCGGCCACTGTACACCTTTTCACTCATAATTAAGTACTTGTAAATATAATTCACAGTTAAAAAGTAAAGCAAAACTCAAAATAACAACGTAAACAACGAGAACGGCTGATCGACTAAACACAGGGCAAGTGTGAGTAAACACGTGCTGTAAAGACGCTGTAACCGTCGTAATGTCATGTAACGACCTATATAATTAAAATTTAAAACACGATATCGATCGTAGGTAACTTCTACTAATTTCCAAAGCCGTGAAATTCAAAAAAGCGAGCATCGCTAAAATAAGCGAAAATTGTGATTTTGGAGCATCTAAGCTGTTTGGAAAAAATTGATTTAAAAAAATTTTGAGTTTAAATCGGTACTTGAGCGTTGTAGATTTTGATTCTAGGATTGTTTTGGCAAGATTTAAGCCAATAAAAAAATGGAAAAAAAACAAAAAAATTTGGGGGATATAACCCCTTAAGCGCGGGGGGGGGGAGTTAAGGTATTTAAATTTTTTTTTCGTATTTTTTTTTATTTTTGAAACTGAATGGGTTGTATCTCAAAAATATTGTGTAAAAATTTCAAGTCGATCGGAGCAAAATTTCCAGGTGTTATGAATATTTTCCTACCTGTTGGATTTTCATACCTGCTCGGTTCGAGCGCGCTATTGTTACCTGGCAGCTGCTACGCTCCCTATATTATACCGAACCGTTCTTCCTACTTTAGAAATTTGAAGACAAGTATAAACATGCTCATACCTGTACCGTATATTTAGTCAGCGTAGAGAATATAATTTAGTTTAGCAGTAAACTGTCTAGCGAACAGACGTACACGTGCGCTCCAATTTTTCGCATCATTTTCGTGAAGTTTTGTGGAAAATTATTGCTACAATGCCAAAAAAAGTTAAAAGGTGTGATAGAAAATCAAGTGGTTCGAGGTTCTATCGATCTAGAAGGATTGTACCGCCGCAAAAACGTAAAAGAGAAGACATTTCAACAAGTAGCGCGTCAGCTAAAAAAAAGACTCCTGGTGCGAATGGCAAAAAGCTGAAGCTGCTAATTGATTGGCACACGTACTGTGCTCTTCCAAATGATGTTTTGGATACCATCAAGCCTATCTATGAAGACCTAAGCAAAGATGCTCTCCTGGAGCGATGTGTCGGAGGCTTCACGCAAAACAACAATGAGAGTTTGAACCATCTTATATGGCAAATCTCACCAAAGCACTTGAGCGGAACCTCTGTGATAGTTGAGATTGCGGCTTATTTGGCAGCCTGTGTCTCTAATGAAGGTTCTTTTGCTCTACTATCCTTCATGCCAGACATGGGAATCAGCAGTGGATCAAGCGCTCATGAATGGGCGCGATCATCTGATCACATTCGTATAAAGCGAGCAGAGCAGGAAGCTGAAAATCAAACTAGAGATGGCAGGATTCGTCGTAGACAGGAGCAAAAAGATGCTTTAGACATCATAGATAACAGCAAAATCCTCTGTGGACCTGGCATCGATGATTCAGTGTGAGGTAAACCGATAAATCTCTCTTTTGAACGTTCAAAACTTTAAAGCGTTTTTCCCAAAACTCAAGTTTTCAAAGTCGGTGCCCATTAAACTTCAAAACTATTGCACCGATCCTTTCGAAATTTTAAACACTATTTCTTTACATAATTTATGAGGTAACGCTGGAGCTTTTTTCCAAATTCGTTTATATTTTTCATTTTACAATAACAAATTAGCCGTTTTTTCATGTAAAGTGTTCCCGCAAAGTGACAAATAGAAATTTCGAAAATCCGTCCCAGCGTTACCTGGAAAAAGCAATTATCTGACGAACGAACTTTGGTTTTTTGATTTCAGATGATCCAGCACCAAGTTATGAGGGGCACCGCAATTCAACTTTTTTCTGAGACGCTTCCAAATAATTGATGCCATTGCCGTATTTTTCAATATTTTTTTATGAAAATATTCCACAATATTATATAAATGGACTACAATAATGTAACATTGGTTTTAATAAATAAATTTTAACTGAGTCGTGAAAAAAATCACAAAAATGTGCCTTTTTTTGCACAAATTAACCTTAACCCCCCCTCCCCCTTAATATGTATATTTATTATCTTAATCCTTCCAAATTCAATAGTTTTAGTTTCATGTACAATATTTTCATCAACAAAAACCATAACACCATCGTTTTGATTTATTTTACTTTCATTATAATAACTTTTATAACCTTCTAATTCATATAATTTATAATTAACTTGTATGTAAGTTTCAGTACAAATAACAATAGTTGGTTTGCTAGTTAGACTTTCTAATAGAATTTTTAATTTATCAAAGTTAGCAGACATGCTTCTAATATTAACATGCATTATAATATCATTTTTATTGTTAATGATTTTATTAAGGCTATTAATATTCTCACATGTTTTTTCTTTTCGCACCAAGTCTTTTTTTATTTTATCAATAAATTCAAAATCCATCCTTAATTAATTAACTTAAGTCTTTTTGTCGTTTTGCGTTATTTCTAGTTAATAATTGCTGATTTTGTTGCTGCTGTTGATGCTGTTGTTGCTGCTGCTGTTGTTGCTGTTGATTTTGTTGCTGTTGTTGCTGCTGTTGTTGCTGTTGTTGTTGTTTTTGTTGCTATTTGTTTTGTTGTTTTAAAATCATTTCACTTTGCATCTTGTTTTCTTTTTGCCGATTACTTATCTTCTCTTGGTAATGCATAGGTATTGATTTTACTATCGATAAAGTATGTTTCACTGGGTAATCAGTTGTTTCAATAAATTTTTTTATCTTATTTTTTAGAATATCACATAAATTAAAATCTGCTGCATCATGACATGTATTAAATTTTGTTTGAAATTTGTTATTGCTAAAATTACAATTTGGGCATTTGAAAACATCACTATAACACTCAAAAGTTTTATGATTTTTTGCACACTTTAGACATGTTGTTGTGTTATTGCAGTTTGAACCATTGTGTCCCAATCTACCACAGTTAAAACAAGGTTTAATATTTATCAGGTCAAAGACTCTACAGCTTTGACATCCAATAAAAATTCTGTTGTTGTTATCTCTTATGTGTTTATACGTATCAGCTGTCACTTCCAGTAAGACACAGCTAAGATTTGTCTTCTTGTTTATATACATGTGCAGTACTTGAGCTTTACTATTAAAATTTGCAAAATTCCTGATATTTATATCTTCTTCAATGATATTTTCATCCATATTCATATAGTTTTCAATTCCCACTATTTTAATTTTTGGATTATTTAATTGTTCCAGGTTAATTTCACAAACTTCCTCTAACTTGCTCTTTAATAACTTTTCAGCAATTTCAACACTGACATTATTAACACATTTGACAACAATCTCATCTTTATTATTAATGTATAATTCTTTCGTTTGAATACTCTTTTCCTTTATAAGACATTTTGCAACTCTCTTTTTGACATTTGCTTGCTGTGTATTATTTAATGCTTTGACTATAATTTTTGGAACTCGTTTCTTTACAGGTTTTATAACACTAGCTACTTTAGCAAAAGATTTATTGCTTGTTTGATAACTTTTTTGTTTGTCTAATAACTCTTTCAATAAATCATTTTTTTGAACTAATTCGTTATTGAGTTGTTTTAGCAATTCATTTTCTATTTGCATTATTTCATAAACAGCTGTACTATCCGTCATCGTTGTGTTCAACATTTCTTGTGATTTACTCGCTAAATCGTCAAGTATTTCCTTTCGTATTTCTTCTGATTGTCTCATTTTTATTTGATCAATCATTGCTTTTGCTGATTCACTCAAGACCTCTACGTTCAATTTTGAGGTTATGAGATTTTTGTGTTCTGGACATATTATTAGTCTTTCACTTATAAAATTGAAACTTTTATGTTTTGCACAACTTAAATGTTATGTATTATCATACGATACAGATAACAGTCACTTCACTCTTTGGTTGACATTTGAGAAATTTTCCACAGGTCTTATCAGGAGGCTCTTTCTCTCCCGACGCTATCTTTACGTATCAATGATTTTTATAGAATTTAACTCAGGCTTGATCGCTTAACAAATGTTTTGCATCCTTACGTAGAGAGAAATAAGTTTGTATTGGCATTAGATAGTTGGACTGGGAAAGCCAACAAAGAACTGTGAAAAGTTTGTAGATGAGGATGGCGAATCTTCCTACATGCTTAGAGTTATACCTACTGGTTGCACTGCTTCTGTTCAGCCCCTTGATGTGCATTTTCATCGACAAGTTAAAATATTCATCAAAGAATTGTAGAACTCAACCTATCTGTTGCAAAAGGAGCAGATATGATGCACTTAGAATACACTCACTCATATACAATTAGCTTAGGGCACCTATTTTTCAGCCCATGATTCAGTACGCCTTGTTTGCATCAACACTAATAGAAGCAAAGATGTTTTCTCGAATGTCAAAGAGGTCTGCTTTCTTGAGAAGTCAAGTAAGACTCTTTGCGATTGTGGAACAAATAGTTTCATTAAATGTTCGTGGTGCAGAGAATATCTCTGTTTTCCTTGTTTTGATGAGTAGTGAGGTATCAATCGTGAGGTCGATTTTTCACCTTTCCTATAACTTGCTATGATATTCTTACGATGTGTACTCGCCAATAATCAGAACATAACTAACCGTTGATGCTAGAAGCAGCAAAGTAGGCACATACATAGAGAGGTACTACCCTGCAGAATGTACTCAATACTACATCCATTTGTAAGTAGATTGAATATTATATTCTTGTTATTATCGCTAAAATTTATTAATGTTAATTTTTCAACCTTATAAAATGTATTAATTGTTTTCGTGTAAGATGGAATTTTAACTTGTATAAATATACTTGTTTTCAGGTCGAGTTTTATTTACCACAACCTAACCTGAACAATGAACATACAACTATGAAATAAAGTAATTTCATCTATATCATCGAGATTTGACCTTTAAAAAGCTTGCTATAGTAGCAACGGCATAGTGCGTTTCTTATACATAGGAATTGTACACTTAATTATTGTGCACAATTTTGAATTGATCAAATATATCTATATACAATTTGACCAATGCTAAATTGTGTACAATAATTACGTGTATAATTCTTATGTGTAAGAAACGCGCTATGCCGTATCAACTTATGTACATACTTATGTACATACGTGTAAAATTAAAAATGATAATAGACAACAGAAAATAACACGTGTGATTATTATCTATTAAATTTATTTGAAATCGGTTATTTCATGTGATTTTATTAACTTCTTATCAAAGTTCATGTAAAAATGATAAAGTTCGAATAATGAATTAAATTATTCATTAAAATACACCAAAAGTAAACTTGATTAAATATAAAACTTTGAATCTCTTTGTAAAAAGGCGTCAGGTGGTGCTAAGTTGGTACTACATACGGTTGAAGAGAGAAAAAGATAGAATGAGTATGAGAAAGAGAGAAAAGAGCGCGTACATCGTCAATTTTTTGTTAGACGTACTACTACCCTACTGAACATACACTCATATTCTACGTGCGATCTCACATGAGGAATCAGATGAGAAAACATATTAAATAACGACCGATAGTCACAGCTGATTTCTCATGTGTTGTTACATATGATTTCTCAGGTGAGAATTGAAAAACATTATATGAATATAATACATATATGTGTGAGTGTGTATATATATATATACATGTATTGAATAAGTGTGAGCGTAGCATGTGCTCCGAGAATGACCGGTGGCGATACCTAAAAGTTGAAAGGACCGTTAAGTTGGCCGCACATATGGCTGGGTATTGCCAACGAATATAGACCTATATAGAAGAACGATTCTTATGGAGCAATTGGTTCTCAAAAGCGGTAGTTGAATAGTCTCCGCGAGAAGGCGCCAGCCATTATTTTCCTATGGTGCTGTCTCTCTCGCACCTGCGCGCCGTTCCGGTTTTAAATTTTCTAGAGCTTACGGGCGGACTTTATTCTTGCGCTTCAATTAAGATATTAATAAAAATGTTTAGAGTTAAGATTTGATAATTTTAAAAGCATGTATAAATTTTTATGTATTTAAATGACTTGGGTACAAATTAACTGAAAGTAATAATAAATTAGTATTACAGTTTCGATAAATCTAAGATAATAATAAATAAATAAAGAAGTAAATAAATAAATAAATAAAATTCATTTTTATATCATATTTAATTTTGATATTGCCTTTTGTTATTAAATAATTTTTTTTTTCATAATTTTAAGAAGAATATAGGTATTTACTTGATTTAAAAATGATTAACAGTTGCCTAAGTAACTCACGAATTATACAAAATTTTCCTTATATTATTCAAATTAACTTTTTGATGTGCTTAATGTATGGTATAAGAATTTATTATTTAATTAAAATTGAAAGAAATTTTTTTTTCTCTTAAAGATGTTTGTTATATAAGCCATGTCTTGAGCACATAATTATAGGTTATCTACATTAAGTATCTTTATTTTTAATTCGAAATAATAAACAAATATATCTATTTAAAAGAAATCATGTATACTTTCAAATTGTACAATATATTCGATATATATGCAGTACCCAGATTAAAATTTTTTTGAAAAATGTGTATTTAAAATTCAAAGTCGTGATACCTACTTCCACTAAAATAGCTTTAAACTAATTGTTAGATATTTAAAGAAATGTACATATTTTTTACATATTTAAGGTATTAAAAAACTTGAAGCTAATATTTTGTTATTATTTCACAAGAGTAATTCTAAAGTTATTGTTAGATATATCAATCAAAAGAAAATTACGCCTACTTTATGAAAATGTATATATTTTTGGAAAATTCAACGTATAAAATGACGATAAAAATTGCAAAAATAAAGAACATTTTTTTGCAAAAATCACTTAATAGTTATTGTTGACACATATTATTGACAAGTTTAACGTATAAAATGACAACAAAAGTTGTTTCAATTTTTATAAATTTTACTAAATTATTATTTTTATTAAACAATTAGTCTAGTATTATCCATTCAGCTGCAAAATGTAATCAGTTATAAGTTGAAACATATTTAATATGTCTTTTTTTTTCTGAAAGCATATGTTTTTTTTTCTGAAAGTATATGTCTTTTTTTTCTGAAAGTATATGTTTTTTTTTTCTGAAAGTATATGTTTTTTTTTTCTGAAAGTATATGTTTTTTTTTCTGAAAGTATATGTTATTTGGCTATAGAAGTAAATACGGCTTTTTTAAATCAATTTTAAAAAAAATGGCATAAGTTTTAAAAAAAATTTATTATTCCGACGTAAAAATTCGCTGTGAAGCTGCATTAAAAATTAGAAAGCGAATCACCGAGCGGTTTTCGAGCAGCGTTTTCGCCCAGTTTGAAAAAAGTAGTTTTGAGAAAAAAGCGTTTAAAGTTTTACAAGTACTTAACTCTTAAAAATTTTCGATTTACCTTTAATCTGCGATGCCTGCACCGTACATTTAACAATCTAAATTGATATTCTCTTCTTCTTTCTCCTTCCTGACTGATATTAAGTCCAACCGAGCCTTTTTTGCAGCATCGGTGAGTGATCGCTCGGCAAATTTGATGGAACGCTCATCAGCTTCCACACAGAAGTTGTAGCAGTTTGGCCCTATTTTCATCTCTAAATTTTGTATCAGACGCATGATACTTGACGGACCATCATAGTAGATACCTATAGCAATGTATACTGCTGTATCAAGTACATGTTTGCCACTGGAGGAAGATTTAGGTGCCATAGACCACACGGTTGCGTTAAAGCTTTCATTCGTATTTTGAGTGAATCCGCCAAGGCAACGTGTAAGAAGATCGTCTCTAATTCCTGATTCTGTAAACGTAACGTCCGAATTGCATTTTGTACACATTATCACTTGCGACAACGCGGTAAATACTGCTAAAAATCCAAAATTCTATAACTAAATCCTGCGTCGACTTCGAATTCATCATGATAAATAGACAACATCTTTTTTGCTGACGTTCCAGCATTTTCTAAACTTGGTTTTTCTAAGGGGTAGCGATTCAGTGGCGGAACGCGGTTTGAAATGCTCCGTTTTTTAGCATTGGAGGTACCTCCCCGTTCGGACTTCTTTCCGCTGTATTGAGGTTTTTTATCACTCATTTTGTTCAGTGTACGATTATTATTGATACTTCACTATAACACAATTTTATTTTGATGATTATTTATATTAAAAATAAAATGATCAACGGTAAAAACAAATTGGAGCGTCTGACTCGGCGTTACTTCGCAGCTGTACTGACTCACACATACATGTATATTATAGTGTACATATAATATCTGTATATGTATATTATAGTATCAGCGCACTCTGGTGACTACGAAAGGTAACCTAATGACCTTTTACGTTGTAAGTAAGGCAGGTAATTAATATTTCAACAGGTAAAAGTAAAAAGTCGGAGCGGTACCGCATATGCTCTAAACGCACACTCCCAGGCGCGGCGGTAAAATTGAAAATTGAAGCTGTTACAATTTTTTTGACCATAGGACCAATTGGATATTGTTTTTATGACCCTAAAGTATTGTTTAAGCAAATAAAAACGATTTAATTAAAATCACAGAGTGGTGTTACTCCGTAAAGGATGGACTACGCAATATTGAGACAGATGCGATAAGCGCCTTGATTTGCTCAAACACAATCTACTGCTTCTCACTCCTTGTTATCACTTTCTTCTTTTCACTGTCTTTGATTACTTTACTCACTTTTATCTTTTCATGTTATTTACGCACTAAATTTTGAAACCGTGGATTCATTTGCTTTCTCAAAGAGAAAGCTTTGTACGATGAAAATTTTTCATCATAGATTTTGATGAACTTTTATGTTTTCAAGATTCTAGAGTCAGAGAAATATGTTTTTAAAAAACGTCTGTATGTATGTATGTATGTATGTATGTATGTATGTATGTATGTATGTATATATGTATGTATGTATGTATGTATGTATGTATGTATGTATGTATGTATATATGTATGTATGTATGTATGTATGTATGTATGTATGTATGTACGTATGTATGTGCAACAAAAATTTGTCAAACGGTAATTTTTCAAGGAAAGCATGTTATGAGCTGAAATTTGGCAGACATGTAAGGTTTGTCTCAAGTTAGAACTGATTAATTTTTGCAGCTGATTAGATAATAAAAAGTGCAGTTATATTAAAAATATTAATTTTTGAAAATGTGTAAAAATCGAAAAAGAAACTTTTATTTTTGACAATAAATGTTTTAAAAATTCGCTGCCAATTCATTGGCACTTAGCTTCTTCAATCTAAATTAATTGTTTTAATATAACATTTCTTGTTTTAATAAATTAGTTTTAAATTGCTATATCTCTTCTTAATTAGGAGTTACAAAAATGTGTAATGATTTATCATTCATTGTTTAATTCACAACAGTTAATTCAACTAGCTGTAGCCATAATCTTATTTTTATTATATATTTATATTTTGTATTTACATCTATATATAAATTAAATCTGTTTTAAGCAGTTTTCGATACCATGTTTTTAAAATTAATAATTTTAATTTTATTTATTTCACCTTGAATTTTAATTCAACAACATCTAAGATCACATAATTAGATCGTTCATATGTGTCATCTTTACCAAGGTTCATAAGAAATAAAACATAAAAAATACTGATATATATTATTTCATTAATCTTCAAATACCTTTTTAATCAATATTTCAAAATATCAATGAAAAAATTATTAAAAAAAATAGTTATATCACCGTTTATAAGTAATTTTTTACACTTTCAAATGCAAAATGAAGCGATCATAGCGCCCCCCTTGTCTCAGTGGGTAAGACGCTTGCTTATCGATACAAAACGCTCAAGTAGTCGAGGGCTCGATTCCCGGTGAAAATTCTCGTGAATTTCTTCTTCGAGTTTTTCGTCTGTAAAAGATCTCCGACTACGCATTGTGCTTTGGAGCAAGACGTATGCGCCCATTTAGCTTCCTCAAAAGTGTATCGCTAGTAAGCAGGTGATGGATTTCGCTCTACCGACATCGCACAACACAACAAACAAGTACTTAAAATACAAATGTAAAATACAAAATTACATATGCATTGTGACATATCGGTGACCCGAAAAAGACGGGACATATGACCATTAAATACAAAGAAAGAAAGAATTAAACAATCATATTATTTCTAAAATATAAAAATAATGTAACTTATCGATTTCAGAATATCGTAAAATAAAGAAATTATTGTAAAACAAAAACGGATCGATGAATCTTTAAATTTTTCTTCAATTCAGAATCTTCATTAAAAAAAGAAAAACACGAGCCCTAGTTTTCAAAATATGATCGCGACGTTCTCGAGATATAAACAATAAAAAAAATTAAAGAACATAACCTCCAATAACTCGTAATGTAAAAGTCGCTATCACCGTTTAAGCACAACACCACGTTTTCGTGTATAACACAAAAAAGAACATAACTTATTCGAAATTTCGGGTCGGAAATGATAGGTAATTTTATGCTCTTGCAAATGCATGAACAATGAATCGATAATATTTTTTTAAACATATCAAAAAACCCGAAAAACTCAATAATCAAAAACCCGCTAAAACAACAAAAAACAACAAATATTTTTTTCCAGCCCCCTTCCGTTTAAAAAAAAACAATCATTGAGCCCTGAAATATTAATTTTGACTGCGAATGTTCAGAGTAATCTTCCTACACATCCGTACACATACACACACGCGCCCACACACACACACACACACTCACACGTACACACACACATGCGCGCACACTGGCCAATTCTCAAACTCAGCAACTGCATGGTACTCAAAACCGCAGAATACCCTTCATTGAACATATCGGCAGCCATGTAGGCGGCAATTCCAATGACTTTTTAACCAGAATGCAGATGTTTCGGATTCCTGCGCCAGACTGTCGAGTTGAACGACTCGTTGGAATTTTGCGTGTGACCGCTTAAGCATCGCGTTAAAAGTTCATCATTTGAAAGTTCCTCATAGATTGGACGAATGTGTTCCTCAACTTGTTTGTCAATCAATCGAGCAGGACGCTTAAAAGATTCCAGTTGATTCATGAATTCAGCCTAGCGCCATTCACACCAGCGGTCAGCGCCTACCGGACAATTCTCGTGCCGACGAGATTTATCTGTGGAACAATAATGATCCAACGTTGCTATTATAGCTTTTTTCATCTTTTGGTCAGAATTAATATTTCTTCTAATTGCCAAACCATAATAGATCGTTAGCTTTTTAATGAGATTTTCCATCAGCCGCTTCTTACCTCAGAGCTTTTCTTGCTTCTTTTCATTTCGAAGTCGCATACCCATACGTTTGTGTACGTGCCCACACACTCATTATTTGTAACAGTATAATCGTCACCATATGGATTTATCTTCAGAATACCCGAAAAAATTTTAGATTCGCTATCGCCGATGTAAATTGTATATTTCACGCCAAATTTTTCTTCGCATCTCGAAAACATTTCCAGGATAGAATCTACCTCCATTTTTCCTGCTGAACCTTCCTAATTTAAGTGAAGTCCCAAGTGAAATTTCAGCCTAGTGATAGTTAATCAGTGCGGGAACAAATGCAATGGTTTTATATGTAGTTTTTTACGAGGAATTCAATAGCGAACTAAAAAGAATAAAAAAGAATTTTCCGCCATTTTGAAAAAAATGTGTTGGTTTCTGATTTTTAATTTTTGATCCATTGCACCGTCGCCTTAATTCATACGTTAAGTTGTTCAAAATCATCCCAGGAACCTGTAAAAGAAATTTCAGCCCGAAATATGAAAAAATGTGGGGCCTGATACATTTTTACTGCGCCCGCATTTGACGCGCCGCGGCTGCTTGGGCTGACCCGGCCACGGAGTCGCATACGTCCAGGCGGCGCGGCACGGGCTCGCCGATTGCGGTTGGTATTGAGCTGTTATTAGTATGCAACTGATTATATTATTGTTATTAGTATGAACTACAAATTCCTCATGCGGACGACGATTTCATTTTTAGAATTGAACTTTTTATAATATACAACTTTATTCTTGAGAGAATACTCGAATACGATGTAAACGATGTTGCCTTCAAAACACAGAAAATGCTACTCGTAATAGGAATAATGACATGCAACCTATAATATGCATTGTGTAAATTATTATTGAATGATTACTGTCGTTATATAGGTTTATTTACAGATTATCCCAATACATAAGCAATTATAGTTTTATATTCATCAAATCATTTCGGTGAAATGAAAATAACAAAAAATTATACGTAAACCTTATCATATCTGATTGTTGTACTCTCATAAACAGATATATTATATACGATTATAACATACACAAAATCTCATTACAACCGTATTAGTACGCCCCTATTGAGTTTACGCTCGTCTAAGCTTTGCGCTACCGACAGTGTGTATTCTCCGATCCATTCTCCGGGTGTATTCTCCGGGCCGTCCCAAGCAGCCGCGGCGCGTCAAATCCAAATCTTCATCATCTGATCGAGTTGTGAATCGATTACCGTGAAATTTAAGTTTAAACAGCTTCGAATCACGTTCGGAGGTCGATTTTTCACCTTTCCTATAACTTGCTATGATATTCTTACGAGGTGTACTCGCCAAGAATCAGAACATAACTAACCGTTGATGCTAGAAGCAGCAAAGTAGGCACATACATAGAGAGGTATTATACACCTTTATACTTCAATAACCCATATTATGGATCAACACGGCACTACTACAAACTCTAAATATTGTTTTGAAAGACCGTTGAACCTTTTCAGGTATGAAATTCGGAGTAGAAGATCGAGGGGTGGAGCGCGCGCTCGAGTCTGGCTGAGCACTCGTACACGTGCTTGATGCCTCTGTGCTTTCGGCTCTGTATCTTCGGAAATATTTAGAATTGGACTCTGTAACTTTGTGTACATATTCTTGAATATCTTAGGTATCAATTTAAACAATAAAAAAGAAATCGATTTTTTGGACCTCCTAAATAGGGTCCCCGTTAAGCTGTCACACCTGCAGTTAGCAGCGGCTTAGGAAAGGGTGTCTGCCGAGTAATTAAAGGCTCGCGTGCAATAACGGTATTAACACTCGAGAACACGTAGAAGAATATTTGTAGAAGTCTGTCTAAGGAGCAAATTTTAAAATCGATCAGATTGAAATTTTAACAATTGATACATGTAGAGAATATTATTGGGCATCGTATTGTATTGAAACAAAATTTGGTATTCTTCTGTTATCTAATTATTTAAGATAAACGCAGGTTTTACTTTAAAAAAAAATTCTATACATTTTTCATTTCAACTAGATCTTCGCGTGGTATTAAAATTTTTCATTGAAACTTTAATAGGATATTCACGAATTAATCAAAAATTTTAATTATTATAGTAGCATATAATACATTTTTGAAAATATTAATTTTGAAGTTTCCACTGATCAATGAACCACAAAAATTGCGTCAAAAAGTTTCAAATTGTAAAAACTTTTATCGTGAAAAACGTTCGTTATACGTCATGGAAGTCTTTTGCATAGTTTAAAATCTTCATTGAAAATGGTGAAAAGAGACAGCCGGCGCATTTTGTCGCGATCGAGTATTATTCACGCTTATTTCAATGATTTTACTGTATGAATACAGAGTTTATTATTTTTTATTTATTTGTAATTACTAATTCTCTAAAATTTCAATTAATTATGTTAATTTGCGTACTCTATATGTATTAATTAGAATTTTATTTACTGTATAAATTAGAATTCTATTTACTTATAAAGCATATTATGCAATTTTATTTTATTTATTAAACCAGAAAGATTCACATACATAAAGTTACAGTATGATGTAAATCTCTACAGAGGAAAACTAAGTTACCTGTGCGCAGGTCCGGTGCATAAAATAAAGAAAAGTGATAAAAAAAAACTTAAAGCATAACTAACTTACTTAAAACGAACTTAAAAACTAAACTATACTAGTATCGTATACATCTCATAGTAGACTAGAAACATTATAAAATTTAGAGACTATTAACATTATAAAAATATTGTTTGTACATAGATATATTTAATATAATTGCACCTCATATACGAGGGTAGTTCAATAAGTCTTTAGAATAAAGTATAAAAACAATTTTTTTTGGGTAAATTTTTTTTTATTTTTCAACATAATCTCCTTGGAGCTCTATACACTTGGTCAATCGCTTTTTAAGTTTTTTTAATCCTTCAGAAAAGTGCGTTTTCGGAAGTTCCTCAAAATAAGCACTTACAGAGGCAATGACGTCTTCGTTGTCCGTAAATCTCTGTCCACCGAGCCATTTTTTCAAGTTTGGAAATAAGAAAAAGTCACTGGGGGCTAAATCTGGTGAATATGGTGGGTGTTCGACCAATTCGAATTTTAGTTCTTCAATTTTAGCCATTGAAACGAAGCATGTGTGAACTCGGGCGTTGTCGTGATGAAAGAGAATTTTTTTTCTCGCCAAATGTGGTCGTTTTTTTTTAATTTCTTCTTTCAGCTGCTCTAATAATGATGCATAATACTCACCAGTAATTGTTTTACCCTTTTCCAAGTAGTCAATAAGTATAATTCCACGTGCATCCCAAAAAACTGTAGCCATAACCTTACCAGCTGACTTTACGGTCTTTGCCTTCTTTGGAGCTGGTTCGCCTGTGGAAATCCACTGTTTGGATTGTTCCTTTGTCTCAGGAGTGTAGTGGTGTATCCATGTTTCATCCACAGTCACAAATCGACGAAAAAATTCCTCAGGATTCCGACTTATGCGCGCCAAAAGAGCCTCAGAGGCGACCACTCTATTGCGTTTATTCTCAGCTGAGAGCAAACGCGGCACCCATCTTGCCGATAGCTTTTTCATGCCTAATTTTTCATGTAGAATTGAAACAACTGCACCTATAGATATCCTTGTGGCCTCAGCTAACTCACGCACTTTTAATCTTCTATCCTTCAACACCATATCGTGGATTTTATTGATGATTTCGGGAGTAGTTGCTTCTACGGGCCTTCCTAAACGTGGTTCGTCACTTATTGATGTACGACCACGCTTAAATTCATTTACCCAGTTATAAACCGTTGCTAAGGCAGGGGCAGATGTGCCATGAACTGAGTCCAATTCATTTTTTATCTCATATGGAGTTAAACCCTTTAAATGAAAATGTTTAATTACCGCTCTGAACTCGTTTTTTTCCATTTTTCTTAACAAGCAATTTTTTTTTCAATTGGTTATAAAAACACGTAAACTCAGAAGATGTGGACTGTGACTGCACCATATATCTAGTCGGGAGTGGTGCTGACTGAAAACAGATGATTTGGAGCGATTCGCGCGCCATCTGTTGGTCATTCTAAAGACTTATTGAACTACCCTCGTATTATAGTTATCTTTTATCCACATTTTCAGTTTATATTTTTGTGACTTTTTATCTAATTCTAATGTTTTTAGATCATTCGGTATTTTATTGAAAACTTGTATAGCTTTTGTGTAACTATTTTTATTGCTGACCTTTTTCTTGTTGCTGGGAATCATTAAGTTTTTTTTCCTAGTAATAGTATTAGACTTAAGAAATTGACTTTTTAGATTAGGGTAATGATATATCAGTGATTCAAAAGCAAAAAGTTGTTCCAAGTTCAGTGGATTATCATGTATGATAACATTTTTTTTATTAACAATTTTCAGTATTCTTTTCTGCAGATTTTGCAATAAATCAAGATTGTTCTTATAAGCACCACCCCAAGCAATTATTCCATAATTAATTAAACTATGAAAAAAAGCATAATAAATCATTCTAAATTATTTAACGTTAAACTTACCGTATATATACTTATTTTATATTCGAAATTAGTAATTAAGTACTGAACTGTATATTTGTATTGTAAAAACATTAAAATAAGCATAATAGAGAGAATAATACTCGATCGCGACGGGGCAATACAAACCAATGCAGCTGTGTTGATTGCGCTAAAGTAGCATGAAATTTTCAAATCGCTCATACTTTTTCACGATTGTCAATAAAGGTTTGAAACTTTCCAAAAAAATTTCCTTGACATATAACGAACATTTTTTTCGCTGAAAATTTTTACGCTTTATAGCTTTGCAACACAACTTTCGTTGTACATTGTATCAATGAGAGATTTTAAAATTATATTTTAAAAAATTTAGTATATACCACTAACATATTTAAAATTTTTCTTTAAATATTCTAACACACGTAGAATATGATGAGGAATATCCTATACAAGGATCAATGAAAAAAATTTAAACTACGCGAAGTTACACGGAGTTTAAATGAAAAATTAATTGAATTTTCTTTCACGTTAAAAACTGTTTTTTTTTTTAAATAATTAGATAACAAAAGAAGATCAAAATTTGTTTCAATACAAAAAGATGCCCAAGAAAATTCTTTACATGTATCAATCGTTAGAACGTGTTCTGCATGTAGAAAATCGACCCTGCCGGTCCGGATTTTTTTTTTTAGATTTTTGACAGAATTCTAACCAAATAATGTTTTTACTACTTTTTTTCTAGAACCCTTAGTTTTTGAGTTAAAAAATACACGAAGTTTGAAAATCGCTATTTTTGGAAACTTTGATAGCTCATTAGTCGAAGGCCATTGTCTTAATTTTAACTTTACATGGCTTAAATTGTTCATCTAATCATACACTATTATTTTGCAATAGTTTAAATTAGTGTTTTTGACATATCAGTTGAATATTAGGCTTGTATTACCATGCGTTTTGCGGCGCACGGACGGCAGGCGGCCCGTAGAAAGCATGAAAGTAGAAGCCTAATGTTCAACTGATATGTCAAAAACGCTAATTTAAATTATCGTACACTAATAGTGTATGATTAAATGAACAATTTAAGCCGTGTTAAGTTAAAATTATGTCAGTGGTCTCCGAGTAATAAGCCATCAATGTTTCCAAACATCACGGGCCGACACATGGCGGCCCGTAAAAAGCATGGAAATAGAAGCCTAATGTTCAACTGATATGTCAAAAATGCTAATTTAAACTATCGTACACCAATAGTGTATGATTAAATGAACAATTTAAGCCGTGTTAAGTTAAAATTATGTCAGTGGTCTACGAGTAATAAGCCATCAATGTTTCCAAAAATCACATTTTTTAAATTTTGGGTATTTGTAACTCAAAAACTAAGCCCTCTAAAAAAAGTCGTGAGAACGTATTTTGCTTAGAATTCTGCAAAGGTGATTTTTTTAAATTTCTTATAAAAACTGTTCATTAACAATTCAGGTCACCTCTTTCAGGTTTCAACACCAAGAAATTCGGATTCAGTAGGTAAAAATACGCTAGAAGAACTTGGTGTTAGCCTGTCACCTTGATCGACCACGAATCGCTACAGTGGCCGCTGGACTAAGAAAACGAGTATAGGTTATTTTGCGGCCATTGAGTACGTGAAAAACCATCGGAGTGACCCGACACTATCAGCGACGCTGACACTGATACCGATGAGTTTTCCCTGATTAGATTTAATATACCTGACCAAAAAAATTTTAATATTGCATAAAATAGGAAAACCGCGATAAACGTTGTTTGGCATGGCATTGCTCCCCTAGAACCAATTCTTATGAATTTAAAATTTTCCATACATTTGTTATAGCGTTCTCCGACACTTAAAAAAGTGTTCTAAAATTTCATGTATTGTGCCCCAAATATGTGAAATCAGTGAAATAAAATAAAATATACCATCAACATACTTGTCTTGTTGTGATGTACGTAAACACGCATTTATCTTTATCGTTTGTTTTTGTAAAATTCTACCCTTATGTGGTATTAAGATCATGCTTTATATTCAGCGGATTCCTTAAATTCGTATAACATTCCTAAGTTCATTTTAAATATAAATTTATTTTTTTTAACATAATTTAATTTTCCAGGGTGACTCTCCATTCGGAAAATCAGAAGCATACGTTAAATTAGAGCAATTAGGTGAAGGCTCGTATGCGACAGTTTTTAAAGGTTTCAGTCATTTAACAAGTCAAGTAGTCGCATTAAAGGAGATAAGACTGCAGGAAGAGGAGGGAGCACCATTTACTGCTATTCGGGAGGCAAGCTTACTCAAAGAATTAAAACACAACAACATTGTTACGCTTCATGATATTATTCATACTCGCGAAACTCTGACATTCGTTTTTGAGTACGTTCACACAGACCTATCGCAGTATATGGAGAGGTATGGTACTGGTGGTGGAGGTCTTGATCCACGTAATGTTAAACTCTTTCTCTTTCAACTTTTACGTGGTCTTGCTTACTGTCATCGCAGGTAAGATATAATTTGATTAATATATTACAATTTTCGAAAGAAATCACATTCATAATGTGTAACATGGCATTTTGTTACACCTGTCTCTTTAATTACTTTCGCGTTAGTTATTTTGTTCAATAAATTTCACTCCAAGGTTTGGCTCAGCACTTTACCAAATTTTATTCTTAATTATGGGCGCCAGGTACAGCGCGGCTACCTGAGCATGAACCCTATCCCCGAGGAGGTTCCGTGATACAGGAAATCAGAATGACTTACATAATTAATAAATAATGATACTGTGTGTTAACAATTTAAGTACCTATAGTCCAGTCAAATTAGCTTTTTTGACTTTTTTCATTCAGGCTGGATGGAACCAATGGATTATTTAGCAAAAAATTATTCTAAAAACGATGGTGTACTTCTCCACCATGTCCCGTTTTCCATTTTTTAGTAAAATTGAAGTAAAAAGCCGGAAAATCGAAAAAAAAGAGTTTTTTGGCTGTAGCTTTGAAACTACTGGGCGAATTGAAAAAAAAGTACATATGAAAAATGTAGGTTTCGAAAATATCTATCGATTGAGATAAGTGGTTCAAAACAATGTGCCAAATTTGGTATAAAAATATTCATTATTTTCGGAATTATTCAATTTTTTCCAAAAAAGGTGTTTTACGGAAATTTCCATAAGATACGTTCCAATCATCGTACAGTGATTTTTCATAGTGGAATTTATTCTTGAAGAGTAGCTGTATCATTATAAATCTGAAAAATAATAATTTTTTCAATTTAGACGTTTGAATATGGCCACTAAAAAAATGGTCTTTTTCAAATTGGAAAATCGGACGGAAAAAAACAAGTCATTGAATCATGATATAAATCGTTGAAAAGTTTGAATACTTCTACAAATTTAAAAAAAAAAGGTCGCTGTAAGTCAAATAGAAGCTGAGATAATGTTTCTTTTTCTAAAATTCGCCACACATTGCAGTTTCAATATTAAGAGCCGATTCTTGTTTCATTTCGTAGAAAAATATCAAAATTAATCGATAAAAAATGAAAGTCACGTAAAAATCAAAGCGTTGTAATTATTGAGCGAATATAACAAAGGCTAAAAGCGTGCGGCCGCCGATACTGTTCGTGACGGCGTCGACGGCGCGAGAGGGGAGGGAGAGTAAGAGCGTTCACACGCGCGCGAAAAGACTTTTTTTAATCGGAGAATGGTTTTCCTCGAACATTTCAAGAAGTATTCATCCGAATCTTTTAATTCTTTGTTGATATCAACTTTTTTATGTATTCACTAATTATAGTACATTTAATATATGGAAGTTTATCGTTTTCAATAGAGTTGTTATATTTCAATACGTAACGCATAATAAAATAGACTATATTTTTCAACTATCGTACTTTTATTAACACTATGAGA
Source organism: Gastracanthus pulcherrimus (assembly GCA_949152435.1). Lineage (NCBI taxonomy): Eukaryota > Metazoa > Arthropoda > Insecta > Hymenoptera > Pteromalidae > Gastracanthus > Gastracanthus pulcherrimus. The sequence goes on from OX424575.1 coordinate 88,616,515, forward strand.
AATATTTACATTATCATAAGAAGAATACGAGAACAAATTATACAAATGAATAATAACTATCATGAATATTACAATAATTTTGGTTTTTTTCTTTCTATATCATATTCTTCGTCACTGTCTTCGTTATCACTCTAAGTCTGATTAGTACCCTCACTCTCATACAGATTATCATCATTTTCATCCTCACTCTCTTCATTGTCGTAGAAAATAGTTGACTCATCATCATCATAATCATCACACTCGCATTCTTTTGTATTTTCCTGTATTATCAAATCATCAGTTTCATTCTCAATAGAAATTTCGTTAGTTAAATCAGATGGTATTTCAATTGGAATTTCTTCTATATTACAACAAGTTTCACCGTGACAACCAGAGCAAAGTTGTATAGAATATAATTCATGCTTCCTACATCCACAAGTAGCACTCTGACAGCCCTTCTTATAATTGCAGCATATTTTCTTAATAATATCATCAGGTATTAAAGGTTTATCAGATGGGATCGGTAATAACGTGTCACCACTTATTTTCCAACCCCAATCAGTAGCTTTAATGGTATCATTACCATGCCACTGTTGCAATTGATAGTAAGTTCTATAGGAATGAAATTTAGCAGATGTTTCTGTTGGAGGAAGAGTTGCTAATTTGAAAGATGATTTACGCGTTGACTTTTGAAAATGTAAATATCGCAAATCGTTGAGTCCTCCTTCCTCTTTCTTTGTAGCATACATTGCAGTGATTAATTTATTTCCACTTTCTATCAACTTTGATTGATTAACGTTTGTTTCATAAAAGATTTTGTAGAAAAATTCAAGCTTTTCAACGATTTATATCATGATTCAATGACGTGTTTTTTACCGTCCGATTTCCAATTTGAAAAAGACCATTTTTTCAGTCGCCATTTTGAAACGTCTAAATTGAAAAAATTATTATTTTTCAGATTTATAATGATACAGATACTCTTCAAGAATAAATTCCACTTTGAAAAATCACTGTACGATGGTTGGAACGTATCTTATGGAAATTTCCGTAAAATACCTTTTTTTGGAAAAAATGGAATAATTCCGAAAATAATGAATATTTTTATACCAAATTTGGCACATTGTTTTGAACCATGAAAAGACATCTTTTCACAGAAAATCGAAATCCAGGATAAGTTTTTCAACCATTTTCCTGGAATTGTGACGTTACCAATCAATTAATCTTAATTTAACTTATCTCAATCGATAGATATGTTCAAAACCTACATTTTTCATATACTTTTTTTCAATTCGACCAGTAGTTTCAAAGCTACAGCCGAAAAACTCTTTTTTTTTCGATTTTCCGGCTTTTTACTTCAATTTTACTAAAAAATGGAAAGCGGGACATGGTGTAAAAGTACACCATCATTTTTAGAATAATTTTTTGCTAAAGAATCCATTGGTCCATCCAGCCTGAATGAACTCAACATTTTGGCCCCTTTTTGAGCTAATTTGACTGGACTAATAAGCTTTATTTATTTAATTTACCATGGGTCGCTATTTATACAAGCTCGTAAATTACAATTTCAACCGTCGCTATTCAAATTGGCTGCGCAAGCCCGCACGCACGTCGCTTTCAACGGCCGAACTACAACATTTTTCCGGTCCGTCTAATTAATTAAACCCCGCCGTTCAACCCCTCTAAATTACCCCGATTTTTCCCCTTATGCTACCATGAGCTTTCCCCTGTAACAATCGACTCAACGATAATTCTGCCAATCCCGTACTCAGTGTGTTACGACTCGTTATTCGAATAAACCCCTCCCGATTTTCACGCCGAGGACTGATTCTATTCGTTGGTATCACACCACCAAATCGCTAAATATATATAAATAATAACTAGTAATAATAATAATAATAAATGTTACCAACTACAAATGCCGAGGGTCGCTCGACAATTTTAACAGTCCACTCACCGCCGATTAAATGTCCTCGTATGAAATGTGAAGCGTCGCTTTGTCGCAATGTTGGCGGCGTGCTCGCCCCCGTTAAATCTTTAACAACTAATCTATCAACAAACCCAACCCCTCAATTAACTTTAACCACTATTAAATTCAACAACAACGCTCCTACACTCCTATTCAACTACTAAACTTTAACAAATTCAACCCCTTAATTAACTTCAACTAACTAAACTCAACTATCTCTATGTCGCTAAATGTACTCTCGGACACGCGTGGGCAGTCAATGGTCAAGATCGGAGAGGCCGGAAATCTTTTCCAAATTCGGCTTTTCTTCTGTCTATCTTCAGCCCATACACACTTGTTGCTTCCGTCCTTATCATGATTTTGATTGGCCTTGATTTTCCTTAAATGCAAAAATCAAGGCTAGATCCACAGCGATATGAGTCGCTATCGTTGATTGATTCGTAGCGCGATTGCCTCCCTGTCTCCGGAGCGCGCGTAATATGAATCGCTATTTACGAGCGTGCAATAGCCCGGCGAGTATATCTATATGGGGCGCGTGGTTTTTCGTCACCGCTGAGCCTTCGCAGTTGGTAGCGGCGGCATGCGCGCGCTGGCTTACGCTATGGTAGACCGGCAGCTTCAGGCGGCTCGTGGCGAGGCGGCTGCTAGCTCTCCCATGAGCTGTCGGCTGCCGCGACTGTCTCTTTCTCTCTCTCGCTCTCTCTCTCGCTCTCAACAGCCGGTGTTATGTGCTGCTGCAGCGAATCCTCTCTTCTCCCGCGTCTGGGTGCATCGGGAGAGAGGATGGGTCGCGAGTGTGTGTGTGTGTGCGCGTGCAGCGAATCATCATCCTCGAGATGTGGAGAGAGAGCGAGAGAGAGAGAGAGAGAGAGAGATATACTGTTTATTCATCGAAGACGAAATTCTTACAATTGCATGTACATGTATAGTTATAAAAATTAAAATATCTTTCGTACCACCCCTACTTGAAGTCCTGGCCTGGTTTTTTTCAAAGAGGGCAGTAAGATATGGTGGCTGTTGCATGACAACCGCTTTGCAAAGCAGCAGCCCCATAAAATACTCCCTCCTCATTTCAGATCTAACCAGTCCAGTTTTTCCCTGTAGGCGGTGATATGCTCATCACGCCTAACACCACATATGTATCTCACACATGAATTCTGTAAACGTTGTAGTCGTGTCTGAAGCTCCCCTGACACGTCAAGAAGAACGACTGAGCAATAGTCTAAGTGAGGTAGTACCAGTGCACTTGCCAGCTGCTTCCTCAGTATCTCTGTGGTGCTTGAACGGGATAATTTTAAGCTATACAGAGCTCTATTTACTTTCCTACTGACCGCAGAGAGAGAGAGCAAGAGAGTGAAAGAGTCGCGCGTATAGCGTGCGATGGTGTACATACCGTGTGTGTATGTGTGGGACTTCTCGTCGGTGCTCGCTCCAACCAGTCGCGTCTGCTGCGCGATCAGCTGTTACCGTCGGCGCGGGTGTGTGTATGTGTGTATGACGATCCGTATTCTTCCTCGGTCGCGATTCTCCTTCTCCTCATTCCCTCCAACAAACAACATAATAATTCCCCCCTATTAATAACAATGTTCAAAATAATATTTTAATGCTCGGCTCTGCTGACGGCGGTGATTCAGTCGTGATTGACTGCCCCGTTTTTAAAACATATTTTGATGCGAAATACGCATGACTAATTGTCTTAAAATATATCTTTTGAAGTTGAAAAAACTTGATTTCTCACGAATATGTATTAAGGGGGTATCCCTATATAGATGGGCAAAAGTAAACTGAAACTTTGCGAATTTTTTTTTAAAAAACTATACAAGATTTTTATTTGAAGATTTTTTGGTTTATTATTCAAACATTAAATATGCATTTCTTATTTTTTTTATTACATTATTTTGTTTATGCTAGTGATAAAAAAATGATGAACCATGAACTTTTTTTTTCTTCCTACAATATTGTGTGCAGACTTGTCGTCGTATCTCTCTGAAACATAAAAAAAAAGTTTTTTGTTATTATTAGGTCTAAATCTCGTCGACTAACCTAAATTAAAAGTATAAAAAAATTCCATAGCAAAATGGTAGACTTTTGAAAAAAAACTGTAATTTTTTTTTATTATTATTGCAAAAATGTGGTTAAATAAATTTTTATTTCAAAAACAAGTAGGTTCATCGACTAGATTATGAAATTACCTTCAAAATGGCGTTTTTTTTTGTGATAAGTTGAAAACTCGTCGAGAAACTGTGCACACAAACACGGACAATAAAGAAATTTTCTTTTCGAGAAAAACGCGTTTTAAAGTTCGCAGTAGCTGAAATCGCATTTTTGATAGACTCACCATTATTTTTTCACTTTTTCCTTAATCGGCTATGCCAGGGCCATAGACGAGGTCATCTTCTTCCTCTTTATAAGCAGCAGTTCTTGATTTTTTAGCCAATCTGCCTTCTTTAGTGGCACTCGCACTCTTCAGCTCCTGACGCTTGAGTCGCTTTTCATCCATTTTCTTCGCGTGGTTGTAAGTTGGCATTCCAATGGTGAACTCAAGGATCTTCATTGTTTGCAGGATAGATTTATAGCCGTCATTGAATAATCCAGCAGCAATCCAAGCTGCAATTTCAACAGTTTTTGAACCATAGTGCAGATACTTAGGAGCCAAGCGCCATACAAGAGCATTAAAACTTTCATTTGCATTTTGGGTATGTCCCCCCAAGCACCTTTGCAACAGATCTTCTCTTGACAAATCTTCATAAATAGGCAATAAATGCTTTTGTAAATCTTGATGAAGAGCTGGGGGATGGTCAAACACATTGGCTCCGACTACCTGCGATTGTTGCCAATCACACCAGCTGTCGATTCCCGGAGGGCAGTACTGATGCTGTGCTGTTTTGTTAGTCGAGCACATATGATAGTATGTAGCCAAAATAGCGTATCTCATATCTTGCTTTGAGTTCACGTTCCTTCTTATGGCAAGTCCGTAATAAGTACTTAACTTTTTAATAAGGGCATCGGTAAGTTTGCCTTTACCTCCCAATTTTTCATTTTTTTTAAATTACGAAGACATTTTACCACCGGGAATTCATCTCCGTAAGGATTCCTTTTCAAAACGGCAGAAAAAGTCTTTGAGTCGCCGTCGCCGATATAAATGCTGTATCGTATGCCGTAGTCATCAAACGAACGCTCAAACATTTCTATAACAGTGTCGACCTCCATCTTTCCTGCAGAGCCTTCGTGATTTGCAGCACATTCGTCAGCATGATTTTCGTGCCAATCGACATATTCTTGAGTGTTTTTCTTATGAGGGCATGATAGACACATTTTGCAGAACGTACTTTTGACAATCAAATCGATAATTTTCCCACAGTTATATAATATCAGCGTTGTCACGCCGATTTTCGAAGAGAAGCCTCGGTTTTTCCACGATCCATCGCCGGATACTTTCATTTCAAGTAATGGCTTTTCTGCTTGCTCGTTCAATTTTTTCTCTTCTTCGAAAGCCTTTTGACTTGTTATTTTGAAATAAATTTTTGTCGCTTGATGAATGTGCTCCAATATACTGTCGTATGCTGTATTACTAAGTCCTTCACCAAAATCCATCAAATTCGAAAATAAATTATTCCTTGCAAACCAATGCCTAAAAGTCTCATCACAAACACTATACGACGATTTACTTCAAACCCATTGTTTATGTGAGGGCCAGAAGGTATAGTAATCATGCCACATTTACACGAAACAGTAAGTTTCCAGCCGAAACGACGGAAGCCAGCCTCTGCAAAATTCACAGCTCCTTTGCAAGTTTTACAGCACAGCATCTCGGAAAGTACCGAGAAAATAGTCACAAATTCGATGATCCGATATCGGTGAGATTGATTGACTGGAATGTCATCCGCAGTTGCTGCTGCTAATTTTCGTGCACTGGCACTGACACCTTTCACTTCGCCTTCTTCAGTCGTATGCTGATTACCGTGAAAAGATCTCTTCCTACGACTTGCACGATAGTTTTCGCTATGTTGACCTTTCGGGTAAGATGTCATGATGTATTTTATGAGAGCGCTGTAAACTACACAACAGTTACAGTACAACTGAGCCGACTGTAGCGAACCAACGCTCCAAAACAAGTTTATACCTATACTCTACACTGCCTGTCCTATTATAGTATTAACTCGAAAATTCTTGCTAGGGTACACACAAACACACTCGTAAATCGGAGAACATCTGCTCCTTTCATTGTATAAGTATCCCAGCTCAGCGGGGAGCCATTGTATCCGAACGCTTACCTGTCTACCTGCGCCGGGCGTACCGCGCGCTGAAGAACGTTAGCGAATATACGTATTTTGCTCTAAAATTTTAAGAGCATACTTATGAAATGTTGTACTTTCGATTTATGCAATAAAAAAAAATCGATTTTTTGATCAATCTATATAGGGATACCCCCTTAAGAGGTGAAAAACAGAAACTAATTATTCGCCTACCTTTCGGATCCGTAAAGTGTAAAAAAATTCATAAAATAAATTTTTTTGAAATTTTTGACCGTTAATTGGATTTTTCTGAAAATTATTAAAATTTTTAAGAATTTCTTTCTCTGCTCAATTGAGAGGTGACAATTTGAGTATTTTTGCACACGCTTTCGTAACTACAAAAAGTCCTGAGAAAGGGAGGGAGGCCCTGTAAAGTCGTAATACCCTACTTTTCGACCATTCTTGAGGTATATTATACCTTGATATATTGAACTTTGTTTTTCTTCCTCATAGGGGAAACCTTGTGATGAAAAAAAACGTTTTGATAAAAACGTGTTTGAAGCTATTGCGTGCGTGCGTCTGTGCAACATTACTCTGAATACACACGGTGAAAAATAACGTTTCGGGGCTCCTTCTTTTTTGTTTTTTTTATGGACGGCGACTAAAAATACTTTTTTTTGTTTTTCGATGTGTTTGTTTTATTAGTGGTTTTTCGATTTTTTGCTTTATTTTTTCGAGTTTTTTGATACCTTAGAAATAATATCATCTATTGAGTGATAATGCATTTGAAAGAACATAACATTACCTATCTTTTCCGACCCGAAATTTTGAATAAGCTATTTCCCTTGTTTTGTTATTCACGAAATCGTAATTTTTTTCAAACGGTTATATCTGTGAAATATAAGAAGGAAAATTATTGAAAATAATTGAAATGTTTAGTAATTTGAAGAAGAATATTCTGTAAAATTGTTTAGGCTTTATCTTTTTCTTTTGAAGCGAAAAATAATCGTTTTGTAAGAAAAACGATGTTTATTGAGCTGCGAATCTGGAGTAAATCGGCAGCATTTGATCTGAAACTTTCCAAAGCGGTAGCTTTTTACTATCTCTTGAACGAATTATTTGCCCAGACCACAACGACCTTTATATTTCGAGATATTTGAGGTTATGTATTTTCAAAATTTTTTTTGATTGCTTATATCTCGTGAATGGCGCGGTCATTTTTTATCAAACAGGGCTAATTATTTTCGTTTTTATAATGAAGATTATAAATTAAAAATAAATTTAAAGATTCAACTCATATTTTATATAACAATTTTTGGATTTTTGGATTTTTGAGTTTTAGTTTTCCGAGTTTTTTTGGTATGTTAGAAATATTATGATCAGTTTCGTGTAAATGCATTAAAAAGAGCATAAAATAACCTATCTTTAACAACCGCAAATTTTGGATAGGCTCTTTCCATTCTTTTGTTATACACGGAAAAAGTTATATTTAGTTTAAACGGTTATCTCGGAAATCTATGGTCGCAAATTGTTCACAAAATTTTAGATGATTAGGAATTCAGTGAATCTACGTACTAAAATCTGATTATATTTAATTTAATTATTTAAATAATATTAATAAATTACGTACAGAGAAAAAATTGCTGTGATAATGATGATTACCCATTGTTCCGTAATTTTAGTAAAAAATTATCTTTTGTCAAATCATCACCGATAAAAAGCACACCCTTTTTGAGCTCTTATTTAGAAAGAGATATAGTCATTTAAAATTAATTTATTAGTACAAAGAATTTCATATTGGAACAATTAATTTAGTTTGGGGAAGCTCAAACCGCTCAATGCATTGGCAGCGGTTTTTTGTTAGGACTCCTTATTACACTTTTTACTGTTAATTATAACGAGAAAATATAAACGTACCTCAATATCATGAATACGATTTTTTAACAGAGAAAGAATTATTTTTAGGTACTGTGAATGCGTAACAATCATGATTACGTAGTTGTTTTTTACAGCGTGAGTCAACTAAAGATAATGTATGAAATCCTTTAATTTTTTAAGTTATAAGAAATTCTTTATTAAGCATCCTTCCATTTTAACCTCGAAATCGTAATCTGCGTTAAAAAAACTTATAAGTATAGTTAGTTTTCTAAAATTAATATACAATTATTTGCAATTTATGCTAGTCGCCTTTTTTCCAGTAATAAGGTCTATTACCGTATTGTCTCACCGTTTCTGTTAGAAATCCAGGTTATATGCTGTTTTTTTATTTATACCTTATTAAACGATATTTTTGCGATACTTTACTTTTTATTTTATCCTTTACCTACTTTAGCAACATTTTTATATTATTTCACCTTATTTTATTTATTTGATATATCTCTCTCTCTCTCTCTCTCTCTCTCTCTCTCTCTCTCTCTCTCTCTCTCTCTCTCTCTCTCTCTCTCTCTCTCTCTCTCTCTCTCTCTCTCTCTCTCTCTCTCTCTCTCTCTCTCTCTCTCTCTCTCTCTCTCTCTCTCTCTCTCTCTCTCTGAGGAAGCAGCTGGCATGTGCACTGGTACTACCTCACTTAGACTATTGCTCAGTGGTTCTTCTTGACGTGTCAGGGGAGCTCCAGACACGACTACAACGTCTACAGAATGCATGTGTGAGATACATATGTGGTGTTGGCGAGATGAGCATATCACCGCCTACAGGAAAAAACTGGACTGGTTAGATCTGAAGGTGAGGAGGGAGTATTTTATGGGGCTGCTGCTTTACAAAGCGGTTGTCATGCGGCAGCCACCATATCTTACTGCCCTCTTTGAAAAAAACCAGGCCGGACTTCAAGTAGGGGTGGTATGAAAGAGCTCTCGGTTCCGGGGTCGCGCACCGATAAGGGCCTTTTATTTAAATTTATTTATTTATTTATTTAATTTATTTATTTATTTAAATTTATTTATTTATTTATTTAAATTTATTTATTTATTTATTTAAATTTATTTATTTATTTATTTAAATTTATTTATTTATTTATTTAATTTTATTTATTTATTTATTTAAATTTATTTATTTATTTATTTAAATTTATTTATTTATTTATTTAAATTTATTTATTTATTTATTTAAATTTATTTATTTATTTATTTAAATTTATTTATTTATTTATTTAAATTTATTTATTTATTTATTTAAATTTATTTATTTATTTATTTAAATTTATTTATTTATTTATTTAAATTTATTTATTTATTTATTTAAATTTATTTATTTATTTATTTAAATTTATTTATTTATTTATTTAATTTAATTATTTATCTGGTTTATTTATTTATTCGACTTATCCATTTATTAATTTATTTATTTATTAAATATGTTTAGTGTTAGGTGTGAATGTATTTATTAGCGTGATTGTTAAAGTGTCATGTAAAGTGTGTTTTAAATTTTGACGTGTTAGTACACGTAAAAATTTAGCAAAGTATGTGTATGTATTCTTCTATTTTTATATGTTATCTGTATTGTATTTATTTTATTCTATGTATTATTTTTTGACGAAGCGTGTTTCTGTGATATCTGACTATGACTAGTTCATTACATTTAAATTTTATAAACTGACGAACTGATAAAGCGAATAATATTATTTTAGTAAGAAATGCAACAAGTGAACGTTAAGATAACAAATACATAAATCGACTGATATTTTAATTATAACTACATGTACATGCAATTGTAAGATTTTGTCTCTTGATGAATAAAAAGTCTCTCTCTCTCTCTCTCTCTCTCTCTCTCTCTCTCTCTCTCTCTCTCTCTCTCTCTCTCTCTCTGTGTGTGTGTGTGTGTGTGTGTGTGTGTGTGTGTGTGTGTGTTTGTGCGTATTTTAGACCGTAAATTATCAAATTAGTAGTACTATGATTTCGAAATTTTGCGCGAGTTTCATATCAAATCTCATTATAGCATGTAGGACGGAGGACCATATCTATTTTACCGATGCAGCGATATTTTTTGATGTTTACTTAATAAGAAGACCAAAATAATGTTTTGTTTTGACAGCATAAACAGTGGAGGAAAAAGTATATTATTCCATATGAATTAATTAAGTCAGATAAGTATTACAATTGTATAAGTAATTTGAGTGATAGAAAGAATTTATTTCTATGTGTCCACTTTTATTTTCAGCAAAATCAGCATATAGAATGAACGTATACTAAGAATAAACAATAATTATTTTTGGAATTGATCTATTTAATTATAATATTTTGAAAAATTAGTATTTAATTATTATACGTGTATTAATTATTTACTCTTTAAATAATAATTTTTTTTTATATTTTACTTAAGTGACATGAATTTTTTCAGGTTATATAAGTATGAAATGGCACTTTATATGTCAAAATATTTACATTAATAAATAAATAAGTTATGCACTTGATGTAGATAAGCTATTCAAACATTTAAAGATTAATTCACTATATGTTTAACATGCTGTTACGCAATTTTGTATTTTCAGATCCTATGCGTAACCCAAAAAGCATGAAATGAAGTTTTACAGAGCCATAAATATGTGTGGAAAATGGCAGTGATAAACATTAACTTTCATAAGTTGCAATTAAACAGGTAAATGTTGGTTAATCAGACTGAAATTTTTTGTGCTCTCTTTTCAACATATTTTGAACAAATGCATAGAGTTTTATTATTATGTATTAACATATCTATTTTAAAAATACAATTTAATACTAAAAGCGGCTTATTATGCAATAAAAAATTGTTCATACTCATTAGTACCTCAAAATAGCTATAAATTATCATTTGACAATATTACTCTATAACTGTCTTAATTTCAGTATGAGAAATATGCAAAAAGAAATTAGATTAAACTTTTGCGCATAATTAAAATCAAATATATTGTTATGATCGGGTTCGGGTAATGAGAATGGCAACACGTATTTATAGAAAAGCACACTTGAACTCGGACTCTTTATTTGAATGTAAACACAACTGTTCTCAACAGCTATCTAAATCAGACTGAACATAAACAATAACATCCGCGACGTCGTTGATCTCGTTGCTAGGGGTTGCTATGCGCGATTCTCAGTGTTCGAATCGTGCAACGTTCGAGCTCGATCACAACATTGCCCTCTCCTTTTCAGATTGTCGTCCCGACAATCATAACCATCCATCCTTCAAGCGGGTTGATCCTCTTACAATCCAATGATGACTTACAGGAACCGACACCAACATCCTCTACCTTGACCCATCCTTGGCATCAAGTTACCGAGCAATGCTTACAGATGCGATACCAATCATCACTTAACAGGACTAAGACGGATCTGTCTCTTGAACAATCTACTTCAATCATCCTTCTTATTTGGTCTGTGTGTGGCTGTGGAACCTCACCTCAAGTCCTTGCTCCGGTATTTACCTTCACGCCCATGGGAAAAACCACAGCTCAAAAGAACCGTGAGCAGAGCAGTCTTCATTATCGGGTGTCTCTCTCAGTGAAAGTCCCAAGACGATTGATGTTGACTATCTTGGATTTATGTCTTGGTGAACGACGAATACAATAAACGACGTCATTAATTTTCCTCACAACTTCCCAAGGTTCTACCCAATTTGACGGGAGTTTTGGTGCTTTTCCTTTGGTTCTTTGAGGGTTGAAGAACCAAACTTTTTGGCCTTGGGAAGCCTCAGATCGAAACCGGTGTACATCTCAGCCGGAGTAGTTCCAGTCGTTGCATGTTTGGAGGATCTGTAAGCTAACAAAAATAGTGAAACCCATCGATCCCAGTCTTTTTGATTTTCATGTATGTATTTTGTGAGATAGTGTAGAAGTGTTTGGTGTTGTCTTTCTACTTGTCCATTTGATTGTGGGTGTAATGGTGTCGTTCTTGTATTCTTGATTCCTAACAACTCAGATAAATTTTTAATCAATTTCGAATCAAAATTCGTTCCTTCATCATTATTTACCTCTAAAGGTACCCCATACCTACAAACAATCTGATCAACAAAAATCTCAGCAATGGTTTTTGTTCTCATATTTGAAAGAGGAAAAGCTTCAACCCATTTTTAAAAACAGTCTGTCACAACTAAGAGGTATTTATTGCCCAAAGAAGAAAGTGGAAATGGGCTTAAGATATCCATTTGAAGTCTTTCAAATGGAACTCCTGAATTATAAATTTTCATCTCATCATGAGGACCTTTCTTTGAAACACAGACTTCACAAGCTTTACACCAATTTTCTACATCTCTTTTACAAGTAGCCCAATAAAATCTTTTTCTAATTTTATCTAAAGTCTTGTTTACTCCGAAATATCCTCCAGATGGTGAATCATGTGCTTCTTCCAAAATATCTTTAATTTTATGTTGAGGAACAACTAATTGACGGATTATGTAATCTAAATTCGTCGAAACCCATTCTCTATACAAAATCCCATCAATTAGTACCAACGAATCCCATTGAGAACAATAGATTTTGGTGAATTCGTCCATCGATGAAATCTCTTGCCATTCTGGTTTCCTCTGTAATTCTTTCGTTTGTCAAATGAAAGAAATAGCTTCATCTTCTGCCTGACTATTCTTCCATTCTTCTGATGTGTTTTCTTCAAAAATGATATGGCAAATTGTTTCTACATTATTGAATTTTTCTTCTACTCTGGAACAATATTTGCAGGAGAAATCTTCACAAGGCCGTCTTGAAAGTCCATCAGCATTTCCATGTAAATTGCCTTTCCTGTGAATAATTTTGTAGTTGTACTGATCCAATTTCCCTAACCAACGAGCCAATTGTCCATCCAATTCCTTAAACGACAATAACCAAGTTAAAGAAGAATGGTCAGTCCTAATAATGAAAGGTTTAACGATAAGGTAATGATGAAATTTTTTTAACGATTCTATAACAGCAAGGAGTTTACGTCGAGTGACACAATAATTTCTGTCTGATTTTGAAAGGACTCTACTATAATAACCTATGACACGTTCGAATCCATCTTGTTTCTGAGAAAGAACCGACCCAATTCCATGGTCAGAAGCGTCAGTATCTAAAATAAATTCAGAAGAAAGAGAAGGAAATGCCAAAATTGGAGGTGTTGTAAGAACCTCTTTCAATTTTGAAAAAGTTTTTTGACATTCCTCTGACCATATGAACTTAGCCGATTTTTCAGTTAACCTACAGGGTGGGTCATTTTAATCTCCGCGCCTAAATTTCTCCGTTCCTAAGCGTGGTATCGAAAAAAAGTTGAGACAAAAGTTGACAAGGGCAAAGGGGGTCAAACATTGGTGACCTTGAACTTAACCTTGAACTTGATCTTCAAGGTTATTTCAAGGTCAACTTGATTTTTTTAAATGGAAATCCCTAATTTTTATCCGGGAATTGAAAAGAGCGGAAAATTTTACATCGAAAATGTCTTTGTGAAAATTTTGTTTTGTGGCCTTAGAGAGGTAAAAAATCAAGGTCAAACGTCTGAAAAAGCATATTATCGTTTTTCAGACGTTTGACCTTAAATTATATAATTTATAATTTAAATTTTTTATATATATTTACGTGAAACGTCCGATACATTTGCTTGTAGACACTTAAAAAATGCTCTAGAGCATAAGTAAGAGTATAGTAATATCTCCTTTATTGGGGATTTTCTGTACTGTTGAAAAAAATTTACGAGGCCCAAACGAACATCTACTAGATCAAATAACACCAAAGACAAACGATCTAAAAATGTACAGTACGATTGTGAAGAAAGTAGTTTTGAAAACTACGATGAAGTTGTTGTTTTACGTAATCCTGATGACTCAGGAGGTTCTGACGAAGAAAATGATAATGTTGAGGAAACTTTAAATATGAGTGAATCTGAGATTCGTAATTATAATTATTTGAAAATTATGCAAAATTACAGTTCTGAACCAAACAAGTTGGAACCTGATCATAAATACCAATGGAAAGAAAGTGAACAAAGTCATTTAGGAAATATAGAAGACAATTTACTTCTGTCCGATAAAATAAAATCCGAACTGAGAAAGAAAACACCTATTCTACTAATTGAATATTTTTTTTCTAAAGAACTAAAACAGCACATAGTTGATGCTACTTGCGAAAATGGTTATGATTTATATATTAGTAACTTAGAGATTTTTATTGGAATTTTGATGTTAACTTTATCTAATATTAGAAGTGATCAAAAAGACTAGTCTGAGGATGAAGATTTAAGATGCGAAAGTGTTGTCAAAGCTATGCATCATAATACGTTCCTTGAAATAAAATAAAAAATTAAATATGTAAAATCTACTGATAAGAAGTATTCTGACAGGGCTTGGAGAGTACGACCTATGATAAACATAATGAAAAAAAAATTGTCAACAATTTGGATATTGTTTAACATATTATCTATCGACGAAATGATGATCAAGTTTTTTGGGAGATCAGTTTTAAAACAAATTTTACCAATAAACCTATAAGTTTTAGAATAAAATTTTGGGCTATTTGTTCAATATTTTGATTTTTATTTGATTTTGATATTTATTGTAGCAAAAATAGCAATCCTGTAAATCAAAATTTAGCTAACCAACCACTTGGTTCAAACGTTGTAATGCAAATGGTCAATTCTCTTTTATTGAAAACTCCGTGTTTGACAACTATTATCTCAAATTAAATCCTCCTTTAGAAATCAACTTAATAGTATATTTCTTCTTAACTTTCGTATTTTCCAAAGAATAATCACCGGACAGCACATCGTTCATATATACGTTATTCTCTAGCACCTCACTTCCCCAATGGTGGATGGCCTTCTCATCTTCAGTTAACTGCTTTAAGTTTCTGCAAGCTAGAAATGGAGAACAAGAAAACCCAATCGTAACAGTTGTTAGAAAGTGTGACAATTCCTTCGGGCGTTCTTCTCTTCAAACTACTGACTGAAAATGATGATGAACACCAGGATGAACGAATATCTGCCGAAACATTTTCTCAATATCCGCAGGAAAAACGAATGGATAACAACGTCATTTAGTGACTAAATCGACTAATTCTGATAGTAAATTGGGCTCTACATGCAAGAAATCATTAAGAGAGAAACCTTTCTCAGTTTTGATAGAAGCATTGAACAAGAAAAATCAACAATATTCAGAGCTAGGATATCGACCCGTAGGTCATAAAGAAAATCCTGTAGTTCAACTACATTGGAGAACTAAATCATAATATTAAAGAGTCGACATTTGACAGGTTTACTGCGACCAAAATGCAAGATCCAGTGACAGAGGGTAAAAAGCAGGATGAATAACTGATGATAAATGAAGCTTGATAAAATCCTTGGATCACCGTACTAAGATGAAAAATAAGACTTAAAATTGTAATAAATATATGAGAGGACGTTCTCCTCTCATAAAATAGCGAAGCCTCGAAGGCAATGATAAAATTTTTCACTTAGAGTCTTATATCCTATTGGTCGATGAAATATAACCTAAAATAGTAGCTCAATGTGACATTAAAAACGTTTCTCAACGAGCTCGAACAAATTCTCTTCCTTGCCAAATTGTAAAATAATAAATCGAGTTTCTAATACTTACACAAAATTATTTACGCATTAAATAGCTAGATACAACAAAATCAACTTAAAGCGAGCAAGGTTGAAACCAAAAGAATCAAGAAAAATAACATTATTCAGTGAAAAGGCGTAACGCAGCTGATTTAAGTTAATTATAAGTATCAATAAGAAAAGCAAGCCAAAAGAAAACAAAAAATCAAGCAATAATGCCAGCAAGTCCCTTGGTGTGTCCCTTGCAACAGTCAAACCTTATGTAAATTGAATCTCCACACGTACAGCCAGCAACGTCGTACTCCAGAGCTGAACTGCAGGCCTACTAAAGCAATAATAGCTGAATCTGAACCGTCTCAATTGATCCTTGACTCGTAACTCTCATAAATTAGGAAAGTCGAGAAAGAAAAACCATAGCATAAAGTGCAAGACGAAGAAATGGAATATTCAATGTAAATATAAGCAAATACATGGAAAGCAAGCCAAAAGTAAACCAAAAAAATCAAGCAATTATGCCAGCAAGTCCCTTGGCGTCTCCTTAGCAATGATCATAACCTAGTATATATTAATTTTCACACCATCAGCTAGCAATGTCGCACTCCAGAGCTGAAACTGCATGCCCAGCAAAATAATAATAGCTGAACCTGTACCTTCTCAATTCATCCTCGACTCGTAGTTCTTCTTGGATACAATATAATCGACAAACAGTATGTTGTCTGAAATCTAGACTACTAAATGATGAGTAAGCACTCAAACGCAATCAGCAATTATCAAAATTGAAGACGGCTCAGTTTTCCAGCAACTATATAAAATGCGTAAGCAGTATGCTTAATGTTTTATAAATAAAACTTTTAAATACTGAATGAACTACTTAAGCCACTACTAAATAAGAGAAGCAAAAATGTAGATGATGTAAGCGCAGCAACCGAGCAACTACAAAAAATTAGCAAAATAGTAAATTACCATTAATTCAAACAATAAAACCAAATATGCACTGGATCATGTCAATATCCTAGTGAACTGCAGATGTCGCACCATAATTTTACCCAATTGTGCATCTCGACTTACTTTTCTGCAATCCGCCAGTCGAAAATTATAAGCAGACAATCATCCAAGTGCAAAAGCAATAGTAAACTGTAGTCTATTATGTAAGAATCCCGACTAGACGATGATAATGACTCTCCTTCCATATCAATCTGCATCTATGAAAAAGAAGGGGAGGAGGGATAGCATATATTTATTTACAAAATCATCCAAGTGCACTATTTACAATTTATTTACAGAGAGATAAATTTTTAAATATGCAGTCATACATAGTACAGAGAGAGATAGATAGAAGCGAACACCATGCTTAATAAAATTTCAAAAAGAATGATGAGTTATAGTTTTTTTTTTCTTTTAAGCAGCAGGAAAATATATATTTTTCAAGCAGCAGAAAAGTGAGAGAAGACAACCGCACTCGCAGCAATAGCTGAGAACAGCAAAAAAAGAAAATATTTAAAGCAAAATTATAGCAAAGCAAAATATAGCTATATGGTTTATGGCAGAGATTAGTAGAGAGATGGCCAGTGAGCATGGGCGGATTCGGGGCGATTCTTGTCAGTCGTGAGCTAGCGAACCTAGCGGCTGAGCGCCCGAACTATACACATAATTTGATCACAGCGCGGAGAGGGAAGTGTGTGCGCGCGCTTGAAGGAGAAAAGGAGAAGTGTGTATAGACCGAAAGCACCTGTTGCCGGTTGAAAGCGCGCGTTCGCTTAATTCTCTCGCGTGCATATGGGTAAATCTCTCGAACCTTTAACTTTTTCACATTAAAAATCAGGTAAAATTAATTTAGGATCACAGTTCTAATTTTTTTACACAATTTCTAAAGACTATAAACTAATAGAATATAATCACGAACAAGCCTAAAACAAGTGCCTAATTTCTCAAATATGTCAGAAATTTATAATTTTAATGATCTAAAAACTATAAATTGTACTTCTTTAAATATTTAAAATGATTATAAACGTATTTATTAATAATTTAAATGCTTAAAATATTATTAATTATACCTCTGAGAAGACAATAAAATTTTATTTTATTTTATTTTATATATAATTTTATTTTATTTTATACTCTGCTTAATCCTTTCTTTTTGTTCGTGTAAATCTTTATTTCGTTTGTGCTGCATATATTCTCTCTTTATCGTCACTTTCAAGTCGCTCGAAATAGATTACATGACTATACAATACTAACATATCACGTCTAGTATTGTTATTATGAAATTTTATTAGTTATAAATTTTATTTTATATATAATTTTATTTTATTTTATACTCTGCTTAATCCTTTCTTTTTGTTCGTGTAAATCTTTATTTCGTTTGTGCTGCATATATTCTCTCTTTATCGTCACTTTCAAGTCGCTCGAAATAGATTACATGACTATACAATACTAACATATCACGTCTAGTATTGTTATTATGAAATTTTATTAGTTATAAATTTTATTTTATATATAATTTTATTTTATTTTATACTCTGCTTAATCCTTTCTTTTTGTTCGTGTAAATCTTTATTTCGTTTGTGCTGCATATATTCTCTCTTTATCGTCACTTTCAAGTCGCTCGAAATAGATTACATGACTATACAATACTAACATATCACGTCTAGTATTGTTATTATGAAATTTTATTAGTTATAAATTTTATTTTATATATAATTTTATTTTATTTTATACTCTGCTTAATCCTTTCTTTTTGTTCGTGTAAATCTTTATTTCGTTTGTGCTGCATATATTCTCTCTTTATCGTCACTTTCAAGTCGCTCGAAATAGATTACATGACTATACAATACTAACATATCACGTCTAGTATTGTTATTATGAAATTTTATTAGTTATAAATAGAGGTTATGATTTAAATTTCCGGAATTTAAGGGGGCATATACACCTTAAAATTTTAAAATAATTGATAATACATTGTACGGTAAAACTAAGGCACTCATCATATATTACCTGATTTTTTTCGGTAAATTTGAACATTTTATCAAAATATAACTGTACAAATTAATAAGTATAATTGATTTATGACAGAAAGTGAATATAAAAATATGAAAAATAATAAATTGAAATCTTAAACAACAGTATAAGCATGCATGTAACAGTGAAACGTAATTTAACGTTTATGACACATAGGTTAAAGGTTCTAGAGATTTACCCATATAACGACTTTATATTGTACATAAATCGGTAGAAAACGGGGACATCGAACTCCTTTATTTAAATAAAACTGTATATTATTAATAAATTTGAATATATTTTATTAAAATATTATTAAAAGAATCCTTTTTTTAATTAAGGGTCATTAGGTGTCTTTGAATGACAATACTGGAAACCTGTACAATTCTTATGCTACTGCAAGGTTTTGAGAGAGAAATATATCGGATTAGATTTTTAAGGCTTTATTGTGATAAAAATACACATAGTTATGTTATGTATGTAGAATTTGAAAATAAAAATTATTAACCAAAGGTATAGTCTATCAAAGTCATAATTCATGTATTGTTTTAAATTTTATCATGAAATATGATTTTTAAAGACTCTAACTTGGTCAATAATTTATATTTTCAAATTCCCACATTCATATGTGCAGAATTTGACCGTCCTGACTTTCGAAACCTTGTGGTAGCGCAAGAAATATACAGGTTTCCATTACTATTATTCAAAGGGACCTAATGACTCTTAATATCAGAAAAGTATTTTTTCCGTATTATTTTGATAAAATATAATTATTTTTCAATAATCTATCTGATGGACGCAATACATTTTTCCATGCAAGTTCCCTATTGGTGGTCGCGGGTCGTGTTCTTTCGCATCTGCATGTTTGGCCCCGGGTTCAAGTCCGACTTATTTAATTATTTTTTATGAAATACGTTCAATAACTTTTGTTATCACATAAAAGGTATACAGAATTTATTTAAAAATACGTATTACTATCTTATCATCATCTGTTTTGTGGAATAATTTTTATTTTACAATAATAATCTTTTTAACGTTGTAAAGGTTGGGTGTATAAATTTATATCAGTAATGCAATCTTTATATTAAATCGGTTTGTTTATTATAACAATAAAAAAAAATAAAATTCTATAAATTATTTGAATGGGCGTGGGTCCCTGAACTAAATATATGCGTGTTAATTTATCCTACTCTTAACCATATAACAAAAATATATCGTGTAATAGATTACAATCTTGCGCCGCAAAACATTCATACCTTGCGCTCAAGCATTCATGCAAACTGTTCACCTTGCGGCCGAAGTCCTCAGCTTGCAAAAATCGGGGCCCCGTCTTCTAATAGATGCAGTCGAGTCGACACTGCGATTGATGAGTCGGCGCTCCTTAGTTTCTTGGATGATATCTGATGGTTTGTCGCCAAGCGATGACGGCAGAGAAAAGTCGATTCGGTGGTCGAAATGGCGAAAGGGATCGATGAACCTCCAGAGGGTGGCACACCACCTGCTGCGATATTTCAAGTACGAGGATATATACTTATTGATATATATCGAGCGAGAGAGAAAATGATCTATTGGTGATCACTCTATATTTGGATCGCCCGGCGTCCTTGACGACCGGAGAGCGAGTGTCACTCTTGTCGATAATTTTGTTATGTTTTTTGTAGATGTGTACAGACGAACCATTCTCTCTTACCTCCTCTCTCTCTATCTCTCTCTCTCTACAGTACCTTACAATATCCCCCTTTTCTTGGCTGGTTACAGATTACAGCCAAGAAAATTGCCTCAAGCATATAAATATGGCATAGTAAGATTCACCTTTCAGCCTGGTATTTACATTTCACGGCCAATATATTCGTCCCTTAACTGCACCTTCAGACGACGCGCATTAAAACGACGACAAAATAAAGTCCAGTTCCATACACACATACCACATAATACGTACATAACACGAAACTGTCGATCGTAAAATCAAATATTTCATTTTCGCGTAAATTTTTCTACATTACTTTAAGAATATGTCTAAAATCTACTATATATCATATTTGAACTAACGCGTATTAATGCGAAAGCTTAATCAATTTTGACAATCTCATTTTAAAATCATAATTGCTTATACCTTTGCATAGCCTACTTTTATCTATTACTATACAATGATCGAATAAGCTAAGATTTATCCTTTCTATGCGACATTCGACCTATCGTAATTAAACGTTAACACTTATTGTATACCTATAGATACATTTTGATCGTATATGATTACTCCTCCCACGCCACATATAGATTCACTAGTACAATCGCCGCATAACATAAAATCAATTTCACGTCGAACTTACATAAAATACAAAGCAAATCAATAAATACATTATTTCAATACAGTTATATGCATAAAATCAATAATAGTTGTTTTTCATTACCATAGTACCTTGTGACTTTGGCATACCTCATATAATCATCGAACTATTGTTAAATCTACATCTAAATAAATTAACACATCATTATTATGATCGTTTTACACTATTATTTCAAACATTTAACAAACATTAATACAATCATTTTAAAGCATGTTAACATTCATTTTAATAAATTACAAAATATACACGAATCATTTAGTAAGAAATATAATGCAAATCAAAATCGTAGTCTCTACAAACATAAATGTCGCCCTCTACACTTTAATCGCTCGCTATAAATCAATACATAATCCATGACGCATGCCACTGCACGATACTGATATAGACGATATCCTTATTTATTTACTTTGTTGGAGGCTGCAGTTGATCGCCCTTGCAGGAGAGTGGATGTCGGTATGATTTTAAATCAATTCTGTTATAATGTCCGACTATTTTGTTTGGATGGTCGATTTCGCATAACTCATAAGCGTTTTTATTAAAAGATCGCGCCACGCGATATGGACCATAAAAAACGTGAAAAAATTTCGCTATCTTTTTATCAAGCGCACTAGATTGTTTTGGAATTTTGAGTAATACTAATTCTCCGACGTCAAACGGACTGGGCTCTCTGCCACGCTGTTGCACTTTACGCCGTTCATAAGCCTCTCGGGTTCGTTTATTCGCGATTTCAATTTTAACCTCGTGTGGTTCGGACTGATCGGGCGGAAAATGTATTAATTTCTTTATTTTACCAGCTGTTAACTCGCCGTAGTGCAATTCATGCGATGTATAACCAGTAATGCAATGGGTAGTAAGGTTTAACCATAGATTTATTTCTTTTAAGTGACGTGCCCATGCAGTGTGTCTTTCACTGCAATAGGACCTAAAAAATCGCCACAACTCACGCATAACTCGCTCCGCGGGGTTAAACTGAGGATGCCTGATAGAGCAGGAAACGGGCTTAACATTATTATCCGTCAAAAATTCACGCCATCGTACCGACATGTACTGCGTACCATGATCACTTAGGACGCGTGATGGTTTTCCGATCTTATTAAAATAATCTTGCATGCGATTTATGCTAGCCGCAGTTGTTGCTTTTCTCAACGGGTACAAAGTGACAAGCCGAGAGAATACGTCAATTACCACTAAAATGTATTCTACCCCACTCGTAGAACGGGGAAGTGGCCCGTAAAAGTCAACTGCTACCAAACTATTCGGCTTTTCAGCCGTTACTTGCATAAATGAGCCTTCAGTATTTTGATTTGAATGCTTTACGCGCTGGCATAAATCGCAACATAAAACCTTATTCTTTACCGCTTTACGCATACCTTTCCACCAAAAATATTGATTTAACGCGGAAAATGTTTTGAAAACTCCGACGTGACCATACGAACTATGTACCTCATTGATTAATTTTTCTCTTATCGCGACAGGAACAACGACTCGCCACCTTTTTTCGCACGGCTTTTTATAAAAAATAATCTCATTTACAATTTTAAAATCACTTGACTTTTTTACTAACACTTCATTTCTTAGTTTTTGAAAACTCTCATCATTTTTTTGCAAATGAGATATATTTTTTAGCTCGGGAATCCATGGCTCAATCATTTTTAATGCCGCGACCAGACTCACAGGTGCCTCACACGTCACGTTACTATTTATCGGCTGGTCATTGATATCGGTTTCTATATTATTTGGCGAGACGCGACTGAAAAAGTCGGCGATGGTATTGTCCTGACCTTTGCAGTATTCAATATCATACGCATAGTTTTGTAAAACCAAATACCAACGCATAAGTCGAGATGTATAGTACGTTGTTTTTATTAGGAATAATAAAGCCTGGTGGTCAGATACGATTTTAAACCGGCGCCCTAATAAATACGTTCGGAGTTTGATAACAGCATAAATGATTGCAAGGAGTTCTATTTCAGTACTCGTGTAGTTTTTTTCAAAGCTTGTCAGACATCGTGAAATTAACGAAATAACTGTTTGTTTACCATCGTCATCCAACTGATACAAAACCGCGGATATACCCAGTTTACTCCCATCGGACTGGACGTAAAATGGCTTATCACACCTATAATGGTTTAATAATGTATGTTCAGCAAATTTTTCCTTTAAGGTATGAAAAGCTTTACGGAGCTCGTCGGCCCACACGAATTTAGTTTTCTCACTTAGTAAAAGTCGAAAAGGTTCAATAAAATTCGCGTACTTATCATGAAATCGACGATAGTACGTGCATACACCTATAAATTTTTGTAATTCACGGCGCGAGCGTGGTTCTGGTACCTCTAAAATTGCTCTGACTCTTTCAGGATCTGGCTTTATACTCGTACCTTCCTTTGAGAGAATAAAGCCTAGAAATGGTATTTCCCGTCGGCAGAAGCGCGTTTTTCGCAATTTTAATGTCAATCCACACTCGCGAATTTTTTCCCAAAAAACCTGTAGATGTATCAAATGGTCCTGGAAACATTTTGATTTAATCAAAGCATCATCTACGAATAACCGTATAAATTTCCGATACTGATAACCGAAAATATCGTTGAGAGCATGGATGAGTGCAGAGCCTGCCACATTTACGCCAAAGGGTACGCAACAGTACTGGTACATAATTCCATTAACACAAAATGCGGTATATTTTCGTGAATCTACATGCAGTAATATTTGGTAGTATGATTGAGTAAAATCCGAACTTGTGAAAACCACCATCCCTGCGTTTTCTTGCATGACTTCGTCTATTGGCGGCGGCCCTTCTCTATCCTCTTCTATATATCTATTTAAATGCCGCGCATCAAGACAAAGTCTAACAGATCCATCCTTTTTCAACACGACTCGAATGGGATTGCAGTACGGACTGCTCGCTCGCTCAATTATTCCGTTCTCTAAAATATTCGCGATTTCCTTTTAGACGGCGTCTCTGTACACGATAGGAATCGGGTAAGAAAACCAAATGGCTGGTTTTGAGTTAGTTAACTTGAACTTATAAACATAATTTTTTAGACAACCCGGGCTTTCAGAAAAGATATCGCGAAATTCCATAATTAGGTTTTTTAATTGATATTTTTCATCAGATGTTAAATTTGTGACATTTTGCATAATTATTTCTAACTGGTCTTCAAACATTTCGACAGGCTGATTCAAAAAGCGCGCGCTATCCCCCGTCTCAAGAAAAAAAATCGTCGGCGATTTCTGACTCAGTCTCTTGAGACGCGGGATACCTAGTCAACTCCGACTCATGTTTATGAAGATTAATGGCTCGAATGCCTTTATACGATACTGGCAAATTAGTAGTAAAACTCACATTAGGTTCAGATATTCTTATTTTATCTTTTATACTAAACTCCCTTTTGTCGTAATTAATAATTGCTTTATTTTGATCCAGCCAATCCGATCCTATAATTACATCGTAGCATAAATTCGGAACGACTAACAGAATTGTTTTATATCATTGCATTACCTATAAATAAATTTACCATAATTTGTTTTTTTATTCTATTAGAACGTTTACTAAACGCACCCGTAATAACTAAATTCGTAACTGGTAGGATCTTTGTATTTTTTAACTCTATTATTGATTGAAAAGCTAACTCTGAAATACATGTCGCGTTGCTGCCTGTATCTAAGAGGCATTCGAAATTTTGATTATTTATGCGAACTAAAATGCGCGGACAACGTACTTCCGACTTGAGATTTTTCGAATGATTTTCTACATTCCCTTCTACATCATATGCGAGGTCCCTCCAATCGATATCGCGATTACAACTCACCGTCGGACCATTTACTGGCGAGTTGTCGAACCGTTTCCCGTCTGTTCACTCTCGTGATGCGCTTCTGTGGCTGCAACTATTTCTTCACAATCTGTATTAAAATTATCCTGATCGCATAATTGATTTTCATCGACGCCTATAGCCGAAATATTTCGATCTAATTTACTATTGTTCGGAGCGCGATTATTATTTTCATTTCTATTGTTATTGGCCGGTTGATTATTCGTACGACGATCACGCCAATTATTATCCGTCGCATTTGAGTAATGCTGATTTCTTGGCTGTGTATTTACCGAGCCTTGTTTTGATGGGTCATAATAATTTCGATCGCGATTCCAGCTTTCTTCTCGCCTATACCCGCGCGGCTGCGATGATTCGTAAGAGTTGGCATTAACGCTCGCTCTCTCGCTAATCCGATTACGCGATCCATTGTTCTCGCTAGAAACTTGTGTTTGGGCTTCGACAATACGCGCGAGCGCTCGAACGACACATTGGGTATTTGTTAAATCCACTCCCGCCATAGCGTGCTGAATATTACTCCAAAATTGCGAAACAATCGTTTTATTTAATTTGTACGTTGAAAAGGGTGGCTCGAATTTGCTTGCTTCCCCGACGCGCGCATAGTAATAGTTCAAACAGCTACCCTTAATATATTTTTTAGTTTTCCATGCTTCCTTTGCGCGGTCTTGAACTTCTTCTGATAGAAATTCTATACGAAATTTATAGCAGAAATCATCAAAATTAAGCATACCGTGCCTAATCGCGTTGAACAACACCTTGGCACGATCTTTTAAAGCATTTCCTATAATTTTAGACTGAAAAATATCAGGAACTTTTTTTATCATTATGTACTGCCGAATATCTCGTAAAAATTCACTCGCGTTATCGACCATCAAACCCGGAAAAGTAGGTAAGGATATTTCCCTCTGCAAGTTTCGTGTCCACTCACCCTCCTGCGAGCGCTGCATCAATTGCAACATGTTGCCCATTTGACGCGTCAGTGTGCGTATCTCCAACTCCAAAGATTCTACTTTCATATTGAGGCGTTCAACGTCGAACTCAATTCCGTGCTCGGGCGGCATGCCCCATAGATCAGGCAACGATCCTCTTCTCGCCATCGTGATCTCGAAAAAACTTGCGCTTGCGCTCAATAAACAGAAATATAATTAGAATATGCCCGCTCGTTGGTCGCCAGATGTAAAGGTTGAGTGTATACATTTATATCAGTAATGCAATCTTTATATTAAATCGGTTTGTTTATTATAACAATAAAAAAAATAAAATTCTATAAATTATTTGAATGGGCGTGGGTCCCTGAACTAAATATATGCGTGTTAATTTATCCTACTCTTAACCATATAACAAAAATATATCGTGTAATAGATTACAATCTTGCGCCGCAAAACATTCATACCTTGCGCTCAAGCATTCATGGATGCAAACTGTTCACCTTGCGGCCGAAGTCCTCAGCTTGCAAAAATCGGGGCCCCGTCTTCTAATAGATGCAGTCGAGTCGACACTGTGATTGATGAGTCGGCGCTCCTTAGTTTCTTGGATGATATCTGATGGTTTGTCGCCAAGCGATGACGGCAGAGAAAAGTCGATTCGGTGGTCGAAATGGCGAAAGGGATCGATGAACCTCCAGAGGGTGGCACACCACCTGCTGCGATATTTCAAGTACGAGGATATATACTTATTGATATATATCGAGAGAGAGAGAGAAAATGATCTATTGGTGATCACTCTATATTTGGATCGCCCGGCGTCCTTGACGACCGGAGAGCGAGTGTCACTCTTGTCGATAATTTTTCGTAAAGGTAATTTCCGTGAGCGTTACTCGTGTTCCCTCTCTCGAGCTCAGATCTTCATACCTGTTGTTTGTAGATGTGTACAGACGAACCATTCTCTCTTACCTCCTCTCTCTCTATCTCTTTCTCTACAGTACCTTACAACGTGTAATCTCTTTTTATTATAATGTATATTTTTTAATGGGAACTCCACCATTAATCTTGACCATTATATCGAAAATTCCTTAACATTTTTTTAATGTATATCATGTAATTTAAAATCAGAACATGTCAAATTTAAACGTTTTAACAAAAATATAGTCAAGAAAGTAAAACAATTAACGTTTAATAGCATATCACATACAACATATCGCATTGCAGGAAATATCGATTTAAATGTAGTATTTCGAAAAGTATTTTAATTTAAGGTAAAATAATATATTACATAAAGCGTATGTCCAATTGAGTTATATTGGGTTGATCTTGAGTTCAAACTCGACCCACTTTTATCATATAATAAATATATGTATTTGAAAAATGTGAGTTACATTTTATGAAATTATGAGTTATATTGTCACATACGCATACACAAACATACACGCACGCACGCTCATACATACGCACAAATAAAGAGGTGGAAGATATACTTGAAAGCTACCATTTTGGAAATTTACTGATTTACTAAACTTATCGTGGGCTATATAAAATTGAATTTTTTTTACTAAATGATTTTGCTTTCTCCAAGAGAAAGCTTTGTAATGTTGAAAATTTCGGAAAAACAATTTTTTTTATCTTTATACGTCAAATATATGACAAATATGAACGATTTCATAAAATGACGTAACTTCATTCCAATTTATATATCTAGCAATTACCAATGCTACTTTAATAGAAGAACTACGGTTCAATTTTGAATACACATATTTAAAAAATTAACCATTTTAGCCAATTAAGAAATAATTATTTAATCTGTTTTGTATAGGTTCAAAAAATATGTGTATAATTTTAATCAAAATTTTAATATACATAATTTCAATTCAATAAATATATGGAGAATTCTCAGTAACCTTTGAATTTTGAGCGAAAAAAAATCAATTTAAATATTAAAGCACACTTCTGTAATTTTGTGTGAATGGTCTAGTAGCTATAAAAATGCAGAATCCAACGAGGTGCAACATTTTAGAGCAACACACCAAACGTTATAAACGCTTTTTTTACATTTTTTTAACATTTACGTACAAGACAGGTATTTTTGTTTAGTACATTTTTTATTTTCTACAAGATTTAGTGTTCTAACAATCTTTTTAAATTTTTTTAATATTTTTTAATATTCTTTTTAATATTTGTTACTAAAATCATCGCAAGACACCAGACAGTCCATGACGACGATGTCTAGCTGTCAAGGTGACCTCCAGGTTGACGAGACATCGTCTACGAAGGAGAGCAGCAGGTACTCAAAATAGAAAATTTTTATTAACTTTAAGGTAGGATTCTGGTGTTTTTTGACCAAAATATCAAAAATTTTTTATTGAGTTTTCTTAATGTTCGTAATTGTAAGAATGTTTTAAAAGTTGTCTGATGTCATAACTCGTTTTTTTAACAAGGTTATACGCCTTCAAGTAAAACAATTTATATTATATAACATACAAAGTTATATATTTAAACCTGTTTTTTTCGAAACTTGTTTTTCTAACTTTAGAAATAGAAATAGAAAGTTGTACGCGCATTAGATTTGAATGTAACTTTCAGAGTAAATGAATTACGAGGGTAGTTCAATAAGTCTTTAGAATGACCAACAGATGGCGCGCGAATCGCTCCAAATC
Organism: Gastracanthus pulcherrimus; assembly: GCA_949152435.1. Classification (NCBI taxonomy): domain Eukaryota; kingdom Metazoa; phylum Arthropoda; class Insecta; order Hymenoptera; family Pteromalidae; genus Gastracanthus; species Gastracanthus pulcherrimus. The sequence goes on from OX424575.1 coordinate 88,644,953, forward strand.
ATCTGTTTTCAGTCAGCACCACTCCCGACTAGATATATGGTGCAGTCACAGTCCACATCTTCTGAGTTTACGTGTTTTTATAACCAATTGAAAGAAAAAATTGCTTGTTAAGAAAAATGGAAAAAAAAGAGTTCAGAGCGGTAATTAAACATTTTCATTTAAAGGGTTTAACTCCATATGAGATAAAAAATGAATTGGACTCAGTTCATGGCACATCTGCCCCTGCCTTAGCAACGGTTTATAACTGGGTAAATGAATTTAAGCGTGGTCGTACATCAATAAGTGACGAACCACGTTCAGGAAGGCCCGTAGAAGCAACTACTCCCGAAATCATCAATAAAATCCACGATATGGTGTTGAAGGATAGAAGATTAAAAGTGCGTGAGTTAGCTGAGGCCACAAGGATATCTATAGGTGCAGTTGTTTCAATTCTACATGAAAAATTAGGCATGAAAAAGCTATCGGCAAGATGGGTGCCGCGTTTGCTCTCAGCTGAGAATAAACGCAATAGAGTGGTCGCCTCTGAGGCTCTGTTGGCGCGCATAAGTCGGAATCCTGAGGAATTTTTTCGTCGATTTGTGACTGTGGATGAAACATGGATACACCACTACACTCCTGAGACAAAGGAACAATCCAAACAGTGGATTTCCACAGGCGAACCAGCTCCAAAGAAGGCAAAGACCGTAAAGTCAGCTGGTAAGGTTATGGCTACAGTTTTTTGGGATGCACGTGGAATTATACTTATTGACTACTTGGAAAAGGGTAAAACAATTACTGGTGAGTATTATGCATCATTATTAGAGCAGCTGAAAGAAGAAATTTAAAAAAAACGACTACATTTGGCGAGAAAAAAAAATTCTCTTTCATCACGACAACGCCCGAGTTCACACATGCTTCGTTTCAATGGCTAAAATTGAAGAACTAAAATTCGAATTGGTCGAACACCCACCGTATTCACCAGATTTAGCCCCCAGTGACTTTTTCTTATTTCCAAACTTGAAAATGGCTCGGTGGACAGAGATTTACGGACAACGAAGACGTCATTGCCTCTGTAAGTGCTTATTTTGAGGAACTTCCGAAAACGCACTTTTCTGAAGGATTAAAAAAACTTAAAAAGCGATTGACCAAGTGTATAGAGCTCCAAGGAGATTATGTTGAATAATAAAAAAAAATTTACCCAAAAAAAATTGTTTTTGTACTTTATTCTAAAGACTTATTGAACTACCCTCGTATAATGTTTAGAATAAAAGTTAGCCGCGTTTGTGAAGAATTTTGGGCTGAATTTTTATGTCATTATAAAACTTTTTTACAAAATATAATTTTTAAACAATTTTACAATGAATAAACTCATTGAATTTTTTATACGGTTAATAAAATGTTTAAGAATATAAATGTTACTAACTTTTATTTATTGCTCTGAAGTAAGTGTGTCAAATTTTTTCTAAAATGTACGAAAATAACTAGATGCGCAAGTGACTTTTTGAAAATAGGTATAAATAACTGATAAATAAACATATAATGGCATACTGTGGTGGTTATATAGGTAAAAAATTGCTTAAAATTATTGTGTAAGATCGTATTGTGGTGTCTAAAATAATATCAAAATTTCATGAAATAAAAATTGAAATTGTAGATTTGTTTCCTTAGAATCCTACATTAAAAAATGTGTTTTCAGTTGGCGTAACTAAAATTTCTTTTTCGATTTTTATAATTTGCATTTTTTCTTAAAGAAAAACACTGGGCGATTAATGCGTTTGAATATTACTTCAATAACACATTAAACAATAGAGCATATGCAAAATCGACTAGATTTTTTTGAACAGTCAATGTGCCAACAAAAAATACATATTTTTGGTACTGTGCACGTTTTATCTCCTTAAACATAAGTTTTATTTTGATCAACTTCTAGAGTACATAACTCTATTTGGTCTAGAATTGTTCCTTTTCAGCTCCAGAATTGAATTATTGACCGAAATTATAGACTATTTAAGCCATATTTTATGATACACTTTTTTTAATTGACCAATTCAGACTTCATCAGGCTGTAACTTCCGTCAATAATTTTATTTTTCAAAATCCCACACTCAATCTATAATTATATGCATTTTGAACAAACAAAATCTCAAAAACTCCAATCAGATCATTTTGACTCCCAAAACCTTGCGGTAGGTTGAGAAATATACAAGTTTGTATTATGGCCATTTAAAGGCATCGAACGACCTCCAAAAGAAAAATGAAAAATTTTTTGCGTTATGTTTTATACAATGTTCAAATTTACCGAAAAAAAGATAAGTATCATATGATTTATAATTCATATTAACCTAAAAATACATAACCAATTTATTTATTTATTTATTTCGGTGGCGAAAATGAGTATTTTCGATACCCTTTATTTCTGACGCTCGGAAAACTCTATTTTCACTCCACTTTATAGGCGCCAAAAATGGTCTTTTTTATGCACTTGTTATAAAATATACGGTATGCAACTTGGGACAAAAGGGTTTTCTCAGACTCGGATGATGATTTTGAGCACTCGTTTACGTCTTCGGTGCCCTCGACTTCGACTGGTGCTCAATCATTATCCTCGCTTGGAAAACCCCAATGCCACCCCTAGTTGCGTAATATACTATTATAAACTGGAAAAAGAATTGAAAATCAAAACTTTGTATTACAAACGCAGATATTGTTAAGGGAATAACTGTCCCTTGATCACCACTTTAAACGTAAAAAAGTTACAGCAGCATTTAGGGTGGGGATAAATGTGCCGAAAGATAATTTTGCAGACGGATAATAATGCCGAATTTATTTTATCGAAGGGTAAATTTGCCGAAAGGTGAAATGTGCCAATGGGTAAAGTAATCGATTACCAAAAGTGCCGAAAAAGAAAGTTCCGACAAGTAAGAATGCCGATGGATAAAAATGTCGAAAGTTAAAAATGCCGAAATGCTGAATGGTAACGGGTAAAAACTAAAAATATCTAATATGGAAAAGAAACGACGTAGCAACAATTAATACATTAGTATAATACTGGCGCATATTCTAATAAAAATTGTTCCTTTCAGAAAATTTGGACAAAGCACTTCTTTGTCCAAATTTTCGTTTTCGAAATTTGCAACTTTAGGCATTTTTTTCGGGATTCTTGTTTTCGGCACTTTTAACTTTCAGCATATTTATCAACAGGTATTGATTTTTTCAGCAATTTCAACTGTTCGGTAAATTTATCCTTCTGCAAATTTATCTTTCGGTACATTTATCCCCACCCGCAGCATTTACGCAAAAGTTATGTACAATTTTTACATTTTCATAGTTATTAATAACATTGTTGTATATGTAATTTTCAATATTTATAGCCATTTCTCTGAAAACTACATTTTTCGTTTTTAGGCATTTAAAAAGAAAATTCTAAAAATGCCTAAAAAGGAAAAATCGCTTTCTATTTTTCTCGTAAAGATAAAAATGAACGTGCCTGCCAAGTTGTAAATGATTCTATGAAAATCTGTTGCGAAAATCGCGAAAAAAGTAGTTTTAAGAAAAACGGCTCTAAAGATGTATAAAGGCCAGAGCGCATCTGATCATAAGAACATATATATATATATATATATATATATATATATATATATATATATATATATATATATATATATATATACATAAGAAACTCGAGAACGACATCAGGTTTGAACTATACAGAACGTTTTAGAGTCCTTTTGTACAGGAACTTATTACACACATTGTCTTATTACTAATGGATTCTATCCGTAACAATTCTCCCCCTAGTATAAAATACGTTTTATTTTATAGCCTAATTCGAGTTACGTGCTATCACCGAAAATAATCCGACTGAATGCGAATATAATCCAATACGTTAAACCAATTCGAGAGTGAGAACATTTGTACATTGAACCTAATTACCAACTAACCTTACTGCCTCACACATTTCATAATCACTGCAAATATTTAGCATCGCTGCCGTAAGTATAAATACATATGCTTTTCAAATCGTAAAATCTGCACATCGCTGATTTATTATTAATAATGTTCCAACAATCAACAACGCTTTCTAGACTTTACTGGATTTATATTTTCGCTTTAAATATTGTTAAATGATGAATATTTGAAAGTGCTCCTCCACTGAGATTTTGTGCATTTGCACGGTCACGGAAAAACATAATCCCTGGCATTTGTCCTATGCCTACGAGGAAATCGTACAAAACTGGGTGAGGCGAAACGACACCCTTTTATTGAATTATTAATCAATTGTAATTTCGGTGTTTATATTTTATAACTTTTTCACTATTTTCTTAGACGACAATAAATTTACTTACTTTTCATTTAATTTTTATCATTCGTGCTTGTATTTGTAACCCATAAACTCGCTTTCCTCCTCGGTTAAACAACTGCATATATACTCCCTAATCTCGATGCAATCTCTAATCTATTCAATACTCTTTCAATTCTGTAACCGCTACCTTTGGATTATTCATGCATTGTAGGCAAGACTCATATCCATTTTTCTCTCAAATGTATTACCGGTTAACTGTTATTACTATTTCATGAGCAATAAGCACGTTACACGCGTATTGCTCCAGCATCCATTTGTAAATTATAATATTCATTTCATATCCGAATATAATTAGACTATTGCAAAGTCATTATACGCATCTGCGTATCCACGCGACATCTCCCACGATTTCGGCTTCTGACCTGCAGCCACGAGTCGCATTGCAGATTCGCGCAAACAAAAACTAAAGCGCTGAGAACTGCCGGTAACGCCAATCTCATTCAAGAAATATATAATAAACTATAGCGATTAACCAAATTCATGTACAATGATACTCTCTCCCACGTTCAGACTCTTGGCCTTATATATTCGAGGACGTTCAGCGCAGAGCGAACTCCCATTCGAGGTTCCATGATAGTCTCAGGACGACAACGAATCATTCCGAACTAGTGACACTACAGCCGCGGAATTGTAGTGCCAATTTCCACCCACTGCAACAGCTTCACATCTTAAGAGCGTTATTGATACAAAACTTTAAAGTCCCCAATTCTAGCCTCAGTTCCTAGCGACTCCTACAGTTCAATCCTATGCTTGTTTTAGCGACGGTCATTTTGCTTATAGGAAAACACTTGGGTTTTATAGTGAGCCTACTCCTACAGCTCATCCCTGTGCCTGCTTGTTCGGTGGTACTATTGCTCATAAGCGAGGTTATGCTATAACTATTGCAGAGACTTTCTATTTTTCCTAATTTCCAAGATAAAAATTACTTCATTTCGCGCAGAGTTTAAACCAATTCACCTGGACCCTAGACCAATTGGAAAAAACAGAAAGCAAAGAAAAAGTAACCGTACTACTTTCCGTGAACGACAACGTTTTTCCACAGGTAAAATATACTTTTTACTTCAAATTTAATGATGATTTTTACTTTCACTAGTCTTTCGCTTAATCAATAGTTCTTAAACGATGGTTAGCGTGTTCGAATATCCCTTTAATTAAATTTCACTTTTAATAATTTCATCACATTATAAACCATATAAACCATATCAGAATATGACGAGTCGAAGCACCTCAAAAGCCTGCTGCGATAATTTACCAGTTAACAAATGTTTTATTTTCTATTTTTGCATAGTGCCACTAAAGCCTATTATGCATGTAACTATTTAGCGAACATTTGTGTATAGCACCTCTAAAGTCTACTATACACTTCTAACAAATAGTTCATAATAATTCGAAAATTCTCAGAATTTTTAATATCCTGACGTATATCTCAAATCCGACTTTATTCCCAGCTAAAAAATGTATCGCACACTAAGCAAACATCTCTAGAACGTTTGTATACAAATATTATGTTTTGTCTACAATACTTCTCCCCGTGCAAATTAATCAAATTTTCGTCTTTTTTCTTTTTTTTTGTACTGTTTTATTGCTCTAAAACCCAATCGGTCCACCTGTAAAATTTTAATAGCTCTCAGCCTGTTCTAATATATGTCGCATTTTTATTCCCCTGTTGATGCGATTATTGCACGTATCATAAAGAGAGCATTTGTCTCTTATCTTATAAGTTACGGCTTAAAAACACTTATAAACGTTGGCCGCTGCACCGTAATCACTTCTTGTAAAAAACTTCTTATGATAGCAGCGTGCCTCTTCGCCATCGATGCTTCCGCTTGCGTATCCTCGCTTGCCGTTGTAGTCATTGTATTCATCCTCTCTAAAACAAAATTTACCAGTAATTAGAATTTCACATTAAATAAAATTAACTTTACGATTAATAGTATTAAACAGAATAACATAAGCTAATTATGTCCCGCTCAACAGTTCCAAAATATATTAAAACTTACTGACTTTCCAGAATTCTGTATAAAAAAATATACTATAACGCTACATAATAATATTACACGGCACATTGTGGCATGCTCCAAACCTTTCTTGCCATGGGAAAGTTCAATAGGCCTAATTTAATTGTTTTTCAACGAATTCCAAAAGTCTTACTCATGAAAACTGAGCGCCGCACATTGACACCAGATATGTGGCTACCCCGTCTCCGCACATGCTCGGACGCGCGACAGCTCCCCGCCCGCGCCGCGACGTATTTCTTTTATGTGGTAATACAGTGCACCATTGGGCGTTACACGAATTTCCCCAAGCTACTCTTTTTTTGAATCTTAATCAATATTAAGAAAAGGCAAATACGACAAACCTTTCTCTCGTTATTCAATTATTACAAACAAGTCATGATGACTAACTGACAGAAATGTACTTGCAATAAGTTCAAAACACATCTAAATTTAGCTAAATTAATATGTCCCTGTACGAGTAAATCTCATTTATTTTAAAACCTTTGAATGTAAATTATTATTTGCGAAAAATCTATTACAGTGTACTAAGTGCTAACTCCATGTATTAATTCTTAAAACACATTTGATTAGCAGCCAGTTTGTAAAATGCGCAATATTCGTACCATCTTTCAAATAGTATGAATTGTTTTCAAACTATTTATTCTATAAAGAGTCAATTATATAGAATTTTATCTACTGATTGTGCCGATTTGAAATTGGATACGACGTTGCATGTAAACTTTCTGATACGATAATTATCATTAAAAATAATTAAAACAAATTCCTATTTAAAGAATAATAATCATGGAGCATACCACTGGGTATACTTGTCAAAAGTTCTAAGCATAAATCACTTTATTTCGCAACTGTAACTTAATTATTATAAATGCTTTATTAATTATTCTACATAATGTATTATTATCTTTCAACATATATTTAAATCCTCAAAAATGAAATGCTTTGTAATTAAATCATCCTCACAATTAAACAATAAGTACTTCATAAAATTACTTAATTTTCTACATTGCTCATATCCTTTGTCTGGACTTGACTTCGTTCTTTTCTGGGCAGCGGCGTCGGTTTCGAAATCCACGTATATATGCCAGCTTCACTGTTTTTGCCTCGTTCTTATTTTCAAATTGAGTCATCCTGATATGCTTTATTTTTCACAAGCTTTCTTCTCTTCGTTGACGGTATACTTATTTTCAATTAAATAATTTCACTAATGACACTTTTTCCAAAAACCCTTTTACACTTGCCCACAAAACATAAATAATCCCGATGTTTATTCCCGGGTTTCTGGCACCAAATTGTTCGGGACTGAATAAACTAAGAATTTTGTTAAAACATTTTATACACCATTTATAATAAAGTCTGTTATTTATTAAATACTATATTAGCCTTATTAGTATAACGATATATAACTACCGATCTGTATAAAGGCCAGTGTGTATTTGATCTCTGCGTCACTCTTTTTCGAACTAGAATGAGCCGCTATTCGCGCAGCCAAAAGTCGCCGCCGACGACCGCCGAAAATATACATAAGAAACTCGAGAACATCATCGGGTTTGAACTATACAGAACGTTTTAGAGACCTTTTGCATAGGAACTTATTACACAGTTACATTTTCTTATTACTAATTTTATCCATAAAAACGACTTTTTCAATAGTCTTGCAAATCAAGCATAATAATTCCACGTCCAAACACATAATTATGTATTTAGACACTTATACTATACGTAAGTGCCGTCTACTTTAATTCTATCACCACAACCCCCTTTCCACCTCCTTATTTCCCCTCTTATTTCTTATTGTGTAATCTTCCGATTTATTCGGCTACAAACAACCAGCACTTTTTTATGTAGGATTATGCCTATACTATATCTATATATACAGATACAATTCACAAATTGATTGCATAGGATAACTATTTATACATACATACATATACATAGTTATATGTATTCATACGTACATACACATATGCATACAAACATACATTTACATACATATATGTACATATATTTATATATACATACATAAAGACACACACACACACACACACACACACACACACACACACACACACACACACACACACACACACACACACACACACACACACACACACACACACACACACACACACACACACACACACACACACACACACACACACACACACACACACACACACATACACAAGCGCACACTCTCTCACACACATGGACACACACGCAAATGCATACCCACGCGCATAGACACACTTACACACACACTTACTCAGACACAGACAATTTTCGCAACGTACGTCTGTATTCTCTCACGGGCGGGCAGGTAATGCTCAAAATCGGAGAGAGCGGAAATCTCTTCCAAAATTTTCGCTCTTCTTCTCGACCACCTTCAGCCCACACACTTGTTACTTCCGCCCCTTTCTTCACGGTGATTGGCCTTGATTTTCCCTAAATGCGAAAATCAAGGCCAAGTCTGCGGCGATTTGAGTCACTAATTACCATTGGTCCGCTCCGCGATTGTCGCCCTGCTCCCGAAGCGCGGACAATATGAATTGCGAAATATACACGCGCGGGCAACCCGGCGTGTATATCTATATCGGGCGCTTTCGGTTTTGTCGCTGCCGGACCATCGCAGTTGGCAGCGGCGACATGCGCGCGTCGGCCTACGCTATGATAGGCCGGCAGCTTCATGCGGCTCGCGGCGCGGCGGCTGCTAGCTCTCCCCATTCTGTCGACAGCCGTGTCGGTATATCTCTCTCTCTCTCTCTCTCTCTCTCTCTCTCTCTCTCTCTCTCTCTCTCTCTCTCTCTCTCTCTCTCTCTCTCTCTCTCTCTCTCTCTCTCTCTCTCTCTCTCTCTCGGTATATAGTTGTGAAATAAATACTCGGATGCTTAACTGGATTTTTCGTTTATTCGGGGACACCTAACTATTTATAAAAACTTCTAACTACTCCGCAAGTTAATATGAGCACGTGCGCGCGTACGCGATCCTAACGCCCGAACTGGGTAATCTTAGTCTTTACAATAATATAAAATCCGCCGCCCCAATAATAACACGCCAGAGATACAATTTAATGCACTACCTCGACTCTGATTCTCGCACGACTTACCCATTCGCCACTCATGAGCACACTTTCCGTAGCTGGCCGCGACACGCCAGTACGAACCGCAATGGCTGCGAGCGACAGCGCGTATAATTGTATACCGGCTTATCTTATCCACTCACCGTCTGTAAGTCTGCTGCTCGCACTTCCCCTCGTACGGGTGATATCTCGTGCCCTGCGAACTTCGGCCTATCAAAAAAAAACTAGCTAAATTCCTGAGCAAATAAGAGCAACAAGTGACATGAGGGCGGAAATCATCCTACCTCAGCCTTATCGTCCTTCCGTCGTCTTCGATCTTCTATCCTTGTTCCTCCTGTGTCTTAGATAGAGAGATAGGGAGAGAGGGCGTCATTTGACTAATTGCTCTGATTTTTCAATTAACGTAGACACTCATCTCGTTGTTGAGAAAGGTCAGGGCCAATCAGGACCTCTATCTGCTCGGTAGCCTTGAGCTCATTGGCCTTTTGACTCGGAGGCGTGCGCCCACGCGTTATCATACGCGCCATCTATACGCGCGGATATTTGAATCTGTAATTAATATAGCGGCTAATGCTGCAGCAGCATGCCCCCGTACGGGTACATACATATCTATATATACTCCCCGCGCGCGCCGAATTCCTTCGAGTTGCCCGCTTGCGGCGAGTATATCTATATACACCGACCGTACTCACTGTATTATCATACAGCTTGCCGGCTCCGACGCTGGCTAAGCACTTCTCTCCCCTCTCTCCGTCTTCTCCCACTAGGCTTCAGCCTTCGCTTCGCCTCTCTTCTCTCTCTCTCTCTCTCTCCCTCTCTCTCTCTCTCTCTCTCCCTCTCTCTCTCTCTCTCTCCCTCTCTCTCTCCCTCTCTCTCTTTTTTTTTCATCGTACGACCGGTAGGTGCTGCCGCCGCTTTGATTCGGTTCTCCCAGTGTTAGTGGCGACTGCTGCTAGTAATAAATGTTTTATAATCATTAAAATATGAAGAAAAATATAGTAATAATAATAGTTTAAACATTTTTAGTAATTCTTGGATAGTATAAAAGAAAACAGATCATTTTTTCATTGTTGCTATGGTAATATATCATATTTGAAGAGTTATATTGGTTTATAATTCATTTTAGATGTTCGGGGTATCAATGGCTAATATTAATTTTAAATTATAAAAAATATATTAGCTTCAATAATAGTGTATTCTACAGTTTATAATAAGTAAAGAAAAATAATAACATGAAAAATGTAAAGTAAAATGCGATCGTAAATTAAATCAATCAAATTATTCGCTTTCATTGTCGAATTTCTCATTCGAAGCTTCAGTCACTATTTGCTACAGTTTTGCAGACTTTTTGTAGACAATCATATGGCTGCGAAAGATCCTTTTATGAGCCACAGTGATACTAACTGCAAACAGTTTTTGTAGACCAACTGATATTTTCTCGAAATAGTAGTGTTAATTTTTAAATTAAAATTTGCACTAAATATAGATTTTGTTGGTTTCAATGCCAATTTAGCATACTTCTTAATAGCAACAGTAGTACTTTTTTGGTCAGGAACTTTTTAATTTAACCTTCTAAACTTGCAATATATGCGAGAGAGTAACAACAAGTACTGGGATGCGTATCAATACCAGCTGCAGCGTGGGAACTTGCGACGCGGTCGCGCATAGACATGCAAATACAGAAGGCGCGCAGCTTAATTTGAAAGGTTCATTAAAGTGTCAAAACTGTTCGAAACCTTTTAATACTTTACAGATATACTTTTAGTAGATCAATATCTACGCATTGAAACCAAATCTGGAAAAATGACCTAAGTCGACTTAGGTCATCCTTTGAGCAAATGGCTCATTTTTTTTTAAAAACTTGGAATTAGTAAAAGAGAGGTTGTGGTTTATAATTCAAAGTTTTTTCAAAAGCAAATCAATATTAGGTACGTTTTTAGAGCTCAAAATATGCCTAGTTGTATTAATTATTAATCTAATAAGTCTTAAATTAACCGTTATGGGTATTGGACAATTTTACACTGTATTCGTCATGAGATTTTTTAATTACATTACATTTATAATTACGTATATTGAATATAAGTCTGTAATCATTTATTTTATTTTAGGTGAGAGTACACCGTTTAAAAAGACAACGATATTTCTACATGAAAATCTTTTTTTTTCTCTTAAGAAATCCGCTGCATTATTATTTTAATGATTTATTATGCTTAAAACGTATGTAGAAAAAAACGTATTTTTACTTGATTTTGTTTGAAAATAGCTTAAAAGTTTTTCAGTTGGTTCTTTCAGAGTCTCGCAAGTGTCTTTTGCAACATAGTTGCTTTTAATGGAAATTAATACAAAATTTATAACTTTCAGAATTACAGGTGAAATGACTTCAATTTTTATGAAATATTCTAATTCTTATAACAAATTACTAATATTTTAATTGTATATTTAGAACGTACAAATTTTTTTAAAATTGATATACTCTGAGCTTAAAAGGTTGAAAGTGGTATAAAGAAAAACTATTAATATGCAAATCAAAACATGTGCAGAACCATGTAAACCCTCTGCAAAATTCGACTAGCCGTCCGAGCTTTAAATGGTTGAATATCCACCATCATAAATTCTCGAAAAATAAAACAAAAGAGCAAACCAATCACAACCAGCAAATCAACCAATCAAACTACGTAGTTTAAAAAAAATAACATTTTGTAAGTATAGTCGGCTTTTTGTACAAGGAGAGGTAATAAGCATAAAACTACTAAAATGATAAACCAAAATGACCGAAAAAATGTTAATAATAATTAAAATTGTATAACAAAATCTAAACTATAAGTCATAAACCCATGCAACTTTGTTCCGTTTGACTATTTCACGTAAGTTGTCATTAAAACTTAGAACTTATTGTGATTAATGAGGATCCCTATCATTTTTTTAAAAATTGCTCCTTATTTTGAATTTTTTTTCACATATGTTTATATAACCAAAGAAGAAAGTTTGTAAAAAAATGTCTGCCTATATTACCGTATATATATATGTATATATACATATAGTTAGAATTTTCATTTATTTTTTAAGTATTTACAAACTAATTATTAGGAAACTAATTATTGGGAATTTTATTTTGTAAATTGAGTAATAGTGTGAATTACTCATAAACTATATTGTTCTAGTTTATCATTACATTTGTTCTCGACGGTGAAAATTAAATAGTTTCATTACAAAATTAATCACATGGTTGCAAAATTAATTTATGTTCAAATAAATAATCTAGTAAACAAATATACGTTTGACAATTTGCTCGGTAACAGACTAATTTATTATATTTACTCGTTCATTCGATTAGCTTGTTATTCGACCGTATATTCTAGTATAAAAATACATGCCGGTAGTACGTGCGTTGATACTATAGCAGCGTGTATTGGAAATTTAACATACGTAGTGTCGATACTGAGAGTGTATACAGTGATGGTACGGTATAGACTATAGATAGTTGCGTAGATGTGAGTCTGTGTAGTCGCAGTGTAGTATATGTAATTCAACTGCGGCCAAACCACTGCATTATTGCGTGGCCATCAAATTTAGATAGCTTAGTTAATTAATTAATTATTAGATTATCGTGATTCTATATATATAAACAAGAGTTTAGTAACGTAACTAAGGATTGTAAAGATTATTTACTTCCTTTTGAGAAATAATATTGGGAGTTAATTGATTACTTAATTAACTAATTACTTGATCGCTCACAAACTTCTTATTTTTAGTATAATTGTTTTGTTTAATAAACATTTGTTGTTGATTTAAGTAATGATTATTATTATTATTTAATTATTTCGGTAAAATAATATTATTGTTTAATCGATTATTTAATTAATTATTGGAATAATAGTTTTTTTTTAATAATAAGCAATTGTTATTGGTTTGATTGATAATTATTATTATTTACTTATTTTGATAAAATAATATTATTATTTAATTAACTATTTAATTAATTAATTGTGGAAAATTTTCTGTTTGCGTTTTTTCGAAGAGAGTTTTATTTTCATTTTTCTGCGGAAATTAAGTAGGATTTATGAATTCTTTTTTTTATAGCGATTTATGCAAGTTAGTTAATTCAAATCGATATCGGATAAAAACAGTATTCTTGCAGAGTCAATGCTTGCGTATTGGATTAGTATTTTATGAGTAATAGTTACTAAATAATAGATACTGGATAAGCGATTTACGCAATATAGTGTTGCATCCTGCCACCTGTCCGTCGGCAAGCTGCAACGCCACGAACAAACGTGTAACGCCCCACAATATTACATATTACCATCCACAGCAATACAGTGTTACCACTCATACAGATACCATCTGCCGCTAAACACGCACCCTACTATGCCGACCGACAAGATCACACCAGACGACTGATCGACCGTTCACGCATCCCACCAAATCATCCAAGTCGCCGCGACCATCAGCGCCAATACACGACCGGGTGAACAACGACTCTCTCTACGCACCCGCCGGGGAGCCGCAGACATGATAATGGAAAACCATTACTTGACCAACTGCCACATATAGGACAGTGAAAGCAGTAAACCCAACCTACGATTTCCCGAAAAAAGAATAAACCACACCTTCCATACAAGCAGCACTATATCCCTCCTCCTCCACGCACATATCATAACCAAAGCCTGCACGAATATTGAACCGTATTGAAAACTTAGACCGTTCTCTAAAAATATCATTCCTTAACCACTCCCTCAGGACCGTCTAGAAGCTTCCTTGCCACGTCACCCAGCCCAGAAATCAGTCTATATAAGTTAACCAGGTGACCAAACGGGAATCTGTCCTGATCTAGTCTCCTCCAGAGGACGTAACTCTGCCCGACGGCAGACCAAGCTGTAAATCCGACTGAAGAACATCGTAATTTGTACCCGTAACTCAGATTGAGACTTGTATTGTCTAATATACTAATTAGTTCGAATCAATAAAAGTATCAGTACATTATAATATTTATTGTCGGTAATCGTCATTCAAACTTCCCGCAATGCCCTAATTCCCTTGCACTCAAGTCAGCACGAGAGCCACAGCCCACTGACTGCGGGTTAACCCTAAGGGTACCGTCGTAAAGGTAACTAACAGGAATCCATTACGTTTTTATAACTGTTTGTTTACGCTTCCGTCTATCCCCGCTGACTGTAGTGACTGTCATTGTCCATCTACGCTTGTTCGCCGCCCGTCCGTAGGTAGAGTGGCCCTGGCCGTCAAGTACCTAAAATTGGGCTCGTTAACTGTTATTATTTACTGATGTACGTCAACCGGGAAGTAACAATAGTATTGATAAAGTACACTGATAGAAGCACTTTTTTCTTTTTTTCTTGTTTTGTGTGAGAAACACTGGTCTTTTCGGGTACATTAAGCTACTTGATAAAAATAAATAAACTTTACTTTAGTGTTGCAAGTTTGAATTAATAACTTGTATTAAAAATTTTTTTTTGGATCCTACGCAAACTAAAAATATAATTATAATACAAGAAAATGGCGAATCAATACGATGTCTCATTTGATGAAACGGTAGGAACCGAGATTCAAGCGTGGATACTACGTTTAGACGGACAAAAGTTGGATATTTTATTAAATAGGCTCGAAGTGAAAAGCGATGGCACGCAATTTGCGAAAAGCGATAGAATATATAGACGCTTGCGGGGCGACTACACAGCGGCAGATTTCGTTGATAGTCTAGACAACTCGAGCGACGAAGAGCAGAAAACTCGCCGAGAAGAGAAGCTCGACGAGGTATTGAGCCACGCAAAATTCAGCGACAGAATGCAGACCGAAATATTAGGAAAGCAGCAATATTTGGCAAGCCACCGAACAGGAACGGGGCTACCGAGTGACTTCGCTCCAGCGGCATTAAGCTCAATTCAGATGAGTTCAACAAATATATCCTTAACTGAATACCAAGGAAATGGACTTGGGAATATGAGTGGAGTACAACATAATGTGGGAGCAGGAGTGGCGGCTGCAGTGACGGTGATTACGACAACACCGATTCACACGCCACTGGTGGACGTAACCACACCATCAACGTATGATCCGCCTATACAAACGCTCATTCAACCACCACCACCACCTCCACCACAAATGCAACTATCATTCTGGGGAATCCGGCCAATTAGTACGATGGTACCGATGAATACGCTGGCAGTAATGAGTACCAAAATAACAACGACAACTGCTTCAGCAACTGGCTTAGGGGGATCGGGTAAAACAAGTAACCCAACTACAGTATATTCGACGGGTACAAAACAATCTGTGAATATGATTGCAAATCCAAGTATGATAATGATGACGTTATGGAATGGCAGTCATACCCCGTTCAAAGAGCCATTGGTGCAAGAATACAGTACTCAAGTAAAAGAACTGCGAGAGAATGTTGTTGAACTAGCTACGAGTAAGAGGCTATGCTTTGAGACAATGACAAACAGCGAATACGCATCAGGGGCTAGGAGCAAAGCCTAAAAGCAACAGAGGTGTCGCCTTTCAAGACACACTCGACCTATGATATGAGGACGATTACCAGCTAAATGCCGATACAAGGGTACAAGAGGAAGAAGCTGCAAGAGTGGGTGGTTCGCAACTTAACGCAAACACCCCAAGTTATATGTCACTTCTTCAACAAATAAGAGAGAGAGAGAAACAGCGATAGCTCGCCAGCGTGATCAGGCACTCTCAAGCCGGTCAGAGTCTAGGGGAGGGGAGTGCCTCAGTATTCTGAGACAACGCGACAATCGCAAAATAGCACATTTGCTAGTCAACGTGTTTATGATATTGGAGAAACGGTTCGATTCTGGAACATCAAAGTTTCTGGGGAAAAAGACAGTCGGAGTATTAAAGAATTTTTGCTACGCGTCAATGAGTGCCGCACACTGGCCCGCATAGAGGACGAGGACCTCTTGAATGCCATCTCGGACTTGCTGAAGGGAGCAACACTACAATGGTGTCATCAATCAAGGAAGAATTGGGATATATGGCAAGACTTTTGCGAGGCAGCACGACGCTGTTACGGCGTGTGTAGCCGTTATCAACTGTGGTTGGTGACAGAAGCGACTATATATTTTCTCGTAACTGGAAAGAGCCACCTCCAGCTGATAAGTGCTTGCTGCCAGAATTGTCATATAAAGGGCCACGCGCATCGACAAAATTATTATAAAATGAGTCTAGCTGTAATTGCTGAAAGTTCAACCCCAGATTTGTCTCAGAAAGTTGAAAAGCTGGTAGAGGAGAAATGGAGTGCGAAGCGCAATGCTCCAAGTCTGGCGGCGATATCGCAGGGTTTGTTTCAAGATATTTCAGCTATGATTGAGAAGTTATTCGAGGAAAAGTTAAAGCGGTTAACTCAGACTGGTTCTATGAAGCTGCACCGCCAGCTGCAGAGGAAGCAGCGGCGCAAAAATCGTCACGCACAAGATATAAGGGGTCGTATTATAAAAGGGGCGGTAGTCCGAAAAAAAGAAACTCCACATGCCAGCCGGCCACCGACAAGAATAAAGGAAAGACACCTGGGCCACGTTCTCATCTTGTCTGCTGGGGCTGTAGCTGGCCGGAATAAACTACAAGGACCTGTCTTGAGTGTGCGGGAAAAGAGTAGCGGGGGTGTGTAGATCAGGTCCATACCACCCCTGCAGCCAACCTAAGGACCTCACCAACTCACCCTAATGAGACCAGCGAAGCACAAGAGCAAGCTGAGCCAGTTCATCGACCGATCGCGACGGCGGCAGAAGCTACAGTAGCTCACGATGCAAATGCCGCTTCTGAGGGATCAGCTTCTTAAATCGAGAGACTACTCTCGCTGGTGGATGCAAGTGGGAATTGGTGGATTCCGAGTGCGTGCACTGTATGATGAAGGTCCGGCACGTACATGTATTGGACCACTTGGCTTGCAGATTGCAGCAGCGTGTAATAAAAAGATTGCACCAAGTAAAGGACCAGGCGTGCGTGTGGCTAACGGACAGATCTCGCCTGTGATTGGGTATGTCGATTTACCATTCGATATAGATGATGAGACGGCCTGTACCTATACCCTTATTATCAAGAACGGTACCATTAATTATTATTGTTAATGTTAATATGATATTAACATTAGTAATTATTATAAGCAAAATAAATTAGTTAATACATTTAGGATATAAAAAAACGTAGTATTAATTAAAAGTTAGTTTTTTATAAGAAATAATTTAATTAATTATTTAATTATTGCGGAAATGATTCGGTTTTATATTTGTTAACTAAGATGATACGGCGGGGCCAACGTAATGGCTAAGAACGCGCGCGTGTGCATATGCACACACGAGCGCGCAGACATACGAAAGCGTGTTCAGCGAGGAGCAACGAATTCGCGAATATTGGAAGAGTGGGGATTCGCGAATATCGTGAGAAGGAGGACGGGAGCGAGAGAGATGGAGAGAGTGGGCTCGGGTATATATCGGCGACGCACAGCCGAGGAAGCACTGAGTTTTCTCTGACCTCTCAAGCCGTGGCTAGCCAGCGAGCAGGCCTCGCGCTCGGGATACTAGGGTTAACTCGGGCCGCTTCTTGTGGTGAACACACGGTGATGTGGCGAATCCTTGCCTATCTACCGCGTGTAATCTCTCTCTTTCGCTTCCCTCTATCGCAACTCCACTCCTCTTTAATTGTACTTTTACCCTCAATAAAAAACCAAGTTTCACACTAATAATTATAACTCATTTTTCCCCGCCTCCACCTATTATTCGGGTGCGCCGGACGTCCTTCAGTAGCCACTGGAGGGGGAAACGCGCTAACGAATTTCATAAAAGGCATAGCTCGGGGCGGCCAACGCGCTGCCCGAGACTACGTCTTCAGGGTTTTACCCGAGAAAAGCGCGCTGGTGCCTTTCTCGGGGTTTTGACTGCTTGCCCGGCGGAGAGCTAACGCGCCCTCCTGCTGGTTCAAGTTAGCATACCAAAACCCAAAGCACAGTTGCACTTCTGCAGCTCCGACCTCGGCGGCTGCAGGAGCGTAACTATCAGGGGGAATCCAGGAAGAGGTTGTTTCTCGTGCACTTCTTCGGGTCCGTACGCGAACCGCGTGTAACAAAAACACAACTGGAAAACGAACTCTCCTACGTTGGAGCAGAAGAACGGCTTAAGTCCGTCACATTGGCGCCCGAACAGGGACTCGAGGAAAAAAACACGTAGAAACAGCCTTAAATGATCTGGGCCATCTGGGAATAGTTACAGGAAAAATGATAACAAAATTCGGGAAATTCGAAAAAATACAGCAGGAACAAGATGATAAGATCATTGAGCTCACGCGCCGTATAAATTCGTTAAAAATTGAATAAATTTAATGAAGGGAAAGTTCAATCCATTTTTTGCAAAACGAGCGAAAATTTAAATGATAGATGAAAAATTAGGTCATTAAAATTATAATTTCTGGCGGATATTTATATTAATAAAAATATATTATTTATAAAAATAAAATATTTTACAAGTATTTTTTTTATTAATATTTTTTCTTATAAAAAAAATACAAAATGCCGCAAAATAAAAGGTTATCGGGGGCGTTTATGACAGACATCGAGACGACAGCTCCCGTGGAGAGTCTCGATGATGAGCAACGTAAGCACCGCGATTGGGAAAAGGCAGTTTCCGAGGAATTAAAATGCCTAGATGAGAGACAGGACGAATTAGAAAGTAAAATTACTAATTTAGTTAAAACTCCGGATGGACTAGAGTCACCTCCTTTAAATACTTCACGTATTGAAGCGATAAATACCGATTTAGTTGCACGCATAAATGCACTGTCAGACTTGTTAAAAAAAACCCAAGACGCGAGCACCGCAGAAACGCAGCGGGGCGCGAAACTAGAAGCGGCCGTGAAAGCCTTAGAAAATCGTGTCAAAATACTGGAAACGGAAAATGATAATTTAATAACGGAAAATACAACAGTTATATTCAAATTACGAGAAGTTGAGTAAACAATTTGAAGATAGTGATAGCGGGGGAGAATTGAAAAAATACTTAATCGCGCGATTAGATGAGGTATATGAGAAAAACGAACAGGCGGTTAAAAAACTCGAAAATTCGATCAACAAACACAATGCGGGGCGTGCCAGTTCGGCAGGGACCAGCGGAAGTGAAGCATCGAGAAAAATAAAATTAAATATACCTAAATTTAAGGGGTTACCCTCGGAAAGACCGATGAAATTTATATTTGAGTTAGAAAACTATTTTACATTAATACGGCCGGATGCCGATGAAACACTATGTGTAATTTCGCAGGCACTAATAGACGATGCTCATAACTGGTGGTACCTGCAGGAGGGCCAAATAAAAGATTACGACGATTTTTTAAACAAATTCAAAGAGAGGTACTGGAATTCGAATATGCGACGAGTGGCGAAAAGAAAAGTAGAGTTCGGGCAGTGGTATGCTTCAGCGTCCATGAATCGCGTAAATTACGCGATTTATATCCTGGGATTAACGAAAGAACTTGAACTCGAATTACCTCGAAGACCTGGTATTAAAAATCGGCGAGCATTTTGAGAGGAGTATCAGGTTAGCTATAGCAGGGCAAAGGGTAAAAGATAAAAATAGTCTATTGAAAATACTAGCAGAATACGACAGCGATGATCAACGCACAAAAGGTGACCGCGCGCCCGTTAACACGGTAGAAACGAAAAAATTCACGAGTAACGCGCCGAGCCAATCCGCGGCTCCTGTTGCAAATACGGAAGGTAAAAAACCTTGGCAAACGAAAAATATAAGTGCCATGCAAAATGCGAAACCAACCGAAAGTCAAAGAACCGGGAATAATACGTATAAAAATCCTAAAAAATGGGAAAACAACCAAACCAATAAGTGGAGAGATAAGAAAAATCAATCGGACATAAACGTGTTCGATATAGATATCAGCGATGTTCGAACCCCGGGAAACGGGGATTAGTTGCGTCACGTAATTCGGATCTAGAAGTAAAAAATAGACGGGGCGCAACTGAGCAATTAAATGTAGCTTCTATAATAGAAGACCCGCGGGAAACACTATTATACGATGTAGAACCCGCTGGAGAAAATGCCGAAACCACGTGTTGTCCGGAAATCAGCATAAGCGTATACGGAAACGAAGTAAAAGCGTTAATCGACACGGGGAGTGAAGTCACGGCGATTTCAGAAGAATTTTATTACGCAAATATTGATAAACTTAAAGAATGCCCTACACTACCTATAAGTGGAAAAGTCATTAAAGTCGCGACGGGGGCAAAATCGGCGAGATTAAAGTTCCAAATACTGCTAACTATAACTATCGGAGGATTAGAGGCAAAATTAATAATTTTAGTAGTGCCAAAATTGGTAAAACCGTGTATCATCGGGTATGACTCAATAAAAGCGTTAAAAATGCTAATTGACACGGTAAATCAAAACTTATTATTTCAAGTAAATCAGAAAGACGGTGTTATCGGTTACACAGATAGGCGGTTCGCGTCGAACGAATATACGTCTCTGTGCATCGAGCATGCAAATGAGTACCTCGAAAATGAGGTAGATCTCAGGAATCACTTCGACGAGGACGATGGAAAAGGTACGGAATCCCGCGAAGAATCGTACGATATCTCAGTAGAAGAAATCGACGATAAAGTAAATTTATGTGAAAATCTAAATGAATCACAAAAAACGAAATTAAAAGAATTACTTGTAAAATATAAAAAAGTGTTTGAAAAAAAACCCGGTTTGCTAACTACCTATGAGCACGAGCTAATTTTGAAGGACGATACACCCTTCTATACTAAGCCCTATCCTATACCACTAGCATATCGCGAGCAGGTAAAAAAGGAAATAAACCGAATGTTGGAATTAGGAATCATTAGGCGCTCGACCAGCCCGTATATTAACCCAGTAGCCGTAGTTAAAAAAAAGGACGGTTCTGTGCGATTATGTTTAGACGCTCGAAAACTAAACGCGCGGCTTATTGATGATTACGAGGGGCCGCCAGGCGTTGAGGAGGTATTGCAAAGATGCGCGGGAAAGCCGATAACAAGTACCTCAGACTTCACGTGTAGTTATTGGCAGGTAAAGCTCGCGGAGTGGTGCAAAAAATATACGGCTTTTAAGTGTGATAATCACATTTATGAGCATAACGTGGTACCCTTTGGGATAAAAACTAGCGGATCAGCCTTAATTAGAGGACTAGATCAAACAACGTCAGATTTTGACGAATTTTTAGTATTGTTTGTGGACGACATGGTGATAAAATCAAAAAATTTCGAAACACACCTGTCGCACTTAGCTGCGCTGTATGAAAGACTCTTAGCCCATAATCTAAGATTAAATTTTAAAAAATCAAACTTTATGTGCGAGGAAATCGAATTTCTAGGCCACTTTATATCAGCACACGGAATCAGGCCGGATCCCGAGAAAATAAAAACAATAAAAAATTTTAAAAGACCCCGTAATGTAAAGGAGTTACAGAGTTTTCTGGGGTTTGTCAATTTTTACACTAAATTCGTAAAAAATTATTCGCACCACACAAAACCTTTGATTGAGCTGCTTAAAAAGGGTTCATTTTTTGATTGGACCGCAGTGCAACAAAGAGCTTTTAACAATATAAAAGAAATTTTTGATGAAAACATTATTTTAAAATACGCAGACCCGAAACGGCCTTACATACTTTCCACCGACTCTTCGGATTTTGCGTGCGCCGCGGCACTATCGCAATTAAATGACGAGGGTGAAGAAGAAGTCGTGTGTTTTGTAAGTAGAACTTTAAAAGGGAGCGAGGGCGCATACTTTACCACTGAGAAAGAAATGGTTGCATTAGTATGGGCATTAAAGAGATTGGACACGTTTTTACGGGGGGCAATAAATATTTACGTGAGGACAGATCATGAAGCTCTGGCCTTTTTAAAAACGTGCAAGTACCGTAATGCCAGGTTACAAAGATGGAATTTAGCTATACAAGACTTTAATATCGACCCGGAATATATACCGGGCAAAGAAAACGTCGTCGCGGACTATCTAAGCCGCGTCACCGATTTAGAGCCGAACCGCGCGGAAAAAACTGAAATAATTATAGCCGCAGTGGTACAACAAAAGCCAAGCCCGGCGTTAATCAATTTGTGTAAAAATATGGATAAATTACAAAGAAGTGAGCCATACGCGTCTCAGATTATGGAAAAACTAAGGGCTGGGGACGCTAAAATAAAAAAGAAATTCGAAATTCGAGAAAATATATTATATAGAATTATGATTAATTGTGCAAAAATATATATACCAGAGGGGAACTTAAAACCACTTGTAACGGAGGTACACGTGATATATGGACATGTGGGGCCGCGAAAAGTATATAAAATAATTTTAGAGCATTTTTACTCACGAAATTTACGAAAAAGGGTAGCTGAAATACTAAAAACGTGTGATACATGCCAAAAAACTAAATATTTAACGCAGCGATATGACGAAATCACGCAACCTATATTAACTAATAAACCGCGAGAAATGTTATCGATAGACTTTTTTGGTCCCTTACCCGTGTCGAGAGGTGGTGTAAAATACATTTTAACTACTATAGACGTATTCAGTAAATACGTAGTATTTTATCCTCTAAAAAAGGCGAACACGACAGCGGTAATTAGAAAATTAATGAATGATTACATACCAACTTATGGGAAACCGGAGGCAATAATATCAGACCATGGGACGCAGTTTACGAGCAAAAAATGGATTGATACATTAAAAAACGAGGGGATACGCATAATATATTCATCTATCAGACACCCTCAAAGTAACATAATCGAGCGTGTACACCGAGAATTGGCAAGGTTTTTACGCACTTTCGTAAAGGATAAACACGGCGGGTGGGCTCTGTATATTCGAAAAATTCAAAACATTATAAATGAAATCCCTCATGAAACGACGAACCAGCCACCTATCTTATTGCATATGGGCCATAAGCCAACAAGGATATGGGAAAAATATTTAAAAATACCAGAAGAGGACAACGATGTGTCCCGCGACAATAGAATATCACTAGCTCGCGACTATGCGCACAAATTCTTAAAGAATAGAGCAGCGAAACGGAATGCGAATAAAACACACTTTAAATTTAAAGACGGCGACAAAGTGTTAGTGAAAGCTTTAAACGTATCGGATGCGGAGAACGGCAAAATAGCAAAATTTTTTGATGTTTTTGAAGGGCCATTTATCGTGCAACAAGACGTGGGAATCGATACGTATTTACTTTACGACCCGGTATTAAAAAAAGAACGGGGAAAATTTCACTTGGCAAATTTAAAACCGTATTACAGTGAGTAAGTAATCAAAAGAAAAATCTATTATTGAAACAAAAAATTGACAAATTAGATAAACTAGAATAAACTTTTATAGTATAAACTTGTTTTTGTTCACACGAAAATAATCATAAATTGGGCAAGTGAAATTTGATACCGTTAGGGTATTCTCTCTCTGGCACGGTCAAATAAAATTTTCAAATTTTTTTTCAAAAATTCAAACTTTTTTTGGGGGGCAGTAGGGAGAGAGAAACACACAATAGAATAGAACAGGCTTAAGAGTTTATAAATTTTAGATTTAAACAAATGTAAAAGAGCATAACATGTAATTAAGCGAAAAACAAAAACACATATGTAAAAACGAAATGTAATTATTTAAATAATGCAGAACAGAACATTATAAACAAAAAGAGGCACCGTGAAATCGGCCCAATACATAATTAAGGTATATGCATTATTAAAATAAATTAAGTAAACAAAGAGACACTTGAACCATAAAATAATAGAATACAATAATTCAATGAGTGCACGTATATATTGGACACCACGTGTATACACGTATACGTGCAAACATCAATTAAAACAAATTATAAAATTAAAAATAAAAGAGGCACCATGAAATCGGCCCAAAGAAAAAAGAATATGGTTCAAAATACTCTAAGAAAGCAATGTAGCGAGAAAGAATAGAATTAAAAGGTAGATAGAGATAGGGACAAGAAGAGAGCCAAATCGAAGAAACATGCGATGTTTTCGGAGAAACACAAGCAGGGAGGACCGCAGGTTCGGTACGCGCATGGGAGAATTCAAACGTAAACAAGGAGCTGGCACGTGTGCGAAAATTCGGCAGAAGGGAGGGGAAAAGCCGAGGTGACGAGTCAAGGTGCAAGACAAAAGGACCTCACAGTCGATTTAGATCGAGCATCATGTGCGAAACCCGAAACGCGACCCGCGACGAAGCGACGAGTACCGAAAGGCACGTGCGATTCGGTATGTGCGATCAGGAGACGGTCGTGTGCGAAAGAGACCTAGCGCTGGGAAGCGGGTACCATAGGACGGTGCCATATAAAACGACACGCATCTCCTGCGTACGCTTTAAATGCGCAAGGAAGGGAGGATTCCAGCGAGCCGAGGGACCTGCTCGATGGAACCCACCCGGAGGGCCAAAAGAGGACAAGCGGCTGGGCCCGGACACAATGTCGAAGCAGAAGGGAACGCAGGTGGCCGGAGACATGGAGAAATCCATACGGAAACACCGAGGGTGGGTGTTTTTTGGAAGCGCGCAAGCTCGGCGACCCGGAGCTTCACCAAGGAAGCCCGAATTTTACGGACCCACTCCAACAGACATCGAACTGACACCCGACCCGGAACCAACGCAAGCCCTAAAGAAGGGCCGAAAGAGGAAAAGGGGAATAACGCATTTACTACCATCTCCCACTGCGCTAAGCGACATGGAGAAAATCGCAACGGCCCAAAAGGCCTTACCAAGTCTAAGCGACGGCGAGGAATACGAGCCCCGAGCCATAGACCAGCTAGAAGACAGTTCCTGGAAACTACAGGCACGCCAAAACATCATAGCGAGGTACGCAAAATTTAGCACAAAACGAGAAAAAAAAAAAATCGGCTTTTCGGGCATTAAAAAATAAAAAACATGCGTAAAACAGGCAAAAGGCCAGGGAGGGACAGAGCGATGTCCAGGAGGGAAGTTCAACCGATAACCCCGAGCAAAACCCAATCTCAATGGCACCCGATATCGGAGGATCGGACGTAGACAAAGTATTAGCAGAGCTAGAGGCCCCATGCCAACACCTTCAATCGGACGACCTGATGGATGCCATCAACGACTTTGAAGAGTGGCTTCAACAAGTCGAAAATTAGGAATTTTATTTTTTTTAATTTTTAATTATTTGTTATTTGGATTATTGTTTCATGTTTTTTTTTATAGAATAAATAAAAACAGAATACGTTATCTGACGCGTTACTTTTTTATTAGGAGAGCGAGCCAGTAAAGGTATACGCCGCCTAGAAAACAAAATAAAATTTTCAAATTTGGTTTCCAAAATTGAAACTTTTATTAGGGGGCACTGAGACGGCCTGTACCTATACCCTTATTATCAAGAACGGTACCATTAATTATTATTGTTAATGTTAATATGATATTAACATTAGTAATTATTATAAGCAAAATAAATTAGTTAATACATTTAGGATATAAAAAAACGTAGTATTAATTAAAAGTTAGTTTTTTATAAGAAATCATTTAATTAATTATTTAATTATTGCGGAAATGATTCGGTTTTATATTTGTTAACTAAGATGATACGGCGGGGCCAACGTAATGGCTAAGAACGCGCGCGTGTGCATATGCACACACGAGCGCGCAGACATACGAAAGCGTGTTCAGCGAGGAGCAACGAATTCGCGAATATTGGAAGAGTGGGGATTCGCGAATATCGTGAGAAGGAGGACGGGAGCGAGAGAGATGGAGAGAGTGGGCTCGGGTATATATCGGCGACGCACAGCCGAGGAAGCACTGAGTTTTCTCTGACCTCTCAAGCCGTGGCTAGCCAGCGAGCAGGCCTCGCGCTCGGGATACTAGGGTGAACTCGGGCCGCTTCTTGTGGTGAACACACGGTGATGTGGCGAATCCTTGCCTATCTACCGCGTGTAATCTCTCTCTTTCGCTTCCCTCTATCGCAACTCCACTCCTCTTTAATTGTACTTTTACCCTCAATAAAAAACCAAGTTTCACACTAATAATTATAACTCATTTTTCCCCGCCTCCACCTATTATTCGGGTGCGCCGGACGTCCTTCAGTAGCCACTGGAGGGGGAAACGCGCTAACGAATTTCATAAAAGGCATAGCTCGGGGCGGCCAACGCGCTGCCCGAGACTACGTCTTCAGGGTTTTACCCGAGAAAAGCGCGCTGGTGCCTTTCTCGGGGTTTTGACTGCTTGCCCGGCGGAGAGCTAACGCGCCCTCCTGCTGGTTCGAGTTAGCATACCAAAACCCAAAGCACAGTTGCACTTCTGCAGCTCCGACCTCGGCGGCTGCAGGAGCGTAACTATCAGGGGGAATCCAGGAAGAGGTTGTTTCTCGTGCACTTCTTCGGGTCCGTACGCGAACCGCGTGTAACAAAAACACAACTGGAAAACGAACTCTCCTACGTTGGAGCAGAAGAACGGCTTAAGTCCGTCACAATGAAGTACGACGCCACCTAGAGGTCGTTATCCTATCCGAGCTACCAGAAGGATGTCTTCTCGCAGTAGATTTTAAGCGAGCGTTCAACGCACACATCTTACCTCGCAAAATGAAGTAAAGGTAGAAGGGATTGAGAAACTTCTACCTCTCGAGGTAGCGGCAGTAGGAGTGGATGAGCGAATTCCCGTCTCCTCGGTTGGACTAGCCGATGTTACAAAGGTGCAACGCTTACAATTACTGGAGATTTTGGATCGAGTATTACCAAAGATCAAAGTGCCTTTATGTCGCACTAATCTTATCAAACATAAGATTGATGTTGGTTCTGCGCGACCTATTAGGCAAAGGTACTATCCAGTCTCCAAGGGGGTGGAGTATATCATCAGTCGCAAGGCAAATACGAAAACGATAAAAAGGGAACTCAGAGAGAAGATCTTCCTACGCTTCGGAGTGCCGGAGACGTTCCACTCTGATAATGGAACGGAATTTAAGAACAAGATAGTGGATCTATTGCTCGAAGAATATGGAGTGGTCCACATGACAATACCACCGTATCATGCGCAAGCAAATCTCGTGAAGCGAGTAAATCGCACTTTCAAGACCACGATCACGTCGTATATTGAGACAAACCATAGTACTTGGGATTTACACATTTCCGAGCTAGTGTTTGCCTATAATACGACCGTGCAAGAATCCACGGAATTGTCACCAGATTTTCTGAATTTCGGACGCAATCTTGTACTCCAAGTACGCTACGACGGCAAGAAGAACTCGCCACAGCGCATGAAGAGACAGCTGCGTTAGAAAATTAGAACGAGCGCATGAATAAACTGCGTGAAGTACGAGATTTAGCCGCAGAAAATTCAGCAAAAGCGCAAGAACGCCAAGATAAATATTATAATAGCAAGCGACGAGACGTGCAATATGCGGTTGGCGAGAAAGTATTGCGGCATAATCGCATTCTTTCATGTGCGCCCCAAGGAATAATTGCTAAATGGGCCCCTAAATACACTGGGCCATACGTCATTTCAGAGAAGCAAGGTTACAATACCTACCAACTGGCTAACAAAAATGGAAACAAGGTGGAACAAATATTCGGGAAGGATTTGAAACCGTACTTCGACGACAACACCATGTCCTCCGACTCCGAAGATGATACTTGTAGAAGATACTTCGAAGGACAGCGAGGGACTGAACAACTTCGAGCTTCAGTCAGACGAGTCGCGTACGAGCAATGCGCCCTTAGTAGTAGAGAAAAAGTGTGGTAGACTGCGTCAAACAAGTGTAGTTGTACAGCGTAAAGTAAAAATTGTTAGTAATAGGGTAGGAACGTAACCGACTACAGCAGGTGAGATAAGCGTTGGACGCAACACAACGTCCGCGGAAATTGCGAAAGATACACCTATAAGAGGTCGAGGGCAACCAAAGCGGTCCACAAAACCCCCTGTGTCGAGCTGGCACACCTTCGGCTAACAGCGTCTGGGGAAGGGGTGTATGACGGGTAATAGCACCTCGTCACATTCTCTCTCTCTCTCTCTCTCTCTCTCTCTCTCTCTCTCTCTCTCTCTCTCTCTCTCTCTCTCTATCTCTATCAAATATAACACATGTACTAATTGTATCAGCTGTTACAGGCATCATCAGCGGCGACGAGGGAACGAGAAGAAGCCAAGTAAAGGTGAGAGAGAAAGAGAGAGAGTATAGCTAGGCCGAAGGAAGGGGATGCGCAGAACGGAGCCGCAATTATTCGGCAGAGACGCTTTAGCTAGGGAGCTGAGTGGACAGTGACATAGCAAGCGCGTATAGGACTGCTGGTTACGGAGACTGCGGGCGACTATTGCGAGCTTCTCCGAGGACAAGAGGGTCCCGAGAATCTTGTGGCGTGCGAGCGTGGTGGAGCCGCCGAGTTAGGGTAGGCACCTCATTGGCATCGAATCTCTCTCTGTCTCTTTCTCTCTCTTCCATGCGGTCTCTTTTCGGCCCCGTATTATGCCTCCTAAAGCACACGCGCGGTATGCATGTACCCCTTTTCCGTTCGTGTAAATACACATATATTTTATATTACACGGCTTGAGTTATCCTTGCATTCAGCCCATTCCCCACGTTATCCTCGTGCTCGACTGAATATTAATATATCTTGGGTTTACTGATTAAAACCCCGTTGTAATATATGTATGTATATATATATATATATATATATATATATATATATATATATATATATATATATATATATATATATATATATATATATATATATATATATATATATATATATATATATATATACATACATATATTACAACGGGGTTTTAATCAGTAAACCCAAGATATATAAATTAATTAATATAATTTCTGTGTGCACCAGGAACGTTTACAATTAACGTCATTTTGATTAAAAAAATCATGAACCTCTCGTTGTGTATATATATATATATATATATATATATATATATATATATATATATATATATATATATATATATATATATATATATATATATATATATATATATATATATATACACAACGAGAGGTTCATGATTTTTTTAATCAAAATGACGTTAATTGTAAACGTTCCTGGTGCACACAGAAATTTTATAGTCTAGAAAAATTTGTACTTACATGCTGTACTATTTTCAAAGCATTTGTGCATTATCATCAAAATTAAATACATCTAACTATAATTAAAAATGATATCATTTTATTTAAATACAAAAACAGTGTTTTAGTGTAATTTATAGCCTTATTTATAATTAATTATTTTTCATTTGATCTAGATCAACATACAGCAACTAGTGTTAATAAGTAATATTTCTGTATGAAACAAAGCTGAAATTAAAGCTCTTTTCGTATATTTTTTTTACGTTTGGGTATTTTATTCTACCGTAAGAACTTGATAATCTATAGTCAGAAGTAAAGGTGCCATTTTTTACTAAAATATTGCACAATGGAGATCAGTTGAAATCTCAAAAATAAGTACCCATAGGAAAAGACTAAACCTCTGACATTGTCCTAGTTACTATGGCCACGTTAAACAAATTATTACAAATAGTATAAGTAAATATTATATAAAGAAATTTTTTTCGTAGTCAATGCAAAAAGAAAATCATACCAAATCAAAGATATTTGTGACTTATTGTCTATATAGGATTATATTTAAATATATTTCTAAAGTTCATATCAACCCTCCAGTTCTAGATAAGCGATTTACAGAGGCAATGCTTGGTAAAGTTGAGTTATACTTCAAAAATAATTTTTTGATATTTGGAAAACAGTTCAACATTTCTAAGTTTTTTGCACTAGCATTTGCGTTTTATTTTTTCAATTTCTTTGGCATATAAGAGATTGAATAAGTAACAAATCTGACTATAAAGTGAAATAAACGAAACGAAACTTGTTTAAATGACAAAAATCGATAATATGATTAATGTTTCTTTGTGCTGCAAAGTGTTAATTTATTTTAGAAAATCATGTAATCTAAAATAAATATTGTTAAAAACTATGATTAAAATAAATAATTGCTCTCATAACTTACAAAAGTAGTCTCATTCTTGTATTTAAAAAAATGAAACATTTTATTAATCAAAAATAATTTACTACAATAAACTATAAGTAAACTTTTTTATGTTATTAACAAAAAGAGTCCACGACCTTTGAAAAAATAAATATGTTGCAAGTTTGCGAATTATTTTCTTAGACCTAAAAGTTAAACCTAGTACCCGTAATATTTTGATTAAATATTCAAATTTACCGAAAGAAATGTAATATATTATGAATAATTTATCCTCACCTGAAAACATATTACCAATTTATTTCTAATTTTAAGGTGGTTATTTCCCCTTAACACTAGTTAATTCAACCATAATATCATTCCCTAGACTTTTCTATGTCAAAAATATAAGCTGCTTTATATTAAAAATACAGACATGAGTCAACTCTCGGTAATTAAAAGTGGAAGGGATCTAGGAGACTAGAGAAAATGTTGAATTATCGAAAAATTTTAATTAACCAGTTTCGATTTATCGGAAGTCGACTGTCTGTATAATACTAGAAATGAATAATAAATAGAAATATTGAAACGTACCATGTGCGCCGTGGGTAATTTTTCCTGATATTCTTTTTTTTGTAAAATGTGCATATAAGTCGCATCTGTAGAAGAAGAATATTTGAATCGATTTCTTTTTTTTTCCCTTAATGTAGTACTATAGTAAATTTGTAAGGTCCTATGCAGGATGAATATTTTAGATGAAGAAATCGATTATAATATAATAAAAATATTTTTTTTTAGACTTACTGGAAAAAATTGATTTTTTAAATCGAAAATTAAAATTTTTCAAAATGTACTTGCGCATAGCAGTTTGAGATAAATCACGGTTTTTTATAATGACTGATGGATACAATGGTATTAGAAGAAAAGAATTAAAATGTAATCAACAGTTTATAAAATTTGGAAATTTATTTCGAGAAAAAGAGGTTTAAAGTTTAAATTTAGGATGTTTTCTAGTATAAATTATTTTACCATAATAAGTTTAACCGTATTAAAACATCGAGTTTTGACATCTTATAGGCTTTAAAACATTCTTACAATTACAGTGATTTAAAAAATTCAATAATTTCTTTTTGATAGTTTGGCCAAAAGACCAGAGTTCTACTTTAAGGGAAATCCCTAGCATTTTTTGATAACAAATCGATATTTTTTTTTCGATTTCTCAAACCTTTCTTAACACAAAAGCTTATCGCATTATTGATTTTCATCAAATTTTCAGTTGTAAGATGACATTTTAAAGTATGAGCACCCGATGGTACAACCATTTTTCCGAATGTGCCTGTTAATGACCGTTAAAAGGTGCATAGTTTATGGTGTAAGCTGCTTACACCATAAACGGTGCACGTTTTGACGGTCATTAACCGGCACATTCGAAAAAATAGTTTCGTCCTCGAGTGATCATTCAATAAGGTAAATGTGCTTTAAAAAAAAAAAGAGTTTTTTCTACCGTTCATGTTTTTCTATTATTCAGAACTTTTTGAGGGCATTGGCTTTTGTCGAAACTTTTCGAAATTAATTGGACATATTTTTGACAGCATTATAAATAAATTATGCATTGCCAAGGTGCTGTGTGCTGATTTCAATCAAAAGCACTATTTTTTATTTAAATAAAATGATCTCATTGCTCAGAACTTTTTGAGGGCATTAGCTTTTGTCGAAACTTTTCGAAATTAATTGAACATATTTTTGGCAGCATTATAAATAAATTATGCATTGCCAAGGTGCTGTGTGCTGATTTCAATCAAAAGCACTATTTTTTATTTAAATAGAATGATCTCATTTTTAACAATGGTTACTTCTATTTCAATTTTATATAAATGCACAAATAGTTTTAAATTGGTATAAAAAGTATGTAGGCTTTTTCTTAAATGTATAAGAAATTGTGTGCGCTCTAGGAACGTTGGAAAACTATGTCATTTTGTCTAAAAAATTCAGGAAATTTTCGTTGTAAATCAATATTTATGAAGTAAAGTAGGCAGAATTTAAAAATAACCTCTATATTTGATTGTATAAACCTAATAAAATTTGTAAAAAATTTATATTTAAGGAGCAATTTTAAGAAAATTTAAATTACGAGGGTAGTTCAATAAGTCTTTAGAATAAAGTATAAAAACAATTTTTTTTGGGTAAATTTTTTTTTATTTTTCAACATAATCTCCTTGAAGCTCTATTCACTTGGTCAATCGCTTTTTAAGTTTTTTTAATCCTTCAGAAAAGTGCGTTTTCGGAAGTTCCTCAAAATAAGCACTTACAGAGGCAATGACGTCTTCGTTGTCCGTAAATCTCTGTCCACCGAGCCATTTTTTCAAGTTTGGAAATAAGAAAAAGTCACTGGGGGCTAAATCTGGTGAATACGGTGGGTGTTCGACCAATTCGAATTTTAGTTCTTCAATTTTAGCCATTGAAACGAAGCATGTGTGAACTCGGGCGTTGTCGTGATGAAAGAGAATTTTTTTTCTCGCCAAATGTGGTCGTTTTTTTTTAATTTCTTCTTTCAGCTGCTCTAATAATGATGCATAATACTCACCAGTAATTGTTTTACCCTTTTCCAAGTAGTCAATAAGTATAATTCCACGTGCATCCCAAAAAACTGTAGCCATAACCTTACCAGCTGACTTTACGGTCTTTGCCTTCTTTGGAGCTGGTTCGCCTGTGGAAATCCACTGTTTGGATTGTTCCTTTGTCTCAGGAGTGTAGTGGTGTATCCATGTTTCATCCACAGTCACAAATCGACGAAAAAATTCCTCAGGATTCCGACTTATGCGCGCCAAAAGAGCCTCAAAGGCGACCACTCTATTGCGTTTATTCTCAGCTGAGAGCAAACGCGGCACCCATCTTGCCGATAGCTTTTTCATGCCTAATTTATCATGTAGAATTGAAACAACTGCACCTATAGATATCCTTGTGGCCTCAGCTAACTCACGCACTTTTAATCTTCTATCCTTCAACACCATATCGTGGATTTTATTGATGATTTCGGGAGTAGTTGCTTCTACGGGCCTTCCTGAACGTGGTTCGTCACTTATTGATGTACGACCACGCTTAAATTCATTTACCCAGTTATAAACCGTTGCTAAGGCAGGGGCAGATGTGCCATGAACTGAGTCCAATTCATTTTTTATCTCATATGGAGTTAAACCCTTTAAATGAAAATGTTTAATTACCGCTCTGAACTCGTTTTTTTCCATTTTTCTTAACAAGCAATTTTTTTTTTTTTCAATTGGTTATAAAAACACGTAAACTCAGAAGATGTGGACTGTGACTGCACGATATATATCTAGTCGGGAGTGGTGCTGACTGAAAACAGATGATTTGGAGCGATTCGCGCGCCATCTGTTGGTCATTCTAAAGACTTATTGAACTACCCTCGTAACTCTATAGTTATTGTTTATATTAATTATATTATATTTATCAATATTAAAACCTTAGATGTATTAGCTTAAAAGTTACTAAGGTTTTGCTTCATATATTTAGTATTAAGCCTAGGTTTATGAGTTTACGATTTAAGAGCACTAAACCAACTTAAATTTTTGAAATATTGATTTATTTCATCAACAAAGTATATTGAATCAAACCTAAATTTAAATTACCAATATTAATAAAAATCATTTACATATTCAAAATAACGAACATTTTTTTTTACTTTTAAATGCATAGTAAATCTTAACGTAAAATGGCTCGTCTATCTATACTATCAATACTATCATATATTATTGCACCTGCTGCAGGATTCCCGGAGTCAACAATACTAAAAAGGACTTTAAAAGTCTCATTTTACTCACAAAACAGTAAACATGTAATTTCCAGATGAATGTGGGAATTTGTAAAAAAAATTATTTCTTTTTAAGTTAAGATTTTCCATGCATGTCTAAAAATAACTATCTTTTTGTCATTTTGAATATTAAATTAACTTTTATTGATTTTGATAATATACGTGTAGGTTTATTTCAATATTCTTTGTTGAAAAACGTAATAAAAAATATTCGATATTTCCAAAATTTAAGGTTGTTCAGTGCCCTTAAAGTATCTTAACTTTTGCCAAAAAAGTTAGAAGTTACTTTGAAAAATGGAACGAAGTTAAGTTACAAGTTCCTACATAAAACAGTAGCGAAGTTATTTAAAAAGTTACAAGTAACGTATCTTTTTAAGTAACTTCGTTACTTTTATCGCGTTACTACCTAACACTGACACACATACACACACTTACCCACACACACGCACACCGACACACATACACACACGCACGCACACTTTGTGACGCGTATTTCGCATCAAACATTGGAATATTGAATCAGTATTAGTAAAGTGAATTGAGTAAATTGAACGGGGCAGTCACGACCAAACAACTGCCGTCACCAAAGTTGAACACGAGCTACTAATTATTTAATGAAGGGGAAATCGAAGCGAACTTTACCATTGTGACCTCCACCTAGTGCCGTATTTTTCGTTATACGTCTAAAATTTTCATAGTAACGTCAAAATCGATGGTGATAATGACTTGCGATTGTGTAAAGAACAGTGGACAACAGTGTTTTTGTTTATTCATAGCTTCAAAAGTTCTTTATTATGGAATATTATTATAATTGACAAATAGAAAACGGTCCAAATGACGCTCATCTTACCGTTTCTTAAGCTCATCCATGACTTCGCCTCGCGTCGTATTTTTCGTTATACGTCGAGATTTCATGAAATATCGTACATAGTGACCTTGATAATCATTTATTATTATGTAAAGAATAATGGACAACGATATTTTTGTACTACGAATGTCTACAAATTTTTAATTTTTGTGATGCAAGTTTTGGAGGTTAGGTCTAAGTTCCACCAATCAGAATAGCTCCGATATCTGCTTAAGATTAACGGGGGGGATTTATTTTTTGTTTGTCTGAGGGAAAGATATCACGACCGAGGATAAAACACACGGACACTCACACGCACAAACACTAGCAAACGGTCAGTTGACTCCGCGCAGTCGCTGTCGAGCGGCCGAGAATGAGGACCTGCACACACATGCACTTATACACGCACTGAAGACGAAAATACAGTGGAGGCAAGCAGACGCCCAGGCTGTTATCGAAAGGATACATACGCCCCCTGAGACCACAAGCACCAGTGCACTCTCGCCGCTCGTATATACTAGGGTGGATAGAAAATTTTATTTTCTTTATGCCATTCCGAGTAGCTATAATCCATTTCTATTTGTCGAAAGAAGCCATTTGCTTCAAGGCAAAATTATAAGGATGACTTTTTTTATCTAGCGCATTGCCATTGATACTTCAGGTTTGGCGATTTTCGATTTTTATACTAAAATTAGAAATAAAAGTGCGTATGCACAATCGAAACATTTAATAGTCATTTTTTTCAATTTATATATAAAACCAATCTTAAATTTCATTTCCAAACTCCAAATATGTTTTGTTATCGTTGTTTGAATTTATTTATGATGATTTTTAATTCATATTTACTTCTTATTTCTGTAAAATGTGACGATAATGACGAAATAAATCTAATTACTAACATGGCGGTATATTGACGTTAATTATTTTTTTCATGAACTTGATTGTACAATAAACTGTTATGCAAATTTACAGAAAAAAATTTCAGTTTAAAAAGAAATTATAATTTTATATATTTCTTTTTTAATTTCCTAATTTTTCATATTTTATTCGTTATTGTTATTTTATTTTTATACTCAAAATGATAATGTGCGACCTTAGAAAAATCTAGTGAGATTGTATATTTTCGGCGACCATTGATTTGTTGGATTGAATAAAGCCTAGGTACTTAAACTATTTCCATGATTTCGTAATTATTAATAATTCCTTCACTATAATTAATATTGAATCACTTAGATATATATAAACAAATTTAGTGATTGCTTCACGGAACTCCCTCTGGGATTTGTACTCTTGCGTAGCTAACCACTGCTTTACCTGGCGTCCTTCATTAAAATTAAATCGGTGAAGTAAGGAGTAAGTCCTTAGATAGTGGAACAATATTATAAATAAGTAATGAGTAAAAGAGTAAACAAATCCTATGTTACAAAAAACGTACCAACGCGGAGCTCGGTAATCAAAAATCGAGGTGAACGTCGAGTAGTCACAATTTTATGGAGAGTTTATTTGGAAAAGTGAAATTACAATTTAATAGCGACAACTAGGCAAAAGTAAATAAACTTTCACAAATAAATGAATTCGGAGCATTATGAAAATTTAGTATTAAAGTAGAATAAAAGTAAGTGCACTATAATTCTGTTAATTTTAAATTCTCAGAAGTTGAAAGAGAGAACATTTTAATTGAATTTAAAATTTATTTCTGTTGTTGGAAAATACGTTAGGAAATATTGTGAAAGTTGTTTGCGACGTAGTCTATATCCTTGCGAGTTCAGTACCAAAATAAAATTTATTTATCTATAATTTATTTCAGTTGAATGTGAGAGTGAGAGTGCTTATTGTTACGAATAGAACATAACTACGAAAGAAAATTACAGTTAAAGCAGGAGGTTGAGCAGTTCAGAAAGATTAAAAAAATATTTTTTGGCGATTGGGAAAAATTAGTTGTTGATTATTCGAAAGAATTTGTAATGTCTATTAGGGAGATTTACCGTAAGAAGATAGCTGAATTTTTTTTTGTTCCGTACTGCGATATCAAAATTTCGACTTTTTTGCGTAATCAAGAACACTTGAAGAAAAATTTAAACATTGAAGAGAAATTTCTTATTTGTCTATTCTAGCATTCATAAACAGTAATCTTCAGAGTAGCATAATTTATATAATACATGTACGTATACTTATGGGTGATTCTTTGAGAAATCGAGATCAAATAAAACTTTTTTCTATTTCTTTGGTAAAAATGTTCCTCTTGGTATGTAGAATATATGTGAATTTTTTCAGATTTTTTAAGACAGTTAGGTTCAAAGTTGATGCAGGCTATATATGAGCATGTAGTCATTTTTTTTTACATTTTTTAGGAAATTTCAACCTCTATTTATTCATCAAAATTAAATCTGTTATAAAAATTGCAACAAATGCATTTTCAGCAAATTTTCTGGAGTTTTCATAAAAAATGGTTCCATAACCTTTTAATGCCCCTTTCGATACAATATTCGATACAATACAATAAATTAAAATTTAAAATCAGTGCCTTTTGGTATATAAAGATTTTATATATACACACACATATATATATATATATATATATATATATATATATATGTGTGTATATATATATATGAAAATACTGTCATATTTAGCTTCAAACAACTTTATACATATGGAAATAAACCAAAATCTGAAAACATTAACAAGCATTCTACATACTAAAAGAAACATTTTCTGTGAAATTAAAAAGAAAAATTTTTTGTTTCCTAGAGAGTTATCTATTTATGTATCAAAATATAGGCTATTTTCCGAAAAATCAAAAAAATACGTATATATAAGTAATTCGCCGGCAAAAATGTGCCTTTTGGTATATAAAATGGTCGAGAGTTTTTTTAGCGTTTTTTAAAAACAGCACGTTTGCCGATTTGCGACTATGGAAGTCACTTTTGTACTGAAAGAAGCTATCTTCATGATTTTTGGAGTAATGTTTCAATGGATCAAACCACCTTTTTTAAGGATTTTAAGTTTTAAAATGTGTTTAATTATTCGAAAGAGGCATTAAATGGTTTTAGAACCATTTTTTATTGAAAAGTTTAGAAAATTTTATAAAAATTCGTATATTGCAATTTTTTAAACAGATTTAATTTTATTGAATAAATGAAGGTTGAAATTTGTTAAAAAATATAAAAAATGAGTACATGCCCTGGTAGAAAATTATCTAGTTTTATCGCGGCCCTCGATTATTCCTATGGCAAACTAGATAGATCTACATAGTTCTAGATTAAATTTCCACCAGGGTGCTTATATTTAGTCTTAATCAACTTTGAACCTGACGATTAAAAAAAATCTGAAAAAATTCACATACATTCTACATACCAAGAGGAACATTTTTACCGAAGAAATATTTTTGATCTCGATTTCCCAGAAAATTACCCATATATATCTTATTTATTTTATATAGTATTAGTCATAGTAGTTAGGTAGGAAGTCTCCCAAAAATTATTTGATTGACTATATATGCGCGACCTCTATACATGTGCACCAGGTAAAGTCGCCGGAAATTTCGCATCTCTATTTGAAGACTCCAGAGACCTGGGCGGGCCCACCCAGAAAAATTCTTGCCGTCGATTGCGTGAACACTAGTGACCTTATCTCTCTTGTTCGGTATTGATTGAGTGCATCTTGCGAACGGCATAAATAATCTATTAAGATGGAGACCAGATGATCTAGAAAGAGATGGTCGAAAGTATTTCCATATCAGCTGATCTCACTGCTGGACCAGGATCAAGACTATAAGGCCATATGCTGCGATTTCTTGGGACCCGGCAGAGGACGAAAGACAACCAGAGTATCTACCCGCGACAGCGGTAGCTATTATGAGAGGGTAGTCATTGAAAGAAATACCTGAGCATGCTGCTCCCAAAAAGAGAGGCAGGAATACGTTTGAGAGCAAAAGCAGGGTGACTGAGTTTAGCCTGGACGAGGTACTGCTTCCTATCTCGCAACACTACGGGGTTTATTGCACAGATGGCAGTCGCGTGGACCATAAACGGTGTGACTACTACCATCACGTCGGCCACACCGGAGTCAGGTGGTGACTGCAAATCAACAGTCAAGAATGCATACGAGGTTTTCCCCCATCTTCTGGCAATGAGCAGTCATACACACCTGACAGAGATACTACCGATGGAGAATGGCAACAACTCTGTTCAAGAGTTCAGGAAGACCCTGTCGGTGTCACTATACCCGTGTCACCAGATCCGAGTATAGTGACTTGAAAATTCCCGCGGGTCGCAGACTTAGTTAGCAACACACAACCTTTCTTAGCGGCCACACGGCCGACTCCAACCCAAAACCAGCATTCTAATAGAGGAGAGATTGTAGAGGAGACAGGCAGTAACCAACCCAACCTGCCAGAAAACGAAGAGAACAATTCAAGTACCAGTGAATCAAAAAGCAAAGAAGAGAGTACCATGCAGGCTGCGAATTCGAATCTGGTGAACGGGAAATGTTGCGCGTTCCACATCCACCGCCAGCACCTCCACCTAGGTTCGATCTGCAACCTTATGCAGATACTCCAAGGCCATAGAGGGAGCCATTGGATCGGACGCAGCGCACAAGGAACCATAAAGATGCTGAAATCCGCCGCCATACATCTAAGACACGTAGCGAGATAACCGAGCGGAAGAGCGGATCAAGGAAACCTAGAAAGGTAGAATGCCGGCGGACTGTATCAAGAAGCTTGTTCAGCTCCCCCACCGAGTCAGAGGTGACTCTAGTGAATACTGAATCAGTGGTGACTCTAGTAAACACCGAGTCCGAGGTGACTATCGAACACCGTGTCAGAGGTGATTTTAGTGAACACCTAGTTGAAGGTGACTTTAGTGAACACATTGGAAGATATCTCAACAGGAGCAGCAGTTGACGCAGCATATATACGGACGGACTGTGATGAGAGTGCTGAAGAAGATAAGAACGAGAAACTAGAAAAGGAGGAGAGTGAGAATAAAGAAGAGACTAAGAGAAATGCGTTGAATGGAGTAAAAAAGCCACCATTCTGGCTCAGAATTATTCACGGTAGCGCATCCGTCGGCTCTGGATGAAGCTGACCGAACGAGTAATATTAGCGACCCAAGAAGAAGTGAAGTAGAAGAGCAACCCAAGTAAGAGTAGGAGAATCTTCGAGTGTTAGGCCAGTGCTGTATGATGGAGCGACTCACTCAGTGCTGAATAACACCCAAGAGAATGCACTGCAACTAAAAGAAGACCGCATGTACGAGTGACCCAGGACCATAGAGTGTGCAATCGAAGATAGAAGCAGACGAGAGAACAGTGCAGCGAGAAATTGCCATGAATGTAGCGAAGATCAGTGTGAATTGAGCTATAGTGAGAGTGACGAGGGAGAAGAGAGTGAAAATTTAGTTACAATAGCAGCAGCAGTAGGAACATCCGTAGCAGCAGAATCAACAGCCGTAATAGTAGTAGGAAGAGAAGAAGAACGCGGTGTTAGGCGAATATTGCAAGCTGAAGAGAATTGTCGATTATTCAATAACAACGAGTCAGAGCTCATTTTAGAGAGAAAAAAGAGAAAATTTATAAAAAAAATTAGTGTAAAGATTTAGAGAAAGAAAAGACGTAAATTTAGAAAAAAAATGTGAGTGAGAAGGAAAGATAATGATGAAGAGATAGAAATCACCATTACTAACGCTCGATACTACTCACAGCAGTGCACCTAGTGACTCCTCAAGCAGGTGACCAACAGGGTGGCGAAACTGGAAACCCTAGATTGGTCAGACCTAAAGGCGCTTGATCCTGATGTAGAAGAACAATCCATTGTCAAAACGGCGGTCGATCTTCTACACCACCGCTCCGCTAAACATTGGAAGAGAATCATAACCTCTAAGGTGAAAGCTCTGCTCACTCTCTTTGGGCGCCCGGCGGCCCCACAGCAGTGAGGTCGCAGTTCCAAGGGCTATACGAGTCGCACGCTCGCACGTGTTTGGATGCGCTCTACACCCAAAATAATACGGCCTTGCATCTAAAGCGCGGTGGCGCTGCGATACTACCGTTGACACTACCGCGCAAGCGAGGGTTTTTCCGTGTAGATGGAACCCAGAAGTTTAGCACCGTAATAGCAGTTCCATCCTCTTGGCACATAGAAGCCGATGACGGTGTGCCCACATCTGGTCTAGGGGGAGACAGAGGACGGCCAAGCGGAGGTACCGGATCAGACAGAAGATGAAGTCGCAGGTGTAAGCTCTGAATAACGCACATTCACGAAAGTCATACTGGGTGCCAAAGCCGACAGAGCGCAAATTGACGGTGGAGCTACGGTGTCGTTAGTAGGACCGTCGATAACAGCACCATTCACGGACCATTGGAGATCAAAGAAGTCAAGTATCCACTAGTAGACGTGCTAGAAATGGGGAACGACTGACAGATACCCGAGATGCCCGTGAATGAGATATAGTACATTATGCATCAAGGGAGTAAAGTGGGCAATGTACGCACTGTGTGACGTTGCCGACCGAGCGAAGCGAGGTCGGCATTTCACACAGTGCATGCTTGCCTACTGTACTCCAGAGGTGCGTATACTACTTTTCACCACACCCCCGTAAAGAAATGACTGTACGCATCTCAGCAGGCCGTACAGTACCCCATGCTCTGCCTAGAAGTAAAGTGACTTGTGTACGCGCGACGCGCTGTTTTACCGCTCGAGACGCAGTCGAGAGTGGAAAAAGGCGCATCGCGCATGCGCAAGTCACTTTATTCCCTAGGCAGTCCATGCGGTACTGTACGGCCTGCTGAGAGGGCGTACAGTCAGCACTTTACGCGCAGTGTGGTGAAAAAGCATTATATTCTTCAATGGGAGGAAGCCCCCATCGCGACGACCGTAGCGGCTCACCCTTCGTAGCGACTTTGAAAATTTGTATTTTGATATGTTTGATTCTTTTTGTGCACTTCTGTCCTCGGGAGAAAATCAAAAGGAGAAGAGTAGTCAGTATGTTCCGAGCAAGAGGAAGTCGTCGTGGATCGGCCGGTAGGTTGGACCACCACACAGAAAGACCTCAGAGCCGCAAGATGATAAAAAATCGTGAGTTACTCGTAATTAGTGTGAAAATTAATCCAACCAGCGCTATTCTATTCCTTTTTACATAAGGTACACGAATCAATTTCACCGCGAAATGCTAAAAATTATTATAGTAGTATACCAAGCGCATTTATATAGCCCTATTCCAATGATTCCGCAAACGCATAAGTTTTAAACTATAGAAATTGCGTTGTGGGTAACTCAGCCCCTAAAGATATTGAATTAAATATCAAAGTAGCCAAAAAGTGCTTTAATTTATTTTTTCGAACGTTGAAAATGGATGCGTGGGTCAAAAATTATCAAGACTCAAAAAACGTGAAAAATATACTTTTATTATTTAATTACACAGTAATTTGTGACGTGACGAAAAATTTTATGTCGGACATTTTACATCTATATAGATGTTAGCATCAAGATTAGACAAGAATGACCAATTTATTTTGTTGCTGTACATATTATTATGTTACATATATTTGAAATTATATTTGACACTATACGCAATGATATTCGCGTGTAATTTTATTATTGAATACCACAATAATTTTATATAAAAAAAGAACAAATTGTGTCGTGACCAAATTTTCTATCATCGTTATATTGCATCTATATATTCTATAAGGCCTTATAGAAAACGAAATGTATTTTAGTA
The DNA here is from genome assembly GCA_949152435.1 of Gastracanthus pulcherrimus. Taxonomy (NCBI): domain Eukaryota; kingdom Metazoa; phylum Arthropoda; class Insecta; order Hymenoptera; family Pteromalidae; genus Gastracanthus; species Gastracanthus pulcherrimus. The sequence continues at coordinate 88,687,754 of OX424575.1, forward strand.
CAAAAGAGTTTGGTATGAAAGGTGAAAGTACACGGTAATAGAATACAAGATATTGTTAATACAAAAAACTTTATTTTAACCCTTCAAGAATTTTACATTTCTCATTAGCTTTTAGTGATTCAGGGCTTATTTTCTTCGTTAAACATATATCTTAAAATTGACCAGGAAGAATATTTTTTTCCTAATACCCTGCAAAATATGATTTCAGCAGTCTATTTATATTGAGAACCCCCGCGATCCAAGCAGTAGTTTATGCATAATTAATTTATAAAGTTAGTCGTGATTATTTCTTGTCAACTTGATTTTTTTAAATGGAAACCCCTAATTTTTATCCCGGAATTGAAAAGAGCAGAAAATTTTACATCGAAAATGTCTTTGAGAAAATTTTGTTTTGTGCCTTAGAGAGGTAAAAAATTAAGGTCAAACGTCTGAAAAACGATAATATGCTTTTTCAGACGTTTGACCTTGATTTTTTACCTCTCTAAGGGCACAAAACAAAATTTTCTCAAAGACATTTTCGATGTAAAATTTTCCGCTCTTTTCAATTCCGGGATAAAAATTAGGGGTTTCCATTTAAAAAATCAAGTTGACCTTGAAATAACCTTGAAGATCAAGTTCAAGGTTAAGTTCAAGGTCACCAATGTTTGACCCCCTTTGCCCTTGTCAACTTTTGTCTCAACTTTTTTTCGATACCACGCTTAGGAACGGAGAAATTTAGGTGCGGAAATTAAAATGGCCCACCCTGTATATAAAGGTTTAGCTATGTCAGAAAAACCTTTAATAAGTCGCCTATAATAACCACAGAAATTCACGAAACTTAACACAGCCTTTTTGTTATGAGGAATTGGCCAGTTTACAACAGATTCAATCTTCTTTGGATCAGCTGTTTTTCCTTCTTCTGAAACGATGTATCCTAAATATTCAATTTGCCTGCTGAAGAAAACACATTTCTTCTTATTAAGACGTAATCCTGCTTCTTGAAAACGAACAAATACTTTCTTGACGTTAATTATTAACTCATCAAATGACTTTCCCAATACCATAACGTCATCCAAATAGACTAAACAGAATTTTGAAAGATAGTCTCTGAGTAATTTTTGCATTAAACGTTGTAAAGTCGCAGGTACGTTGCATAAACCAAATGGCATAACTGTAAATTGCCAAAGTCCTTTTCTGATTGAGAAAGCCGTGATTTTCCTATCCTCTTCTCGAATCTTGATTTGCCAGTATCCACTCTTCAAGTCCAAAGTACAAAACCACGAATATCCTGCAAGTTTATCAAGAGTATCGTCAACTCTTGGTAAAGGGTACGAATCCTTAATTGTAATTGCATTAATTTTTTGAAAATTAATACAAAAACGAATTTTTCCATCCTTCTTCTTCTTGGGAACTACAGGTGAACAATACGAGCTGTCTGATTCTTCAATAACTCCTTGAGAATGCATCTCAGCAATACATTCATCCAATTCCTTAACTTGATGAATAGGGGGTCTTCGAATAGGTTGTTTAATTGGTTGATTATGGAGTAATTGAATTCTATGTTCAACCAAATTACATTTTCCAGTAACGTCATCATCTTGAAAAATCTCTTCAAATTCATGAAGAAGATCCGCAAACTTTCGTCGTTGATCTTGATCCAAGTTCTCTGAGTTCTTGTCAAAAATTTCTTGTAATGTCTCTGGTACATCCTCACTAGAATCAACTATTCTCGAAATCTGTTTATTGATGATTGAACTTGGAGTATTTAAAATAATTTTAGTTATCGAATCTGTAATACCAGTTGTATCAAGGAAATCACTACCAAGTATACAATCATCAATAATATTTCCAACAAAAACATCTAAATTAGCTGAATGGTCACCCAATTTCATCGAAGCTGAAATAATAAATTCAACTGGTACCTTTTCTCCAGTCGGATACTTAAGAGTTGTAAAATTAATAGGAATTCTTTTATCTTTTGACTCTACAAATTTCGGATTTATAATAGTCACATCAGAACCAGAATCTACTTTAAAAATACAAGTTTTGTCATTAATTAAACCATCAAAATAAAATTTATTTGAGTTCCTATTAATTCTTCCAACGTTATAATCAATCAGATAAGAGTGTGTGTTTGTTGGAGTCAAGTTCTATTGAACTCGCTCCAGAAAGTTCAACATAACCTAGTTTCCCTGGTCGCTCATCTGATTTGGACAATTTGATCTAAAATGTCCTTTTTTACCACACGTCCAACATTCAATATCCTTAAAGAAATCTTGAGATCTCTGTTTGTCCAAAGATTGAGGACCTTTAGATTGTGAATTCGAAGAGTTGATTCCAGTCTTATATGTGTCATTCGTTCTCCTTGAAGTCTGAGATCTCTTATCTAAATCACGAATAACCTTCACTTCCATAGCGCGAGCAAGAGCAACTTTCAGAGAAGTTATCCTTTCTAAACGAAGGATCTCCCTGATCGATGAATCAAAAATAGCAATTATAAATTGGGCACAAGCGATTTTATCTTGGACTGCAAATGGACATTCCGGATAAACCAAAGCAGAAAGTCTCTCAAGATCGGCAGCCAATATTGGGAAATCTTCACCAAAACGTTGACGTCTGTTCTGAAATTGTGCGTAATAAGTGGGTGCTAAGTGTTTATCACCAAAACGAAGATCAAAACGGGAAACTAAATCATCAAAATTTGACGCAGTTGAATCAGATTCAACGAGAATTGATTTTGCTTTTCCTTTCAGAAAGAAATAAGAGCTGCTGATTTATTTGTAGGTGTCCAATTGTTTGCTCTAGCGATGACTTGAAATTGAACCAAAATTTCACGAAGAGGTGATGATCCATCATAATCATCAGCTTTCAATTTAAAAACCAAATCTGTTCCCGAGTGGATAGGTCTAGTGTTCGGTAAAACAGAATTATCTACATTTGAACCTAAACCACGAGTATCAGTAATCAAAGGATCAATAACAGAAGTTCCTAACCCAAGTCTATTCTGATTTAAAGATAACTCAGTGTCATTGATTCTAGCGTTCTCTGTTTCTGTTGTATGTGAATGTATATGTGGCGCCCCCGGTTCATCGCCGCAAGCAGCGCCTCTGTCCTCGGGAGCTGTACTAGCTCGGCAGAGGCGGCCATCTTCGGGCTCGCTTCTCCCCCACCTCGAGGTGGCGATAAGCGAGTCAGAGCAGTATCAGCTTGGCTCCCGTGCCGCTACGACCAAGCCCGCTCTGCGACCGCTATAAATACACAATAAAGACCATCTACTCGACTTCTCGTCTTTGCGTTCAATCTCTCTCCCTTCCTAAGGAACGATTCCCAAAGTGGTGACCCCGACGTGATTACAACAAGGTGAGAGAACGAAGTGCGCGTTTTCACGGGCTCGCTATTTGCCCCTCGTAGCACGCTGTCTCGCAGGACGTCTCCTCGAGCAGCCCTAAGTTTTCGTACTTTCGGACTAACTCGCATCACTTTCATTCACGAGAGCCGCGAGCGGTTCTAGCGAATCTCGCAATCGAGCGTCTGCGAAAGCGAATCCTTTCCCTGGTCATCTTTCCTGCCCGGGCATCGCGATCTCTCTTTCTCGGCTTTACCGAGAATTGAGGCCTTTGTCCGCCTTTCGCGGTTTCTTGGAAGTCGCCATCTCGTTGATTTTGCCGCCTTTGTGCGGCCCACGTGGTTCCGGTTGCCTTGTGAGCGGTTTTCTCCCCCCCCCCCCCACTCGACGCTGATTAGCAACCGCCGCATGCGCCACCAAGCTCCGCCGTCGCGGACTAACGCAGAGCAGCAGCAGCCGCGCGCGCCACCGTGCGCCGCCGCCACTGACTAGCGCAGAGCAGCAGCCGCCGCGCGCGCCGCCGCCGCGGACCAGAGCAGAGTAGCAGACGTCGCCGAGTGCCTCCGCCAACCATCGCAGAGCAGCAGCCGCCGCACGTACCGTCAAGCGCTCGCCGCTGACGACGCAACGCCGCTTCGCTGACTGCCGAGCTCTACACGGCGTCCTACAACATCGCAGCTACACATACCGCTACAAGGAGCCATGGCCCCCCCGGATAACTCCGACAACACGAGCGATGCTGGCGCGAACGGCAACGGCGCGAACGTCGAGGTAGCATCCAAGTGCTCTCTGCCGTTATTCTGGAAGTTCGACCCAAGGGTCTGGTTCCTACAGGTCGAGTCGGCGTTCGAGGTCAACCAGATCCGCTCGGACCGCTCGAAGTATAACCTGGTAGTCACCCACCTCACACACGACGTCCTCCAAGAGGTGGCCGACGTTTTGACCAACCCGCCGGACACCGGCCGGTATGAGCATCTGAAGCAGGCGATCACGTCGCGCCTGACTGACTCTGCCGACCAGCAGCTCCATCGCTTATTTTCAGAGCTGCAGCTTGACGATAAGAAGCCGTCTCAGCTTTTCCGCCAGATGCAGTCTCTCGCTGGTACGGCCGTCACGGATAACGCCCTGCGGGTAAAATGGTTCGACTTGCTGCCGCCCAACGTGAGCCGTTTGCTGAAGGTTCTTAAGACTGACGACCTCGGCGATCTGGCCTCTATAGTAGACGAGCTCGCCACGGGCGATCCAACAGTCGCCGCCGTAACCGCCCGTTGGCCACGCTCATCCGCATCGCCGAGCAGGCCACCGACGGAGGACAGCACCGCTACCCTCGGGAGGCGACTCGATACCCTGCAAGCGGCCGTCGAACAGCTCCTCGCGGAGCGAGACCACGCGGGTACGGGAACCGGCCAGCTACTTCAGCAGCAGGCCAGAAGCCGCCCACGCTCGCGCCCCGGCTCAGGCAGGACCGCGAGCCGTAGCGCCACTCCTACCGGCAATCCACAGTGGTGCTGGTACCATCGAACCCACGGCCAGCAAGCTACCAAGTGCAGGCCTCCCTGCTCGTTTCTCAGCTCGGGAAACTAGATGCGCGAGCCCCGTGTCAGACGGCGGAGGTTTGCGCGTTTACGGAAAACCGCCTGCACCTATACGAGAAGGCCACTCGTCTCAAGTTCCTGGCGGACACAGGTTCGGTCATCTCGCTTCTGCCACGTTCTGTTTTTAAGCAGTTCCGGCACCGACAACAACTCACGCTTCATGCAGCTAATGCGTCGCCCATCTCGACATACGGCACGCATAAGCTGGCGTTGGACCTTTTCCTGCGACGCCCGTATTCTTGGGAATTGCCACCATCGCCGACGTACAAACTCCGATCCTCGGAGCCGATTTCCTGGCCCATCACGGTCTCGCAGTCGACCTCAAGAGCAAGCGTCTTATCGACACGACGACCTTGCTCTCAACTCCAGGCTCTCTGGCGGTCCCGGCGATCCACAGCGTCTCGCTCGTCGCCCCAGCAGACTACTCACACCGTTACGTCGAGCTGCTTCTGGAGTACAGCGACCTGACGTCTCCGGGTGGTTCCACAGCCAAACTGCCTGACCTGCCAGCGACTCTGCATATCGAGACTACCGGGCCTCCCGTCGCCGAGCGCCCCCGGAGAGTCACAGGGCCGCGTCTCGCCGCAGCTAAAGCCGAGTTCGACCGGCTGCTGGCCCAAGGAGTAATCCGGCCTTCGTCCAGCGATTGGGCGAGCCCACTGCACCTGGTGGAAAAGGCCGACGGTACTTTTCGAGTCACTGGGGACTACAGGAGCCTCAACGCTCGTACCAAGCCGGACCGGTACCCCTTGCCGGTTGTCGAAGATCTCCTACAGGAGCTACACGGTAAGGTTTTTACCGTCGTCGACCTGCGGAAGGCGTACTACCAGTTTGCCATAGCACCTGAGGACGCTACGAAGACCGCCATCACCACGCCCTTCGGCCTCTTCGAGTTTGCCAGCTCTTCACTCGGTCTGCAGGGTGCGGCTCAAGCATTGCAGCGGGCTATGGACCATGTCTTACGTCCGTACCCGTTCGCGAAGTGCTATCTCGACGACATAATTATCGCCTCCAAGGAGTACGGGCAACACTTGAAGCACGTCCGCATCATCTTCGACGTACAGAGAGCCGCCGGTTTACGCATCCACCCGGCCAAATGCTTCCTTGGAAAAAGCCAGGTGACGTACCTTGGCTACATAGTGTCCGAGGACGGATTCAACCCCCCCGACACCAAGGTTCGAGCGATTCAGAATTTCACGAAGCCGCAGACGTCGACCTCACTGCGCCGATACTTGGGCATTGTAAACTACTACAGGCGATGCATACCCAAAGCTGCCGAGATTCTGGCTCCAATGAACGACCTTTTAAAGGCCCTTCCGCCTAAGAAAAAGGCCATTCCGCTTGTCTGGTCACAGGAAGCAAACGAGGCGTTTGCGCGCAGCAAAGAGGCCATAGCCTCAGCGGCCCGAACGACCTTCCTCAGGCCCGACACCCCACTCCGCCTGAACACCGACGCCTCGGACACAGCCCTGGGAGCAGCTCTAGAACAGGAACACCTCAAGGGAACCTGGAGACCCTTAGGTTTTTTCTCTAGAAAGCTGACGTCCACAGAGACACGCTACAGCCCGTACGACCGGGAACTCCTGGGCGCCGTCGAGGCAGTGAAACACTTCCAGCAGATCCTGGAAGGTCGTCCTTTCACGCTTTGGACAGATAATAAGCCGTTAACGCGCGCACCGGACCAGCGCGCAGACAAAGCGTCACCCAGGCGGGCATGCCATATCGATTACCTCCTCCAGCACAACGTCACGCTGGACTTCATTCCAGGAGAGGAGAACATAGTCGCCGACGCATTCTCACGTGTCGAGACGATCGGCATGCCGTCGATCCTCGATCCGGCCACGATCGCCAAAAATCAGCGGTCTGACACCGAGATGCCTCACATAAATTTGGCCACTAAGGTAAAATTGCAGGCCCTCGATATAGAAGGCGATATGATCCACTGCGAGACGACGACAGGCGTGGTCAGGCCTTACCTACCGGGCCCGCTCCGAAAGATGGCTTTCGACGTCATTCACGACCTCGCTCATCCCAGCATCAGGGCGACGTCACGCCTGGTGTCCCAGAAATTCTTCTGGCCAGGGATGAAGAAGGACTCCGCACGATGGGCTCGTGAATGCCAGCCTTGTCAGCGTGCCAAGGTCAACCGTCACAATCGTGCAGCGTTGGGTGATTTCGCCACTTCGGACGCCCGGTTCGACCACCTGCACATCGATTTCATCAAGCTGCCGCTCGTTAACGGCATGCAATATTGCTTCACAATCGTCGACCGATTCACCAGGTGGCCCACCGCCATTCCAGTTCCGGATCAGCTGGCCACCACTGCAGCCAAGGCCCTGGTCGACCACTGGATCTGTTATTTCGGCACGCCACTGACGATCACCTCTGACCAAGGACCGCAGTTCGAGGGCAAGCTGTTCAGCGCCCTCACCCAGCTCATCGAACCTTCAAAGCGGCGCTCATGTGTGACCCGCGCACGCCATGGCCTGACGCACTCCCAACAGTGCTTCTCGGCCTCCGCTCGTGTTTCAAAGAGGACCTGCAAGCATCTCCGACCGAGATGCTCTATGGGACAACGCTGAGGATTCCAGGTGAATTTTTCACCACCTCCAGCCATCCAGATGCCGATGCACCGACCTTCATCAGGGACTTTCGCCGCCTGACGCAGGCTATCAAAGCGGTCCCGGCCTCGAGACACGTCCGGGAGCCCCATCCTTTCGTCTACAAGGATCTCCGGACATGCACTCACGTCTTCAAGCGGGTCGAGACGATCCGCAAGCCTCTGCAGGCCCCTTACACGGGCCCACATAAGGTCATCCGGCGCGTCAGCGATCGAGCCTACGTGATCGACATCGCCGGCTCTCACCGCACGATCTCCACCAACAGCTTGAAGCCAGCCTACAGAGACTCGGCCGACCGGCCCAGCCAAACTCCAGCGGCACCGCCCCCCGGCCCAGCGTCATCATCGCTCGGCCCAGTGCCCAGCCCAGAGACGCCACCGCCCAGTTCAGCGCCCGGCCCAGCGGCGCCGCCGCCTGTTCCAGCGACTCCAACCCAGCAGACGACGACTCCGTCCACGCCGCCCTCCACGCACGGCGTACCCGAAGCTACGCATCCGAGCCCAGCCAGGAAGCAGGTATCGTGGTTCTTTCCAGCCGCCAGAGCCACTGGCTGTGGCGCCCCCGGTTCATCGCCGCAAGCAGCGCCTCTGTCCTCGGGAGCTGTACTAGCTCGGCAGAGGCGGCCATCTTCGGGCTCGCTTCTCCCCCACCTCGAGGTGGCGATAAGCGAGTCAGAGCAGTATCAGCTTGGCTCCCGTGCCGCTCGCACGCTACGACCAAGCCCGCTCTGCGACCGCTGTAAATACACAATAAAGACCATCTACTCGACTTCTCGTCTTTGCGTTCAATCTCTCTCCCTTCCTAAAGAACGATTCCCAAATATATCTCTATTCTGTAAACGACTTAGCTGATTAATGTGGCGTTGCTGTTCTCGCTGTTCTGCCAGCAGTGTGTTATTCAGGGTCCGAAGTCTCGATAACTCTTCGTTCAAGTCAGTCCTCTCCCTCTGCTCTCGGTCACCGAATAGTTCTCTTCGAACTTGTTGATCCCTCAGTAGCCTAATCTGTGCTTCAAGTTCTTCATTGTGAAGACGAGCATTCAACAATTCCGAATCTGAAACATGGAGTTCCCTTTGTAAATTCAATGCATCCTCGTTGCATTGATGGAGTTCTTGAGTAATTTCCTCTACACGTCTCTTCAAGCTTGTTATCTCCAAATTCGCTGCAGTGAGAGACGGTTGAGGCTGCTCAGTTGAAAGAGTTTTCGGGGATGGAACTGGTGTTCTTGATACCACAGACATTTTGCCAGAACATAAAAGTATAGACTTTCCACTAAATCAGTTTTTCGAAAACACTATCCCGGACGAGCCCCCAAAATGTGATAAATCGATGAAATGAGTTTATTAAACATAACTTTATTTATTAATTGTTAAATTAGTTGGTATAATAAATTAATTTATTTTGATGCACGATTAATCTTATACATTTTTTTTACCCAAACTTTGAACAAAATTAAGCACTGACATAAATATATAAAAAAGCATTACAGCAATTTGTAACATATATTTTTTAAGGAATTCATAATGTAATTAATAAATGATAAAAACTGAAAAAATATTTTATTGTTGTGTGTAAATGATCGATAAATGAGTACAAACGTGTTTTTTATTCAGCAATATTTCGATGACTAATTTGTCATCCTTTTCAAGCTGTCAAATATAATTTTTATTCATAACATGATTAAATTATTAAACTATACAAATACTTTTATCATATATTATAAACAAATTGCACAATTATTCTTACCTAATTTTGAACGATTGTGGCCTCATCCCAGTCTTATATTTTTACACTTTTCCTCTCGGTACGTCTATTGATTTAATATCCTAATAATAGTATAATAATAGCAATGTATTAATTTCATATTATCACAGAAGTCAAAAGTAAGGTTATGTATTACATAAATAACTTCGCTATTTTCTTCTCATTTTTTAAGAAATAGAGATAGACACACACGGACAGTACAAAATGAATTAAACATTAAAAATAAATAAAAAGTGAATCTAAACTGTAGGTGTGTGTATAATATATGAACTCTCAACCGCGCATTCGCACCGATTATCGATAAAGCATACAGCCACTAGACAGTTCCAGCATCTAGAGTTAAATCTGGGTATACGTAATAGCCCGCGAGTCCACTGTTGACGGCCGTGTGTTTTTATTACGTACATGTTTGTCTCTTTCACTCTCTCTCTCTCTCTCTCTCTCTCTCTCTCTTTTTTTCTCTTTCTCTCTCATAGTTGAGCTGGACGTGCCGCAAGGGAAAATGTAACAATGTAAGTCTGGGATGAGGCCACAATCGTTCAAAATTAGGTAAAAATAATTATGCAATTTGTTTATAGTTTATCATAAAAGAATTTGTATAGTTTAATAATGTAATCATGTTATGAATAAAAATTATAGTTGACACCTTGAAAAGGATGGTACACAAGTTATCGAAATATTGCTAAATAAAAAACTCGTTTGCACTCATTTATCGATCATTTTCAGACAACAATATAACTACAGATATGAGTGATAGAATCTTCAAGATGCTAAAAACATTTAATGGGGTTAACACAGTCTTTAAACTGATAATCATGTATTCGTTTTTTCCGTTATAAAACTATTCTAGTTTACTTTTACATAGTTTTGGGATCGTAGGTTCAATCCCAGCATTATTTAGTATATTTATTTTATCTTTTCAATTTATTTTAATTATCTTATGACAGGTATCTAGCAGATATTTCTCAAGTAACTACTTAAAAAAGTATAAGCGTGTTACACTAACTTCAAAGCTGAAGTTACAGAACAGATACAAGATACACCTGTAACTTTGTAAAAAGTATCTAGACACAAACAAAAGATACTGTATCTTAATCAAAGTATCTAGACACAAACAAAAGATACTGTATCTTAATCAAAGTATCTAGATACAAGATACACAGAAAATAAATTTTTTACGCCATGTTATTATGTTTATTATGTTCTCGATTTTATCATTTTTATTGGAATGGAAAACAATATCCAAAAGCCAACGGACGTTTGTTTCTTTGATTTTTCTTAGTGCATTGCATTATTTTTTATATATTGTAAACAAGTTTTAAATAAATCACTAAAATTGAATTTGAAGCCGTAGACTTCGACCTCGCTGTGACCCTACCTGGGTATTGTCAACTACTACAAGCGTTGCATACCCAAAACCACCACTATCCTGCCGCCGTTGAACGACTTTCTGAAGGCTCTACCGCTTAAGAAAAAGGCCGTTCCGCTCGTCTGGACTTCTGAAGCAGACGAGGCGTTCATGCGCATTAAGGAGGCCATAGCCTCAGCTGCGCTCTCGATTTTCCTCGGGCCCGACACTCCACTCCGCCTGAACTCCGACGCTCCAGACACAGCACTGGGTACAGCTTTGGAACAGGAACACCCGCAGGGAACCTAGCGACCCCTGCGTTTCTATTTGAGGAAGTTCTCGACCACCGAGTCACGCTGCAGCCCGTACGACCGGGAACTTCTAGCCGCCGTCGAAGTTCTGAAACACTTTCAGCGAATCCTAGAAAGACGCTGTTTTACACTCTGGACAGACAACAATCCGCTTACGCGTGCGCCGAACCAGCGCGCAGACAAGACTTTACCCAGACTGGCCCGCCATATCGACTTCGTCCTCCAGCACAACGTCACGTGGGACTACATCAAAGAAGAGGACGACGTAGTCGCGGACGCATTCTCCCGTATCGATTAGCTGTTGATTAGAGAAAAACCATAAAATTACTTTTTAAAAGTAACAATTCGTAAACTTTCGAGAAAATATTAGGGGAAAAACCCAGAAATTACTTTCTAGAAATTATTATTAAAAAACCTTTCCAACGATAATAAAGCCCATATTTCATCGGGCCATGGAGATTTATAAAACAAATCCAATTCCGTAAAATCTTATTTTGCAGTTTTTAACCAATTAAGGATTAAAAATTTAAAAAATGTAATAACTTAGCGATCTATTAGGGAAAGATTCAGAAATTAGTATTGAAAATCATTTAAAACGATAATAATGCCAATATCTCATCGGGCCTTGGAGATTTAAAAAAGAATCCAATTCGGTAAAATCTAAAAACTAAACTTAAAAACTAAACTTAGAACTATAAGTTTCGCTTAAAAGTATTATAATTCCTTAACATTTCTCAATATAGAATATGCGACAAAAGTTACAAATATATAAGTGACATTTCAAATATTTGATTTTATCCATTTTTTTAGATTAATTTTTTGAGACTATATAAATGTCTGAGGTTTTTAGATTATTTGGTAGAATATTAAAGGTTACAATAGCTTTCATGTAACTATTTTTATTACTAACTTTTTTCTTATTACTCGGTATGATTAGGCTTTTTTTCGTAGTAATACTGCTTGAATTTAAGTATTTGTTTTTGAGATTAGAGTAATGGTACCTTAGAGCTTCAAAGGTAAACAGTTGTTCCAGATTCATCGGGTTATCTTGTATTACAAAATTACTTTTATTAACTATTTATCTTTTTCTGTAGGTTTTGCAATAAATTTAGATTATATTTGTACACTCCTTCCCAAGCTAGAATTCCATAATTTATTATACTATAAAAAAAGCATAGTATATCATTCTTAATGTTGGCATTGATTTGGAAATTTTGTAAGAAATATAGACTAGATATTTTGTTCTTAAATGATGTATTGTATATGCCTATCCCGCTTCAAATTATAGTCGAATATGACTCCCAAGTACTTGCAGCTCTCAACTCTGTTCAATTTTTTATCCTTAATTTTGACATCTATTTGCTTTGGCACACTATCGGAATAATTACCTACTACTAAAAAAAGGCACCTTTACCAATGTCAGCCCTTAAGATACCCAGAAAGCTGAGATATGGCTATTTAAAGTTTCAAAGTGGGCTCTTTTTGGACACTTTTAGCCTATATTAAAAAATTTACCAAATATCGAGATATTGCTCGTTTTTAATTTTGCAAGCGGCGTTGTCTTCGTCTTTTCAAGAACTTTCAGAAAAAAATTATAAAGTTAGGATTTACTACAAAAGGTGCATTTCTGCACGGACAAACGTGTAAGGTATTTTTTTTTCGAATTTTCGCGATTTTTAGGTGTACTTTAAACACTTATAAAATCTCGAGTTTTAATTATTTTTAAACGCTTTAGGTCTCACTTTGTGTGTCGCAGAAAATATCTTAATTCCTATTATAAAAAGCTTGAATTGGTCAAAACGAACTGGAGTCATAGGTCTCCAAACATATGCTTCTTTTTAAAAGTAACAGAAGCCATTTTTGAGGGTATGTAGCTAAAATCTTCTCGAACGAATTTTTTATATTGTCTTAAAATATCCCTTTTTGATAGTACTTTAACCACGCACTTATGCGTAAATATTTTTAAAGATTTTTTTTCGTACAGTAATGTAAATGTATATCTTTGTAATAAAAAAAACAAGTAAAAAATTTTTTTTACGAAATAGTGCACGATTAACCATTTCAGGGGCACATTTAAAAAAATTCAATTTTTGATATTTTCAAAAATTTTATCAAAAAAACTAGCGTGCGAAAAAATTTGAAAAAATATATATTTTAGAGCTGGACATGGGCTATAGATAAAAAAAATTTCAGAGCTCTAGAGTTTTTCGTTCAAGAATAAACGATTTTTTACGAAAAAAATGAGTTTTTTGTGATTCAATTGTTTATAACTATTTATAAATAAATAAATTTGCATACTTTTCTATACGAAACTTATAACTTATCATCTCAAGAGTCCAAAAAGTACTCACACGCATAGGAGCACTGAAAAATACGTCCGAAATACAGAAAAAACTGAAAGCAAAAAGGTGGTACGTACCACTGCCCCTGAAAGGGTTAAAGGCTTAGCACATATCAAAAGGCGTAATTTAACTGTTAAATTTTTCCTTTAATCGTCTCATGTGTCCAAATAGCGCACGCTCCAAAGTTCCTTCAATAAATAAAGTAGTAACAGTGGGAATTTATTATGACGTGTAGGATCAAGATTTTGAGGTTTTACAACGATAAAATTAAAAGTACTTTTAAAAATTTATAGTAAAAAATAAAAAAAATACTAACAGTTAAATGACGCCTTTTGATATGTACTATAACTTTAGCCGTGCACTATTTCATAATTTTTTTTTAATGCTATTGAAGCTATTGTAGACAGGCACTAGTGCAGCAGAAGAAGCCGCGCTTTATTTCGCTTGCGAAAAAAAAGAAGTAATAAAACATTCTGTATCTGCAAGAACTACTTTATAAATTTAGCTGCATTTTATATCTTTCTATACATAAAGCTATATTATATACTATTATAATATAATATAGTATACTATTATAAAATATATATAGTACGGACTTATTTTAAATATTTAATATGCACTCATTTTTGATTATAAAGTTTAAAATTTTATACGCAGGCGTGATTGACATGCACGGAAGTTGGTCGTGCCTATGTTAATATGCGTAAAATTGCACTTGAAAAATTTGCAAAATGTGTAAGTTACACATTATACACATACTGTTATATCATAGTAAAATTGAATTTATAAATAGTAAATTGATATGATGCTATAAGTAATAGGTACTTTGCGTAATACATTGCAACTATTATAATTCATAGTATAAGTCATAGGATACAACGTATTGTATGGTGTAATAATAACAAGGTGTGCTCGTGCTGGGTGCACCAAGCAGACGGCCATTTTTATTCCCATGTATTTCTTATGAGCTGAAAATGGCCGGCCGCTTGGTGCACCCTGCACGAGCACACTTTGTTATTATTACATCATGACGTACCGTAAGATTTGTATGGACACTACAAACTTGTCGTATTGTCCGAAATGCTAACGTCATCTATCTCCAGCTTTTGAGAACGTCAAAACAGTTTAAGGCCATCCCATAAAAAAGAGGAACAAGAACAGTATATTCTTTATATCTGTTCCTATTCATCATATATGTTACCGGCAATAGCCGAAATCCGGTAATTTGCGAAATGCCCAGGCAAAACCGGAAATGCCTAAACTTGATGCGGCAAATCGGGTTTTGCCTAATATTGACTAGGTATAACTAAAAATGGCTAACTTGCATAAGGTAAAACACGAAATTTAAATTTATCAATGTGGAAAAAATATTGAATTAGTTTAGAATAATAAAGGTTACATTTAATAATACAAGGGTACAAAGCAACTTTGCAGTCATGATACAAGTTTATAACTATATAAATATAAATTATGCAATTATAAAGATTTGTTAAAAAAATAACTAAAATAATTATCACTTTTAATACCATTTATAGCAATATGTATGTATATATGTTGTTACAAATGTATACAAAAGTATACATAAACATGCCTATATATATGGGTGATTCCATGTCAAGTGAGCATATCCAAAAATCAAAATGTCCAAAAGTCTGAGACAATGTTGGGACTCATAACCAGAATGTGTAAAAAAGATTTCAGAGCCCAAAGTATCATATTTCAAAGGCAATTCAATGTAAAAAAATGCATTTCTTTTCAGTTTATTAGATTTTACCAATTTTATTTGATTTTTAACTCAATAACTGGCCACTTTTGAGAAAAAAGTATAACAACATTTTTTTATGAAAATGAGGTATAGAATTTGTAACGGTTTTATTGCTCATACAATTAGTATCGCATTTACTTCTAAAACGTCACAACGCCTCTCCGGGCGAAATCCACGAGATTGGGTTAGGTCAAGGCCGGCCTTAGATACGCGCGAGTAGTTCCGCTTCGCTTCTCGCACCGACGGCACGTCCCACGCGAAGACGCCCAATCTAGGCGCACGGATGACACGCTACGGCGAATATTCGAGCAAGCCTGCGATTACGGCCGAGGAAGCGACCAAGGCTAGCGACACCCCATGACCGATGTCGAGCGAACAGCTACGGGGCCCGGGCAACTCTTGTAAGTTTAGCTCTCCTTCTCTCTCCCACGCGTACGAGCGAGACAATCTCCTGCTCTCTTGCCCCGCCGGCTTACACCACGTGGCATCGCGAGTGCCGTGTTAATTGTATTTAATCGTCCTGTGAATAAATCGGTGTTAACGTTCGACTGAAATTTCCGGCGTTTCTTTACTTAAAACTCTCCTCTAATTTGCACTGCCGCCGCCTGTGCGCATGCTGCAGCTAGCCGAGTCCTCATATCTCAAATAAAAGCACGACCGACGCCGTGCGAGCTGATTACCAAACGCGAGTGGAGTTTGGGCCCTGTACTTGTGGACCGATTGTACGTACAGCGGTGCACTGTACACGGTCCGCGCGACCACGGAAACTAATAACTAAAAGCTATCACATGGCGCCCTAACGTTTTCGGGACATATTTTTTTTATTTGTTAAACGCACTCGCACCCTAGTCTGATTTTTTTCTCAACAACGACTAAATGCGAGCGTGTATAACACCGAGGAGAGAGTTCAAGTAGAACATTTATGCATTCGGTACGGTAGAACCGAAGCGAACTCAAGAACGTTTTCTTGCCGGTCGGAAAACGGATCTGTAAACAAGCGAAGCAAATACACAGCGGTATCAGCCGACTCGAGCGCGCGAGAACGTAAACAACGCGAGTGTCGCCTGACTATAGGCACAATTCTGCGGACCATACGCGAGGAAGCTATAGCTTAAAATATTATTGTCGACGGGCTCATATACAGCGCCCCGCGAAGCTCTCGCATACATCCGTAGTCGACTATAGTAAGTAGTATAGCAGAGAATAATAGTATAGCATATAATACATCGCGTGGCGTGCAGGTAAAGCAGCCGATTGCAGAGTGGTCAACTATGACTTGCATAAGGAAGCTGAGTATCTATAGCAAAGTCGCCCAGTTGCGCGGAGCGGAACTGCTGCTGCTGCCAATATAGGAGAGACAGCGCGACTGACTATCGCCGACTGAGCGGTTTTACACGGCCGAGTTTTTTTCTTTTTTTTTTAATATCTCGGGCGCACACAACACGCAAATACAGTGATTAGTGGGTACGTCTTTCTTTATTACTCGTGCAAATCTTTGTATATTGGTCGGTAATTATTTAATGATTTATTCACCCGATAAATTTTTTTTTTATATAATGTACTCGGGATTTTTTAAATTATTTTTTATGCATAATCGTTAGTAAAAAGTACACACACACTATATAATATTGCTCTCCTATATTTATGCACATGTAGGGAAACAGCGCATTACTTAAGTACTACGCCGCTCTGTTATATGCGTAACATCTCATTTTAGGTAGTAAGTATCGAATCGAATTGATTTTGTATTTTTCTCTCGTCTATTTACTCCAGTATTTGCGATACGGAAATAAATCCGTCGGAAAAGCGAATTAAGTTCAAAATCGATCCAAATAATTACGCTCGTATTCAGGAAATACATCAGGAAATATTTCTTCTCCTTTCTGAATTGTATCACATTCTTTCTGTTGGATTAAGAAACTCTAGAAATAATAATAATACAAAGAATGGTTAACGGTGATTGTCCAATTAAATTAGAATATTGGTTTACAACAAAATCTTTTTTTTTTGTTAACTATTGCGAAATTATTTTTTTAATAATACTTTTAAATCTAAATAACAATCATATATTTTTCCATAAATAAGATTTTAATTATTACGTTTAGTTAAATTTTTTTTTTTTAATAAACACACCACATGACTAAATCACAATAAGCTTTTGCTACTGGTTTTGCATTATTTTGGATAAATACCGTTCACCGCGCTTTCTTTCTCTTACTACTGACGAATTAAGTATATAAAATTCATCATATTCAGCAATCCTTATTAGGCAATGTGCACCTGGATGAAAATGAAATCAATTCGCTCTTTACACAACGCCAAGGCAATATTGCACTCCGCTCAGTTTTATTTCGTCCGAGTGCAAATCGAGCGTCAGTAAATTCAACGTCCTCGATAAAGGACTCATAATCTGAATGTGTAGACGAGAAAAATGTACTCTTCGGATGATATTCGCATATGCAACACATAGACTGCATGCGACCAGATTCCGGCCACTTAATTGAGAGTGAAGGTGCATGGGGGTGGGAGGATCTTCCGATGGCAAAATTTGTACTGGAAACTATCGGTCCACCGGACACCAGTTTTTCCAATGCAGAAATCGGCCCGGAAAATGGGGAAAAAGAAGCCGATAAAGAGACGAATATATATCTGCCTAGTAAGTCACAGATACAGGTCGACTTACAAAATTCGCAAATCGCATCAACTGCACAGAGCGCTCCACATATTGTCATAAACATATCGTCAGCGCAAGAAAATATTGATGTACGGCGTGACACACCAATAATCAAAAGATATTGCAACGCCAATAATTTGAAACCGTCCGTAAGCGATCCAGGAACTTCATCAATCGAAAATCTGGACGAATGTTTACAATCCGAAAGGACATCAGATTCTCACGTTTCGAATTAAGATGCCCGTTCTGAATTTTTGGACGAATCGGACAGATGGACAATTATAGCAAGCTAGACGACACATAACCCAGATGACTGGACAGAGCCGACTAATACGGCCGATAAGCCGTACGGATGCGGCCCATAACTTGAACATGGGACAACAAATTGAGCAGAATAGTAGTGCGAATATTTCAAAATCGCACGAGAGCTGCTCGAGAATTCACATCGAGATACATCGAGTTATTCTCGATCGGATAATATAATAAATTCTCCCTAGTCAGATCAAGTCAGTCGAGAGCAAACTCGTGCACAATCGGACGAGCTGATGGAGGTGTAAGTCGAAATTCGCACACAGCGCGATGATCAGCGAGTGCGCGAATATACCTCCGAATTTTTGGCAGCGTTCAGTGCGAGCAGTCAAGTATTAAGAACCCAGCAGCAAATCGACGTTCTTCATAAAAATTTGAGGTATGATTTGCACTCGCTTGTGCGTCGACAAGACATACATAATGTCGATGAATTCATTCGATGCGGTGAGGAAGCGGAGCAAACTCTACAGCGACGCCACTCCCAGCTTCCAGAATGTAAGTCTCAGTGTTATTCGGCAGAGGTCACCTCGTGTAATAAACGAATATGCGAACACCAAGCCGATATGACAATACTGCTTGAGAAAATTGAGGCACTCGAAAGAGCAGTCGAGTCTTTAATTCAATCGAGAAATGATAAAACCCCATTGAGATGTAAGTCCCGGGATAACTGCGGCGATAACACGAAGGCCAAGTGGGCCGCAAATAGTCGTCCAAATTTTTATCGTGTGAATAGAACGCACGGTGTAGGCAGTCCCAACACACCCCAGAGCAGTGTGAATAACTGTACATGGGATTACAATGCAAGCAGCCAAGAGGTGGCAGTGATAACGTGCGGCGTGGCAGTAAAAAGCAGCGTAATAAGAAATCAAATCGCTGGAAAGACAATGTAGCCATCCTTAGATCAGACGGCGGGGGTAATACTGACCCTTCAGGAGTTCGCCGTGACCACATAAGCCGTGTAGCCTCAAATATATCGCCCCAGGTAAGGCAAAATCGCAATTTGAGGTCAAGTCAAACTAACCGCGCCTCAAATAATTGCATGGTGCATAAGGAGCTCAACAGTAAGCTTCCGTGCATCAAGAGCAAAAATGTTCTTGCGGCCAGCCAATTCAGTTCGCGGACGCGTGAGTAGGGTATTAGGGCAGGTAGTTCACCGTGTGACGACTCCAAAAGCGTTGTTATTTTCTCCGGCAGATGCCGGAACTGTGACGTCACCGGACACCGCGCTGGTAATTTGTTTGGAGCCGCGTACCTTCAAATGCTACACATGTAAGCTAGAGGATTACAAGCGGACGAATTGCATCAAATGTCTGCAGCATTATAGGACATTCGATAGGTCGACGTCCAGCTGCAAGGCCTTGAGTTCTGATTTTAAGAACAGGGAGCTTACCCAGCTCGGGAGGTCGCAGCCGTATAATAACTCTCGCCTGTATACGAGGTCTGTCCCAAAAGTATCCGACCTACCTCGATTTCTCGGCGCTTGATTTATTCTTCGTCATCCAGGGGGTGGCATCCTTCAAAGTAGTCCCCATTTGATTGAACAAGACGCTCATATCGATGTTTCCACTTATTAAAGCACTCTTGAAAGTCAGACTTCGGAATCGTCTTTAGTGCATTCGTCGCATTAGTTTCAACAGTCTGTTTATTGTCGAATCGATGTCCTTTAAGCGGCATTTTCAATCGAGGAAACAGCCAAAAGTTGCAGGGAGCTATATCAGGACTGTATGGAGGTTGGCGGAGCTGCGCAACACTGTGTTTCAATAAATACTGCTGCACAAGATTTGATGCGTGCTCTGGAGCATTGTCGTGATGAAGAAGCCAGTCACCGGTTTCCCAAAGTTGCGGTCGTTTTCTCCTGATTGCATTACGTAATCTTTTCAAAACTTCAACGTAGTACTCTTTATTGATTGTCTGGGTCAAACGACGATCTTGTTCAACTGCGACACGCACACGCTCGACATTATCCGACGATGTTCCCGTCGAAGGTCGACCAGAACGAAGATCACTGTCAACAGATGTGCGGCCACTTTTGAACCGTCTATACCACTCTTTTATTTGTGTTTTGCCCATACACTCATCTTTAAAGGCCTTTTGCAACATTTCAATAGTTTCCGCACAACTTTTACCGAGATTAAAGCAAAATTTTATGCAAATTCGCTGTTTGGTTCGTTCTGCCATTTTTAGCAATAAGCAAATTGCGACGAACGCAAAAAGTCGTTGTAAACAAATACACGCTGCGCGGGAACTAAGGCGTTTCATCGGTATCTCAGGCTACTGACGAGAAGGTTAGGAGTTGCTGGTGACGTTCGTACCCTCCAGAGGTCGCCTGAGTCTCTCCGCGCGAAAATATGAACGTAGGTCGGATACTTTTGGGACAGACCTCGTATACACCCAACCCAGAAGCAATGCCGCGCAAGTGGGCTACCAAGGTAGGTGGCGGTCGAGGGACCATTAAGGACCTCAATGTATTATCATGTGTCGGTCCAGAAAGCAACCAATTCGGAACAATGGTTAAGAAAGGGACAAATTGCGTTCGAAATAATTTCCGACAACCTAGTGAATTTGATTCTGTCAGACGTGCAAAGCTTTATTAGAGCAGTCGTCAAAATCCAAATAGATTATAATTGCATCTTGAGTACAAACGTTACGCGTGTTCGCGTATAGTGATGCATTACTAATATTCGATTTTTTTTTGTAATGTAGGCGAAATCGCATGTTAAGCCTATTAAATTTTGTTTCTAAACGGACTATTGTTCCAACCGCAACCATAGCGTTTGAGGACTTAGTTATAATACTCCATTTCGATTGATAATTTCTGCACGGACAGAATTTTACGTGCTACCAGGCCAATGGGAGCGACAAATAGCCTGTCGACAATCCAACGTCTGACCTTAACTGGTCTACGACCGAAGACACTGGCAGGATAAACGGAGAGCCCACATTGCACCTCTACGCACTAAGACTTACTAACAGTGAGGACGCGTACTCTGGGACAGGCAATGTGGCAGAGACTCTGTCACCACGCGTCAACGCCGAGGAAGACGAAATGTCGCCCGATAAAGAGGCAAAACGAAACGTTCCAAGGTGGTTGGCCGAGCGTGCGAAGCCCAAAAGTGGGCGAACGGGCTCAAAAAGCCATACGCACATAGTCTATCCACTTTTCTAAAGGATTCGCCAAGCAAATCAGGTCACCGAACTCGAGGCAATAGTGACCGAAGGAAATAGCACTAGCATTGTCCGAAGAATCAAGAGCCTCCTGACAGCGATCGACGACAATTCTCGTTTCTTCCTGCCTTCGCTTTATGTTTTTTATTTGTCATTAACTTCACATGCGTCGCATGCGGAAAATTTTTTTCTTTCTCTTCCTCAATTGTAATTAATATACGCATTATAACTTTCATTAGGATATTCTGTTGTTACCGTACGTAATTATGTACTGACCAATCAGGTCACCTATCGTCGACCGCAGTAAAGAGAGTAGGAGGTAGTAAATAATTTAATTTTTATAGTTCCTTATTTACTTTTGCAACATTTAGAATATTATTCTTTTTTTTTGTATATATATACGATTTTTACAAAGTTTTACTATTAATATGATTATATGATAAACTATTTGAATTTTTGATCAAACTTTATTCTTTTCATATATAATCTTGTTTGTTTTTTGCTCATAACTCGCCCGTATAATCTGAGATTATGGAGAGCTGGACCGTCTGGTTGGCTACCCAGCGTCTGGGGGAGGGGAGTTATGACGATTTTATTGCTCGTGCAATTATGATCGCATTCACTGCTAAAACGTCACAAGGCTTGTCCGGGCGAAAGCCACACATTTTATATGTATGTCTACATATTTTGTCTTATAGCAAGCATTGGAGACAGAGAGCAGTCGACGCGAAGCGCACATGTTGTACGCTCGGTAAGTAGCGGACAACATGTGCGCTTCTAGAGAGAAATAGAGAGAAAGAGAGTGAGAGAGAGTGAGAGAGGGGGGGGGGGGGAGTTAGCCGGCCGAGCCGCGATGCGCGAGATTGGGCTATGTCAAGGCCGGCCTTAGATACGCGTGAGTAGTTCCGCTTCGCTTCTCGAACCGCCGGCACGTTCCGCGCGAAGACGCCCAACCTAGGCGCACGGACGATACATGCGACGGCGAATACGCGTGCGAAAATTTTTTTTTACACATTCTGGACAATTCGGAGCCCTTTTATTCGTAGGACACGGTACACTATTCGGAATGTGGTCTCTTCGCGTAAACGCGTTTACTCCAGGGCTAGCCCTTACCTCTAACAAATAGAGCGTGTTGTTGATGGACGAAATGCCGCTTAAATTAACGAGCGCGAACACGTGCTTTCTGAAGCGCGGGAGAAGGTGCGAAAAAATGGCAGCGAGAGTATCTGAAGCATTGTGCGCAGCACGGAAACCGTCTCGATAATGGCCTTTCTCCAAGTCCGAGACGGCGAGCACCGTTTCGCTTCTTCTGCGTAACTTTTGAAGCGCGCGGCTGGCATATGGCGCCACCTGGACTATTCTTTCTCCGCGCTGCATTTCTTCCGAGTTATTCGTGGCTCGATACAATATATGGGTGACTCTTTGGGAAATCAACTTCATACTAATTTTTTTTATTTCTTCGGAAAAATGTTCCCCTTGGTATGTAGAATGTATGTGAATTTTTTCAGATTTTTTGAAACCATTAGGTCCAAAGTAAATATGAGCAGGTAGTCATGTTTTACATTTTTATCAAATTTAGACCTCCATTTCTTCAACAGAAGTAAATTTTGTAGAGAATACGTAGATTCGTTCGAATATGCGACATATTCGCGACGAGATCCCGAATTAATTGCACGTGCGCCTCACCATCGGCGAAAAATATCAAGATCGCCGCGGGGAGATACCGCGTATGATGGAGCGAGCAAAGAAGTGTTCGCACACCGGAAGCCAGGAAACCAGAATTCTCCCGGCTGCTGCCGCGATAGCCTTGTGGGTTTTGCAAGCGACCGCGTGTGTATACTGAGAGTGTAGGAGAGAAAGAGAGTGAGAGAGAGATAGATAGATAGATAGATATACTTTTTATTCATCAAAAGACAAAATCTTACAATTTCATATACATGTAGTTATAATTAAAAATATCAGTCGATTTAATATAATTGTTATCTTAACTTTCACATATTGCATTTCTTATTAAAATAATAATTCACTTTATCAGTTCGTCAGTTTATAAAAATTAAATGTAATGAACTAGTCACAGTCAGATATCACAGAAAACGCTTCGTCAAAAAATACATAGAATAAAAAATAAATACAATAGAAATAACATATAAATATAAAAGAATACATACACATACTTTGCTAAATTTTTGCGTATACTATCACGTCTAAATTTAAAACACACTCATTCATGACACTTTAACAATCACGCTAATAAATACATTCACACCTAACTAACACTAAACATATTTAATAAATAAATAAATAAATTAATAAATAAATACGTCGAATAAATAAATAAACCAGATAAATAATTAAATTAAATAAATAAATAAATAAATTTAAATAAATAAATAAATAAATTTAAATAAATAAATAAATAAATTTAAATAAATAAATAAATAAATTAAATAAATAAATAATTCAAAATAAATAAAAAGCTTAAATAAATATTCGACTCACCTCTGTACATTCTCTTCACCATGTAATTGCTTAAGCTGCCTGTTAAACGCCGTTTTAAATTTACAAAAAGATGGCAGGCACCTCACACTGCTCGGGAGCGAATTCCAGAGGTGCGCACCTTGAACTCTAAATGAGAAAAGGCCCTTATCGGTGCGCGACCCCGGAACCGAGAGCTCTTTCATACCACCCCTACTTGAAGTCTTGGCCTGGTTTTTTTCAAAGAGGGCAGTAAGATACGGTGGCTGCCGCATGACAACCGCTTTGTAAAGCAGCAGCCACATAAAATACTCCCTCCTCACCTTCAGATCTAACCAGTCCAGTTTTTTCCTGTAGGCGGTGATATGCTCATCTCGCCTAACACCACATATGTATCTCACACATGCATTCTGTAGACGTTGTAGTCGTGTCTGGAGCTCCCCTGACACGTCAAGAAGAACCACTGAGCAATAGTCTAAGTGAGGTAGTACCAATGCACATGCCAGCTGCTTCCTCAGTATCGCTGTGGTGCTTGAACGGAATAATTTTAAGCTATACACAGCTCTATTTACTTTTCTACTGACCGCATTCAGTTGCGGCTTCCATGTTAACCTTCCGTCCATCACCACGCCGAGGTTGGTGACTGTATCGACAAAGGGAACGTGTACGCCGGTCTGTATCTCAATGCATTGCAAGTCAAGGTTCTGAACCTGTTTGATGTTATGATCAGATCCGAAAATAATCGCTTTTGTCTTGCCGACATTGAAGCGCAGGCCAGCTGACGTTCCCCAGTTCGACACTGCTCGTGCTACAGCCGACATGCGACTGATACCATCACAAAGTGTAGGTGTGCAGGTCGTCAGCGTAAAGTATATGTTCTACACCATCTAACCCTAGTGCGTCTTGTAAGTCGTTTATGTACAGGCTGAAAAGCAGGGGTCCCAGGACTGAGCCCTGTGGAACGCCAAGATTGGTGGTTAGCCAACCTGAATCCCCGTTTGTGTTTGTGACGATTTTCTGTCGTCTCCCCATAATATATGACTTAAGCCACAGGAGAACACTCCTGGAGAATCCCATGCGCATCAGCTTACGCAGCAGTTTAGTGTGTGAGATGGTGTCGAATGCTTTGCTAAAATCAAACATCAACAAAATAGTCAATAGTTTTTTGTTGTTGTTAATGCCTGATCTTATGTCTTCCGTCAGTTTTAGTAGTGATGTCTGTGTACTGTGATTCTGTCGAAAAACAGTCTGCATCGGGTCCAAAGTATTGTTTTCTCGTAAAAAGTCAGTTATTTGGTCGTGTACTATTTTTTCTAGGACCTTAGAAAGGAAACTCAGTAGGGCAATTGGTCGGAAATCTGACACCGTAGATGGGCCAGGCTTCTTCTCCAAAGGCTCCAATTGAGCTACCTTCCAAGTTCCCGGAAAAATGCCACTGGACAGAGAGGAGTTAAAGATCTTAACAATATGATCTCCCACAAACGGAAGAGCCTTAGCCACTATTCTTTGGGGAATGCCGTCTTCCCCTCTGGCCTGTAATGAGAAGTGCGCAACAGCCAGGACCACGTCCGAGAAGCTGACTTCTCGGAAAACAAAGCCGTCATCACTGGCAGTGGTCAAGACGTTGTCAAGTTCTTCATCACTTTCATTTTGGGAGATCGACACCCCTGCAAAGTGGGCATTGAGCTCATCCGGCGAGAAACCATGAAGCTCCTCTCTTGTCTTTGGCAGAAGGCCCAGAGCCTTGAGCTCTTTCCAGATATCTTTCTTATTATCAATTGCTTAAAAAATTCTATTTTGTAAAAATCTTTCCCTTGTTTCGTTCGTTCGTAATTCAGCTTCAGCTGCAAGGCTCTGATACTCCCTCCACAGTCTGTCGTCTTTGGTCCGCGCATAGCGTCGTCGTACAGAGTCACGTTTTTTGTAGATTGTATTAGTTCAGCATCAACCCATGGTGGATTCGTTTTCTTTTTCGGTGTGAATTCTTTTAACGGCGCAATTTTATCTATCTCAGCCATGAGGTTGACACTGAGGCACTCTAATTGACTGTCTACACCGGCGGCAGGACCATCAATCGGCGACCAATCACAGACAGCTAGGTGAGACAGGAGGTCGTCTTACTAGATCGATTTAAAATCCCTGTAGCTGAAAGATTCAGCCATATGGGATGCAGCAGTTTCGACCTCAATCTCGACCTCTATGATGTTATGATGACTGGGAAAAGTCGCCGGCCGATTGTCCCTGCTCAGTACAACGTCATTATTATCTGTCAAGATCACATCAATCCACGTGTGAGAATCTGTGAGATGATGAGTCGCACCACGATCAACTATTTGAAGGTTAAGATCATCAGCCAATCGCCTTACAAATTTTGCATCGGCTGACGTTCCGAGTAGGTTCACAATCAAATCTCCCATAATAATTTTATGACTAAAGTCTTGCGTATGTGTCGTTAGTTTGTCTGTTAAGTCAGAGCCCTGTAAAAACGGTACGAGTGGTGGTCTGTATATTAAAGCAACAAAGACGGGGGGAAGGCTGCCCTGCTGAACACTGCACATTAAATATTCAGGTATTAATGGCCTGCCCTCCTGTGTTGTTCGAGAGCTGCATAGTAAATTGGCCTTGAAAGTGTTAAGGAGGTACAGGACCAGCCCGCCCCATACTTTGTTGCGATCAAGTCTAAGTAGTGAATAGTCGTCGATCTGAATGAGATCCATCCCAACATCAGGGTCAAGGTGCGACTCAGCAACTCCAAAGAGATGGTAGGGAGGACGAGCTGAAAGGTGTTGTTTAATCATGCCAATGTACCCCATCAGAGAGGTAACATTGACAAAACATGCTCTCAGTCCCTTACAGTGAACCCCCCCAGCAGTGTCTGCGGATAATCAATTTTTTGCAGCAGTTGACGGAATAACAGTTTTATCAATTGCGCTTTCTTTATCAACGATTTTTGTTATATTATCTACGGTTTGTGATGGTTGATTAGTGGCATATGATGCCACTATTGTTTGTAAATCAGCCGCAGATGAAAATTCATGAGAGACGTCGCCATCGCGCCTCTTCAACAGGAAACGGCTCCCTCTATGCCATACATATTTAAAATTGAGTCTCATCGTAAGAGCCTTGAGACTTCTATATTTAGTAAAACATTCCTTTGTTAATAATTCATTTATAAAAATTTTCCCATTGATACATCCCTTGTGTCCTGGTCAAGAGCTGCAATGTCGACATCTCTAGCATGAAAGCCAGTGGTTAGCTTTTTGGCTCGCATTATTTTCTCGCCTAACGCACTGCTGGAAAGGGTAACAACCCATGGTGACCGTCTACGTTCGCCATTTATATCTGCTGATGCCGCAGCTGTCGGTTCCTCTGACCGAAGCAGGCTTGTGCCTATTATATCTGATTTTCGTGTTGATGGAAGGACAAGGCACAGTATCGCGTGTGCAACGTCCACACGCTTAGAGACATCACCGTCGAAAATGTTAGAAATAATTAGCTCCGTGTTACCGCTTTTAATGTTTTTACTGTGCATTGTCCCTCCATCAATCGCTTGCACCCGCATGCTTCGTGCAGGTGATGCTGCAGCATCATCATTGTCAATATTGTTGTTATTCAATCGACTAGATGATTTTTTTCTGTTATTTACAACTTGGATGAACCCGTCATTATTGTTATTACAATTGTCATGTGTGTTGCTTATATTACTATAGTTGTCGAGTAGATTACTATTTATAGTAGAAGCATTATTATTATTATTACATTTATTTGTACTTGTCAGAGAAATGGTATTGTTCTGTGTACTGGGGAGCAGTGCAATTTGTTGGTATTCAATTTTGTTTAATATCAGTTGGTTATTTTTTTGGATTTTTTCTACGTTTCTCTCAATTTTTTTGATAGTAGTAGTATATGCAGAGGTAAAGTCTTCTTTTGTTATTATTTTTCCTATATTCGTTATTATTTCTTTGTTTTCACTTTCAACTCTATTGGTTTTATTGGTTAGGTTTTGGAAATCATTTTCAAAAGTATTTATTATAAAATTATCAATTTTTGTTTGTGACTCAAAATTAGTCTGCTCTAAATTATCAATTTTTTCATGCAGCGTATTATAAGTTACCTCTGTTTTGTTCAACAAATTGTTCGTGTCGACGTTACTATCGTGTAATTTTTTATTTTTGATTTTTAAGTTGTCTATTTCTTGACAAAGCACTTGCTTCTCCTTTTTCACCTCCTCCAGCTGGGAGTGTTGTTTGGACAGTTTTTCCTCAATTTTTTGCAGCTTAGAGTCAATTGAAAGTGCCAAAGTTTGTACTGCTGGTAATGTATTTAGCCTATTTACAATTGTCTCCAATCTGCCTTCAATAGAGGTGCAATGTCTAGCAAGTGCATTGTCAATGTTTTTTGAAGTTGAATTCGCGTACTCCACTAGGCAGGAGACCGTTGTTCCCTTTTTTAACGCAGTGCTGTCTAACATACGAATGACGGACGCATTCACGTCATTAATGCTGCTGTTGTTCTTGGAAAAGGAGGACTGCGAAGTATCATAAGCTCGGTTTGAATCCGTACTCTTGGCCGTGACGTCACTCGGGGATTCCCCGCTGTGCTCTGCTCCCGTGCTGGAAGTGGTTGGGCCTAGTGACGTCACAGGAGACTGCGAGGCCAACCGGAGTATGCTGCTGGTGGGGGCGGGGCCTAGCCCCTGCAACGGAGAGAGTGAGGAGTTGGTGGGCGCGGCCTTGCTCGCCTGATTGGTACGTGCAGCTATTGCAGGCTTTTTATTGGCCGGAATGAACGCGGCTAGCTCTATCTCTTTCCCACTCATGTTGTTAGCGTTCGTAGTGCGCATGACTGCCGACTCGAGCATCGACCTCTTCGAGTCGATGCATGCCTGGCACGCTACCGCTTTGGTTTGAAGCTGTAGTGCACTTCGTGGCACGCGGGTAAGCACTGCAAGAGGCTTGCACGCCGGATGATAAGTTATATTTCATATGCAGCACTTACGTAGCGTGTTGCTGCTCCTAGGAACCTCCGCAGATGTCGCAGTTGTCGACCATGATGTTAGTGGCGACAAAGATGAGTCGTGGAAGGTAATGGTGGTGTGTCTAGGATGCAGCAGGTGTCGCCTCAGTAGTTACGTAGTTGCAGTTCGAGTCGGCAGGTGGCGCCTTGGTAGTATGGCGCTGCGTGCTGTGTGTCCAGATTGAAGTGGTACCTCTGAGTTTATTATGCTTCGTGCTTGGCTCCCGCCACTCTGACGTATTCACCTCACTTAACCTCATAACACCTGGCCGGGTGTTGTTGCTTGGATGTTGAAAAGCCGTGCCGATGGACCAGTGGAAGCTGTGATTTATTATCACAGCTATATATTGTATGTTCCACTGTGCAGGCACCACAACAGACCGGCTCACTGACGCAGGAGGCAGCAGAGTGGGGTGTAAATGCAGGAGCCAAAACACGAGCAGGTGTCCCCAGCAGACGCGCGACGAAGAGTGAGAGAGAGAGAGAGAGCGAGGGAGAGAGAAAGCGTGTGTGCGACTGACGAGTGCCAGCTGAGGAGTTGCTCCTTCATCGCCGGCCAGCCAGGGTAGCCGCATCACCAACTCCATCCTCTATAGCCAGCGCCGAGAGTGCGAGAGAAAAAGAGAGTGAGAGATAGATAGATAGATATAGATAGATATACTGTTTATTCATCAAAGACTAAAATTTTGACAATTGCATGTACATGTCTAGTTATAATAATTAAAATATCAGTCAGTATTATATATTTGTTATCTTACATTTAATATTCAATTATTTCATTTCTTATGTATCAAATAACATTATTCGCTGTAACAGTTCGTCAGTGTATAAAATCTAAATATAATGAACTAGTCATAGTCAAATGATACATCACAGAACACTCTTCGTAGAGAGAGAGAGAGAGAGAGAGAGAGAGAGAGAGAGAGAGAGAGAGAGAGAGAGAGAGAGAGATAGATATACTTTTTATTTTGATAATATTAAAAATATGGTACAGAAATTATGTACATAATATTTCATATTAAGATTAAATTGAATTAACGTATGTGTCACAGTATAAGATCTTTTAAGTCACATAATCATGTTATCACATTTCGTCACATTTCGAGCAGGTATAGTCAGTTCTTAAAATTAGCATACGCACGATTTACAGTAGATATCTATCACGTCAATTTTAAAATATTCACACACACTACAGTTACATTCATGCATCCAATCACGCCTATAAATGCATTCCTACTGGTTGCTAAAATAATATTCTTAATGTAAAACCTGATAAAATAAATGAATAAATAAATAGATAAGTAAATAAATAAATAAATAGATAAATAAATGAACAAACAAATAAACAAATAAATAAATAAATAAATAAATAAATAGATAAATAAATAGATAAATAAATAAAAATAAATAATAAACATATAGGTAAATAAATATGTAAATACATAAATATGTACACAAAATAAATAAATAAACAGGAATAAATAAATAAATAAATAAATTAAGACAGGTACAATACATAGAAATTTACAATGAGCAACACATATATTGAACACTTAATTTAAATTCTGTTGATCACCGCTCTGCTGTCTGAGATATCTCATCAGCGCTGTTTTGAACTTACATAGGGATGGAAGATATCTCACATCGCAGGAGAGGTTGTTCCAGAAACGCGAACTCTGAACTCTAAACGATTATAGGCTAGTGTCAGTGCGATCCCGGAACCGAGAGCTCTTTTACTCCATTCCTACTGGAAGTCCTGGCCGTGTTTTTTAAAAAGAGAGCCGCAAGGTACGGAGGTTTCTTTATGTTTATTGCTTTATACAATAACAACCCCACAAAATACGCTCGTCTTTCCTTTAGAATAAACCAGCCAAGATATTTCTGTGAGGACTGATGTGCTCATCCCGCCTAATACCACATATGTATCTCACACATGAATTTTGCAACCTTTGTAACTTTGTCTCGAGCTCCTCTTATACATCAAGATATGCCACGGAATAGTAATCTAAATGCGGGACTACCAGCGCACAAGCAAGCTGCTTTCTCAGAGCCTAGGTGGTGCATGGACAGAAAAATCTTAAGCTATAGAGGGCACGGTTAACTTTCTTTCCTATTGCTTCTATCTACATTTTCCAAGTAAGTTTGGAGTCCATGACAACACCGAGGTTTGTGACAGTGTCAGAGAAGGGAACATGCACGCCATCCTGAAACTCAATGCCGGGCAAATCAAGATCATGCAGCTGATTTATATTGTACTCGGAACCAAAAACTATCGCTTTAGTTTTGCCCACATTCAGTCTCAGTCCGGACACACTGGCCCACCCTGACACTGCCCGCGCTACATCCGACATGCGGCCGATACCCCGATGCAGATCCAGCCAGGCAACTTGAGTGTAGATTTGCAAGTCGTCTGCGTATAGCAAGTGTTCATCATCGCCACCAGTCAGTACGTCTTGCAGGTCATTAATGTACAAGCTGAAAAGCAAAGGCCCCAGAACTGAGCCCTGTGGCACGCCCAGATTAGTGGTCAGCCAATCTGAATCCCCATTGCTATTTATGACCTTTTTTTACGACCAGTAATATAAGATTTAATCCACAGAAGCACACCCCTAGAGAACCCCATGCCAATCAGCTTACGGAGAAGTTTAGATGGTGATATAGTGTCGAACGCCTTGCTAAAGTCAAAAAGTAACAGAATCGTTAGTAGTTTTCTCTTATCGTTAATACCCGTTCGAATGTCCTCTGTTAGGTTTATTAATGCAGTTTCTGTACTGTAATACTGTCGGAAACCTGTCTGTAGTGGGTCAAGGATCTTCTTTCTATAAATGAACTCTTTGATCTGGTCATGGGCTATCTTCTCCAGCACCTTGGTGAGGAAGCTCAACAATGCTATTGGACGGAAGTCGGAGGCCGATGACGGCACAGAGATCTTCTTAAGCGGCACTAGATGAGCCCCCCTCCAAGTTGATGGGAAAACCCCCGTAGACAAGGAGGAGTTAAAAATGCGTAATATGTGATTGCCAATGAAAGGTAGAGCCTTGACTATCACACTTTGGGGAATACCGTCCTCACCTCTTGCTTGTGACGTGAAATGGGCAATTGCCAGGACTACATCTGATGTTTTAAGGAGATTCGCGTTCAGATCACCCATGATAATTTTATGATTAAAATCCTGTCTATGTAGACCTAGCTTATCTATGAGATCGGAGTTTTGTAGAAAAGGAATGTGCGGCGGCCTATATATAAGTGCTACAAAAAGTGGGGGATGGTCACGTGATTGAATAATACACATAATGTATTCGGGAATGCCTGGACAGCCTGATTGTGTTGTTTAGGATTTGCATAATATACTGGCTTTAAACGTGTTTTGCACATATCGTATATTAGCCCACCCCCAAATTCATTCTTATCTAATATAATTATTGAGTAGCCTTCGATCTGAACGCGATCGTCCCCGACCGCAGGTGAGAGGTGCGTCTCAGCCACCCCAAAGAGGTGGTAGGAGGAACCAGTCAAAAGGTGTTGACGGATTATATCAATGTGACGTCTAGGTGCGGTAACATTGATAAATCCTACTCTCAGTCCCCCCACGATGACCCCCTCTCTTGCCGTGCTTACCTAGTCATTCCTTGTCAGTTTTAGAATTTTTTGTCGATTTTCCGATGTTGATGTTGATGGAGAGATATTCTTCTCCAACATGGTTTTATTACAATCACGTTGCTTATCTGGTAGTTCTGGTTTGTTGGAATATAATATGCAAATTGCTTGAAGTTCAGCAGCATTTGTGAAAACATGAGAGATACCACCGTCCCGCATCTTGACAAGAAAAGGACCCCCCCTGTGCCAGACATACTTAAAACCAAGAGTTTTGGCTTGCATTCTTAGAGTTCTATAGGTTTAGACGGTGGTACTGTCTAACATCTCATTTATAAATATTTTACCTGTTAACAGTTGGTCTTTTGTCTCCTGGTCGAGATGCATGACGTCAATATCCCTCATGTGAAAGCTAGTAATGGTATGCTTAGCACGCATGATTTTATCCACTAAGTCGGCTCGAGAGAGGGTAACAACCCACGGTGACCTCCGGTGCAGCAGACCGCAAGTTGCCCGATCGGAGCAGGCGGGTGCCTAAGATATCCTCTATTTTTAAGGTTGGGAGTACCTTTGCTAAAATAGCATACGCAATTTCTTTATGTTTACTCTCATCTCCCTCAAAACTATTCGATATTATTAATTTATCATTTTTACTTGTAGTGGATATCTTACCATTTGTTAAGGGGACCCGCCTACTACGCACCGGACAAGTTACTTTTTTCGGCTTAGCTCCGGTAACAATAGTTGCCTCTGTCGGAGAGGCCATGCTACGATTTATAGGAACAATATTATGAATATTACGGTCACTTGATACCTCGTCAATATTCGCAGAATTCTCGCATTCGTCATTATGCCCGTCAATATTATCGTAACTTAAGCTAGAACGATTTATTTCTTTATTTATGAGTGTGCCAATATTTATGGTTTTAATCTCATTTAGCATAGTTTCACTGGTGTCTGTTATTTTATTATTAATATTAAAAAGTTCGTTCGTAACCTTATTGCAGTGTTCTTCTAGTCTACCTGCTAATTTTTCTTCTAATGCAATTAATTTTCTTTTTAACAATAAATTTTCATTATTTATGTCTACTAAATGCTTACAGTGTTCTTCATTTTTCTGCAAAAACTTCATCAGCTGGAAGTTTTGCTCAAATAGTCGCGATTCGATTTTATCTACCCTGGATTCTATAGTACCGACCAAATCCTGCATTGCTGATAAGGGCTTTA
Organism: Gastracanthus pulcherrimus; assembly: GCA_949152435.1. Classification (NCBI taxonomy): domain Eukaryota; kingdom Metazoa; phylum Arthropoda; class Insecta; order Hymenoptera; family Pteromalidae; genus Gastracanthus; species Gastracanthus pulcherrimus. Next base: position 88,721,284 of record OX424575.1, read on the forward strand.
GTCGATCAGTAATAGCATCCAACCTAGACTCAAGCGAAGCATTATGTCTGTTCAGGGCATTGTAAACATTTTTCGATGTGCTTTTAGCAAACTCAGTTATGAAAGAAATCGTTGTACCTTTTCTCAATACAGATTCGTCAAGTTGTTTTAAAATAGAAATATTTTCAGCGTTAGTGATGTTAGATGCCGTGCTTGATGTATGCAATACCTCTTTGGACTGAGACGCGTTCACTGCGCGCATGCTGGTGGTAGACGTATCGCTCATGGTATTCTGCACAGCATCCCGCTGAGTAGAAGGGGACTCCTCCCCACTTATTGTTGCCTTGCTGTCATTGCCGATATTAGAGCTCACCGTGATGCTTGGGCTGCCGAAGAAGCGGTACCCCTACTCGACAGCAACCCGCCATGCACCTGTGCTGGACGGGGTAGAGGCCATCAATGGCACACGCGTGCTGCTGCTGTTCTCCGTGTCGATCATATTGTCCTCCTCCCCCTCCTGCTGGCTGACTGGAGAAGCGCTGAGCCTCTCATCCGTGCTGGTGTTAGTGCTGGAGAGAGACTGAGGTAGGGGAGCGGGGGGCCGCAGCTGAGGCGAAAAGTTATTCGCAGCGTACGGCTGTTTCGGCGGCTTCGCCGGTACGCGTGCCTGCAACTGCTCGGCAGACTTGACGACGGGCTTGTTGTTGTCGCCCATCTTGCTTATATTCTTCTTTCTCTCGTCTATGCTAGTGTGTGTTTTCGTCGGCTGCTTGATGCTGGTATTTGCTCTGTTGCTGATGTTTATACAATAGGTACACTTAAGAGCAGTGCTACTACGCATTTTCTGCACTGACTTCATGCATGCAGAGTGGCATTTGCGTGTGCACGTAGAGCACTTAATTAGCGCGTTGGTATTGCGCACAGCCTTTTGACAGCTGGTGCAGCTCAATGTGTCCATTGTAAACAGGCCTAGCAGCCGACAGTGAAAATAGTTTACAGCTCGCACACGTACCTCCTGCTCGCGACTAAATCTAGTAGCTTAATAACTGGTTTCCATGTGCCTCGTGGATAAATATTTCGATCAATCGATCAAGCGTCTACCGTGACGGTGAATACGGCACTTGATGAGAGTCTAACCTCAATGAGACGATGATATGACGGCCAGAAAACACTCCACAGTTTAATAAAATCATCAAAGAAAACCAAATTTAATGTCTGCAACCGTACTTAAACTCGAGGCACACACGTTAAAACACCGCCAAGGACTTTCACCAGTCACAGCGCCCGTCAACTAGCCGCGAAGCAGGAGCGAGGATCTGCAAGTATCGCGACAAGATAGAGAGAGAGGGACAGAGAGAGAGAGTAACGGCGAGCGAGCGACGGCGACGAATTGCGTGCGGCGGACGCATAAGTAAGCGCGATTTGCGGATCAGTACAGCGGTACTGATAGTTGTACACGCGCACAAAAGGTGCAGTGGTATCCTTCGATCATCGCGATCTGTCGCTCGCGAATCTGTATTTATATGTACATCGCTATTTGTTTTTTTTTATAATACACGTGTTTTTCTCGCTTAAATACGTGTTATAATTTTTGCATGCTGACACCCTCGTGAATCCTTATTTCCTCTTACTCCCCAATTGCGTGGGAATACTCTTCACTGACTAGCTGGACACGCCGTCGTAGTTCAGGCAAAGAAAAACCACCCGCGGTGCACTAGAGAGACCTGCGCCGTTATTGACTAAATAAACGTTATTTATTAAATAAACTGTTATGTTATAATCTCTTTAAAAAATAGCATCAAAGGAATTTTTAGCAAATTTCTTGAATTTTTAATTAAAAATGATTCCAAAACGTATTCATGTCCGTTTCGATTAATTAAGTTCATTTTAAAACTGAAAATCCTTACAAAAGTGGGTTTAATCACTCGAACCATTACACCAAAAAACATGAAGATAACTTTTTTCAATACAAAATTACTGCCATAGTCGCAAAATGGCAGAAGTGCCATATTTATATTAAAAAAATTAAAATAAAATGAAATATTGTTATTAAAATTATTAAAATGCACATTTTGGCATTAAAGTCATTTTTACCTTCAAACTAATTTAAATATAGGGCTTTAAAAAATTTACATACCAAAAGGAACATTTTTGCCGAAATAATTATTTTTTTTTTGTTCTCGATTTCCCAGAGAATCATCTATATATGTGTATATATATCTTCCTATATAATATAGTCTTTGGATCGATTCTACGATCAGATACGCTGGGAGAAACGGCCAATTTTGTCGTTATCGAATTTACTCGTATTATATCTAATGTCAGTGTTTGAATTTTCATTTGGTCAAATTAATCTATTACGACATAAGGCTCAAAAGGGTCGACTGACTCGTTCGGATTAATCCTATGGTCTGATATGCTGGGAGAGACGGCAATTTTTCTCGTTGTCGAATTCTCTCGTATTTTATCTAATGTCATTGTTCGAATTTTCATTTGATCTAATTAAACTCTCACGGTATAAGGCTTAATAAAGAGGGTCGATGAAGTATAAAAACTAACTTGTCGATGTTTGTTTAGACCATTTGGGTCAATTTTAGGGTTTGATAGGCTAGGAAAAACGGCAATTTTAGTCCTTATACACTGTGAGCATGTGGTTATAGTATATGTTATTTTATTTTCAAGAATAGCGCCATCTTACGGTCAAATGACGTGATCGGGGTAGTACAAAATACGCAGATTCTTATGGGCATTCAATGAAAATAATATTTTTTTAATTACTAATGAATCTGAGACTATCCTTATAATGTTTTTTAATAATAAATAAACATGTCAATTCAAGAAAAAAATTTGAGCTCACACAAATTGTCAGAAACTTATAAAAAATTATTTTCATTGAATGTCCATAACTAGAGCCTGTGTAATTTGTACTACCCAGATCACGTCACTCGACCGTAAGACGGCGCTATTTCTGTGTACAATACAATATCTGTCGTGCTTACAGCGAATAGAATTTTCTCCGATTTTATCTAATGTGAGTATTCGATTTTCATTTGGTCAAATTAAACTCTTACGATATAAGACTCAAAAATAGTTGAGAGAATATAAAAACTAACGTGTAGACATTATTTTACACCGTTTAGGTCAATTCTACGGTCTGTTACAATGGGAGAAACGGTCAAATTGGTTGTTATCGAAAATTCTCGTATTTTATCTAATGTCAGTGTTTGAATTTTCATTTCGTCAAATTAAACTCTTACGTTATGAGGCTTATAAAGTGTCAATAGAATATAAAAATGAACTCAAATCAATTTTTTCATACCGTTTAGATCATTCTTGGTCTTATATGCTGGGAGAGACGGCCATTCTTGCCGTTATCGAATTTCCTCCTATATTATCTAATGTCAGTGTTTGAATTTTCTTTTGGTCAAGTTAAACTCTTACGGTATAAGGCTTAATAAAGAGAGTGTAGGGAATATAAAAACTAACTTGTACAAATTATTTCACACCGATTAGATTAAATCTACGGTGTGAAATGCTGGGAGAAACGGACATTTTGGTCGTTATTGATTTTTCTCGTATTTTATCTTATGTGAGTGTTTGATTTTTCATTTAGTCAAATTAAATTCTTACGTTATCGTGCTTCAAAAGAGTCGAGGGATTATAAAAACTAACTTGTAGAAATTGGCTAACATCCGTCGGATAAATTCCACGGTCTGATATACTGGGCAAAACGGACAGTTTAGTCGTTATCGAATTTACTCGTATTATATCTAATGTCAGTGTTTGAATTTTCATTTTGTCAAATTAAACTATTAAGGTAGAATGCTTAATAAAACGGGTCGATGAAATACATAAACTAACTTGTAGACATTTTTTCAGACTGTTTGGTTCAATTCTACGTTCTGATATGCTGGGAGAATCAGCCATTTCTGTCGTTTTCGAATTTTCCTACATTTCAATTCAATAGTGATACAGGCGTAAAATTGAGGAGAGGGGTCTTGGGGTTTCTAACCCTGTTAGAAATTTGTTTAGAGTAATATGTAGAAACATATCTAATTATACGGAAAACAAATTTTTGGTCATACCCATAGGGCATTCGCCCGCTATAGGCAGTTGTAGGTATATATGGATTATATAGCATATATAGACTCTACCTTTCATATGGAGCATCTGTACGTGAATAGGGCGACTGCCTTAAAAACTCACTTTAAAAATTACGCTTCTGTATTTTTTAGAGGTTAGAATAAGAAAACTACATAGTATTTATAAATACTGGTTCGACATGCACTGATCCTAAAATAGTTTGAAATAATAATAATAATTATTAATCACAGTATTAAAAATTATTCATCTTTCAAGCTGTAAAATAAACATTAATCGTTTTTACTTACAACAAAGTGTAGAGGCCCTTAGGGCGTATTTATAATAAGGCGCGGAGTAAACTCTCGACGATATATATAAATATAATTTTGCATAGCGAAGTCATAACTAGAGTACTAGGCGCACATAGATACAACCTTGTTGCTTCACCATAAGTAAGAGTCCACTTATCGCAATTCCGTACTGTGCTGTGCGGTGCTGTGCGGTGCTGTGCCATCCGATTTTAGAACGGAGAAGTCTATCGACATCTGTATCTATGGTCCTTCAATTAATATTTTATAAATATAATTCAGATTATTTAATAAACGAATAATTTTGATGAAAGAAAAAGGAAAGAAAATATCTATGGTCTTTGAGATAACATTTTAAAAGTATTATTTAGATTATTTAATAAATTAAATATTTTAATAAAATATTATAACAAAAACGTTATCAAGGAACGTAGTGAAAAGATCTTAATTTATGATGTTATTATACGTATACAGTGGTTCAAAACTGATAAGTGATAATATTCGAGTTTATAATTAAATAATTATAGGTTTATTAATTCAGATTTCTAATGCAATAATATTTAAACAAAATTCACTTTATTTGTAGTATATAGATCTTTGTTACTTAATAAACTAATCTTCAATTTATTAAATAATCTAAATAATACTTTTAAAATAATAATTCAACGACCATAGTTACAGATGTAGATAGACTTGTTTTAAAATCGGACCGCACAATACAGCACAGTACAGCACAACACAGCATGGGATTGCGCTTATGAGTACTCTCACTAAACGAGCCCTGACCTCCGGAAGTATTTTTAGAAAAGGTAATTCTTTGTTGTAACCAGTGCTTATTTAATAGTGATACAGATTCAGCGGCTATTGGAAGAGGGTTGTAGTTAGAAAAATATATGGTGTAGTATATGACATAATATGCATGATATTGTTATGTCCTGAAATCCAAAAAATATGAGAATTCAGAACAAGTATGATATAGTCCAGTGGCAGACTCTACCCTGTAATCTGGTATTCTTACTACCAGCAACCTGTATAATATTTTTATAGATTTTTAAAATTAAATGCTCCTTACTTTTAATCTCTGCTGGATCTGTGTAGCTGCTTTCTGCAGTGTTACCAAGTTGAGGGTTGATAAATTATATTTTTCCAATAGTCGAATTCCCAATAAAACTTTTATTTATTAATTTGTATGAATTATTATAATTGTAACAATGGAATCGCTCTGCAATTGACTTCAGAATTTGGTAGTATACGTTGTCTATTTGTAAGATCGAGTTTCTGTAAAATCATTGATAAAAATACATTTAACTTTTAATAGATATTTTATAAAGTTATAATAGATGTATAAGTTTCAATTGTGTATTTAGTTGAGCCGTGAAACAACCTTTTGTGGGCCTTAGGAACGAACTGCCCGTTATTGCTTTCGTTTTCTTTTATATCTTATTCCTTATTGATTGAAAAGGTATAATATTTTAAAATTTAATAAAAACGTTATTTCAAAAAAGATACGCAATCTTGTAAGTATTACAAACGATATTATGAAACGCTTACTTTACAATTTCGCATCGTCCAATTTACGATTGCTACATGTCTGTATTTCAAAATGACAATCCTTTTGTCGAACTTTATGTCAGTGCTCTGAAATTATACACTTAGCTTGACAAAAGGTATGTTACTGTTTAATAAATTTTATAATTTTAAAGTACGTCTGCTAGTCGTAACAACATATATAGATATACAATGTAATACACTTTTCTAGCACACGTTGAAACGGACAAACTATGTGTCGTTATGTGAGATGCGAAATCGCGGAGGGATGTCCCTGTGAAAGATGCGCGGAGTGCACTTGGTCCTCTAGAACGTCCGATTACTCCGGCCGAAGCGGAACTGATCTTCGGTTAGCCCCCTAAGTCTTACAGTTGCCGCGATGCAATGCGTGCAAGCTGTTCGAGTTGTTGCCTGGAGGGAGACTAAGAGGTGGGGGGGGGGTCGCTGTCGCCACTTGGGCAGGTGCAAATGGTCTGGATCTAAACTTAGCTAAAACAAAAATCATGATTCTTGGAAGTCTTGCTTACATTTCGCAAATTGACATAGCAAACCTTCCTGAAGTTATAATTGATGGCCATGCGCTTCCATATGTTTCCGAGGTCCGTAACCTTGGTGTGTGGTTCACCCCTACTCTCGAGTGGCAGCTACATACTAAGCATGTAGCACGAAAAGTCTATGGCACCTTATTTGTTTTAAAACTCTACAGACATGCCCTAACGTTGAAACTAAGGAAAAACTTGGTGGAAAGTCTTATATTTCCACAGCTTGATTATGCTTCAGTCGTATACAGTGATCTTGACTCCACCCGATCCCTGAAGATTCAACGTGCCCAAAATGCGTGCGTTAGATTTGTTTTTGCCAATATTCCCTTTCGTGCTCATGTTACACCTTTTAGGCTGGAATAAGGCTGGTTGTCAGCAGCGCGTAGGCGTGAATATTTTACTGCCGCACTAGCCTATGTTGTCATTGCCCACGGACGTCCTTCTTATCTTGCCAGTTGTTTTTCAAGACTCAATATTGATGCAACTATGCGTCGGTCAGCTAGGAATCCCCCTCAAGTTCTTCTTTATCCTGACCCTCGTACGGAGTCCCTCAATCAGGCATTTAATATAAGAACGTCCGCGTTGCTGAATTCATTATGTGTTGTAGATTTTTCTACATCAGCCCTTGGGACTTTCAAAACCTTCCTGCGAGATGCTCTCTTTACGCGTGATCGTATAGACTGGGAAACAAGGATTCAAAATGAGGGCTTATCTCTTTAGTTAGGTATTATATTATATTATATTTTATTACATATGTTGCGTTAGCTGTACAACTTAGAACTTAGAATTTAGTTAGAATCTATTCATTCGATATTATTAATTCTTGAATTGTAATTAATATTAGGCGAATTTACACTTGCAATTAAACTTACATGTTAATTTCTTTGTACATTTATGCTATGTAAATTTAATTAAATTATAACTTTGTATTTTCTTTGCGCCAGACGGGGTTCTACCCCAAGGCGGAATAAAGATCAATCAATCAATCTCTATCGCTCTCTCTCTCTCTCTCTCGCTTCTCACTTACCAAGCGCACAGTCGTGCGCTTTGCGTCGGCTGCTCTCTCTCCTCCGAATGCTTGCTATAGTACATGATATTGTAATACATAATATGTGAGATATATGGCTTTCGCCCGGAGAGGCGTCGTGACGATTTAGGAGGGAGTGCAATAATACTTGCATGAACAATAAAACCGTCACAACTCCCCTCCCCATACGCTGGGTAGCCGACCAGGAGGTACAGCTCTCCATAATCTCCGGTTATACGGGCGAGTTATGAGCCAAAAAATACAAGGTAATAAGACATAATCATAGTAATAATAATAAAAACAATCAATCATATGAAGTATGACATTATTATGTGACATTAATATATATGTAGAAAAACAAGGTTTATCTAGGGTATTTGCATATTAAAAAAAATTTGATGTATCAAAAATATAGTTGAAACTATGTATTAAGAAATCAAACCTCCTACTCTCTTTTGATACAGTCAAAGATCAGTGACCTGATCAGTCGGTACAAAATTTTGCGCGTAAATTAGGCGCCAGTGAAACGAATGGAAAATGATAATAAAAAAATGAGTAGTTATGTAGGTGAGAATGATGAACGGTGGGGTCGCTCGGCGGAGGAGCTAGGAGGAGCTTCGAAGTGGCCTATCTCCGGCGGCCGTAGCTGAGGTATGTTTCATGGACGTCGAAGTTTGAACAGTCCGGCGGTTCCTCACTCCCGGCTCTGTGCATATCGGGCATTTCGGACCGGCTTCTGAGTAGCTCCTTCCTATCCCTTTGGCCTGGCGTTCCCTCACTCTCCGCTTTGTGAACTCAGCATCGAGTCGGGCTTTTCTGGCCTTCTCCTCTGCTCTCCCTCTCGACCTTCGATGCTTCGGCTGTTAGCCGTCTCGACTCGCGTGCCCGCTCCTCGACTCTTCTCTCGGCCATCTCGGCTGTGCGTTAGGCCGCCTCCCTCTCTCTTCGGTCCTGTGTTTCTCGAGCTTCTCCTCAGCGCTCGGCTTCCAGGGCCTGTCGATCGGCCGCTATTCTGAGCTTCTGGCGATGTTTTTCGGCGGCCTGCCTCTTCTTCTCCTCATCGCTGACGACCGGGGGTACGGCCTCCGCCGTGTCGTATTCCCGCCGTCAGCCTGTAGTGGGAGCCCCGAGCTCTGGCTCGCCGGGTTGTCGGACGGGTTCGCCGCATCCCAGCTTAGGAGGTTCAGCAACCGTGCGAGGTTTTCTCGTTGTTCCAGACGGATCGTGATGCCCGGGTATTCGTCGTATTCGCGCGTTAAATTATCCGAGTCGTTCATCGCCTCCCGTAGGGTTTCCACGTAGGCGTGTTTGCAATCGTTTGCCCGGCGCTGAGCATCACTGACTCGGCTGAAGACTTTGGCACTTCGACCTCTTCGGCTTGCTCGCCCCGGCACTGTCCCGGCTTCTTGCTCGGTTGTCACCGCTCTCCGGCTAACGGCCAGTTGCTGCTGTGTCGGAGTCGACTCTTCCGCATCTGCGCTGTTCTCGTCGGTCGTAGGCCTGCCGTCGTCGGCCGGCGTGCTTCGGTCAGCTGATGACTCGTCCCTCATCTTGGGCTGGTGGTTCTGTGATGGTATCTGTTGGATGATTGTGATTGATAGGGTGATTTATGTACGAAATGAGTGAATGTTCGATAGTAAATACGTACTAATAATAAATTGTAAAAAGTGAAAAAAAAGTAATATTGAGAAACGTGAAAAATAAAGAACAAACATAGAAAATACAAATTTTTTCTATGCGGGCGAGTGATACATGAGGGGTGGGATGATATGGCACTATTCATAATGATATCGCGTTCTTCTCGGTGATAGATTGACTAGCTCGTTTACATTTTTACTCTTCGAGCCTTTCGGTCGCCCGCGTGTGCGCTTGTGGCAGCGTTAGCTCGCTGAAAGTTCTACATTTTGCGCTGTAAGATTGCGGGTTGTCGATTGTTGCAGTACGTTCCGTGCTTCGCGCGCAGGTTTTGCATTTTTGTTTACAGTGATGCGCGTTTTTTCTCGGCCTACCTCGCTTTTTATGTGTGTTTGACGGTATCGCGGGGATGCTGGTTGGGAGCTCTTCGCTCTCACTCGCTATTTCTCTTCTCCTTCGGATTCGTGCAGCAGCTCACTGTTGTCCGTATAGTGCGGCGCGAAGAGAGTCACACTGGCTTTCTCTTGAAACTGTCCGTTTTCATCTGCTAATTAATAGATGTTTGAACTTATTTGTCTGGTTACAGTGAACGGCCCAGTGAATCTCGGTGCAAACTTTTTATTATGCTTTCTGCGGCCGAGTATTGTACCTGGTTTTGTTTCCAGACTTTCTGGCCGATGGCTTTTCCTTAAGTACTCGGATCTTGTCGACAAGTTAAGAGAGTACTGTGATGCTTACAGTCGCAAAATCATAATGGGTGATTTGAATGCGGTTTTATTGGCTGACAGTGATGATGCGAAGTTTGTTCTCAAACTTGCAGCTAAACTGTCACTTTATATCATCCAGCACGTAGCGACTCACTATACCGACACCTTGCACACATGATTAGACACTATACTAGTGGACAGCAACGACGCAGTAGTAAACAGCAACAACTTTAATCCGTCCTGGCCTAGCAAACATAATATCATAGATTTAGCTATAAATGTTCCTACTCTGTGTGATAGTCCCTTCGCGTATAGGGACTACAAAAATATTGATCCACAGGAATTGTAGTCTCTTCTATTTAGTTATGATTGGTCAGTTTTTCATGAACAACATATTGATTTAAATACAGCTCTGGACTGCCTTAATTCCAACTTATTAAACGCGATTGATAACTTAGTTCCATTGAAGCGAGTTAACCCTTGCAAAGGCAATCCACCCTGGATTGATGATGAAATTCATTAGTTAAACGCAAAACGTGATTCAACGTACAAACAGTTTAAAAGGACCGGCGATGGGCGATTTTATAGTGAGTTCGTAGAATTCCGCAATAAATCTTTATTGAAAACCGTGCAAGCTCGGATATAATATTATCAAGGAAAGCTGCTTGGTAAACAGCAGAGTGATTTCTGGAAAGAACTGCTCAATTTAGAGAGGGATTGCACGGGTTCACGGCGGAGGAACTTAATATCCATTTAGCGGGAGTTTCAATCTCAACATCCGAAGATCCTGTCTCAATTGAGAACTTAGTAACATCTGCCAGTGACGAGGGGTTTAAATTAAAACCGATCGGGCTTGCAGATGTTATACTTGCGGTTGCGCACTTCTCCTCGCAAACGAGGGGCGAGGATGACATTAGCGGTCATTGAGCAACACATGGTGAACTTATTCAATTCTTCTCTGGAGAAGGGCGTATTCCCGGACCTATGGAAGAGAGCTCAAATATTGCCGTTGGGCAAGTGTACTACACCATCGTCGGCGTCGGACTTTCGTCCTATTGCACTACTATGCTTTCTTTCTAAGGTTTTAGAAAACATCGCCCATGACCAGATTCTGGAGTACATGACCGTAACCAAACAACTTGACCCTATGCAGCTCGGCTACAAGAAGAACAACTCGACCCAGACTGATTTACTTAAACTGGCGGAAGATGTAAGGACAGGAATTGACAAGAGACTTGTGACTTTACTGTTATTGCTTGACTACAGCAAGGCTTTTGACACAAAATCGCCAGCTAAGCTCTTAGCAAAGCTGCGGGCTCTGGGGTTTTCCAGGTATGCATTAATTTGGATTAAATCATACGTTTTGGGTTGCAAACAAGCCGTTATTGAGCGCTCTGACACCAAGTCACCTTGATTGTCAACAAATCTTGGAGTGCCCCAGGGATCCGTGTTAGGGCCCTTGCTTTTCTGTCTTTACATCAATGACATAAAAGAACGGTTTGTTGAGCTGAATAAAGAATGCGCAAGCACTTAGCAATGGCCTTGATTTTCCTACATCTTGACTACTGCTTTCTGGTGTATCTGGATGCTTACTCGAGCTTCGTAGCCGACTGCAAAGACTGTAAACTCGTGTGTGCTATACGCTTTAGGTACTAGGGGGACGAGCGCATTATCCCTTAGAGAGAGCAATTAGAGTGGACTCGGGTGGACTCTCGAAGAACCGTTTTTATGGCGATAACAATTTATAAGATTATACGGACAAAAGAGCCAGTCTATCTCGGGACGCTTTTCTAAAAGAACGAATCAAAACGGCCTGTAAGGGGTGAGGTTAAAGAACTCTCTACTGCGCAGATGCATACTGAATCAGGGCTAAGATCTTTTCAACTACAAGGTGCGCATTTGTGGAACCCACTCCCTTTTCAGATAAGGTGGAGGTCAAGAAATACTTTGCATCCTTCGATTAATTGTTATCGTCGATTGATTATATCTGTTTAAGTCTTTTTTTTTGTTTTAATTTATTGTTGTATTGTTAAATCATAATTTATTTAATTTATTGGTGTAATTGCTTATTTTTTATTTCTTTTTTCTTTTTTTATTCTTTTACTTATTAATTTACAGAAACAATTTTACAATGTATGCATGTATTTATTGGTATGATTGAAAGCGATTGCTAATGTATGTATATAATTTTATTTAAATAACTGATAGGTATAATACAAACCATTTAGGAATCATGAATTTCATATCTGACAACAAAGTGCAATACTCTGCGTACTGGACTTCACATATGTGCAATTTATTTTAGATAAGTTAACATTGTGATACGTAATTCTAAGAGACAGATGCAACATAAAAGAAATTTTTTTTGTACATATTTACAAATAAATATTCTCTCTCTCTCTCTCTCTCTCTCTCTCTCTCTCTATCTTTTTCTCTCTCTCTCTCTCTCTCTCTCTCTATCTTTTTCTCTCTCTCTCTCTCTCTCTCTCTCTGCATGATCAACTAAAGACCAAGAAGAAGGAGGTAAAGCTTATCAGCCAATGATGCACGATGGAAAATGAAGAGAGCGAGGGAGCAGCCGAAATGTATGAAAATAGAACCTCCTGGCTCCCTTACTTAGCCAATGTCCCGAAAGTTAAGGCCAAGCAGGGCGGATCTATATCGATACCTCCAATGAAGAAGAGGGCCCGATATCCCTCCTACGCACCCTGAATGTACAGAGCTAAGTAGAGGAAACTCAGAGGACTGAATCCATCAGGCAGGCAAACAGTCAGCAGTCTCAACCGAGGTGCAGCCTATTGCATCTCGACTGTAGCACAAACAAGTCCAACTTAGTAACTCAGCGATCTCATCGAACTCATTCTAGTTCCGATACCAGCTCCAGCTCCGAGGCCGACACCAACTTCGAATCTCCGACGCCAGGCCTATTCTCTAGGACTACGCAACGCCAGCTCCAGCTCCGTATCTTCGTAGTTAGCCCTGACGCTGACGCCAACTTCTCAAATTCCGCCAATTCTGCAGCATCATCTCTAGCATTCGGAGGAGGGAGAGAGCAGCCGACGCGCAGCGCACGACCCTGCGCTTGGTAAGTGACAGAGAAAAAGAGAGAAAGAGAGAGAGAGAGAGAGAGAGAGAGAGAGAGAGAGAGAGAGAGAGAGAGAGAGAAGTGTAGAGTTCTCTTAAACTTCTACAAAAAGAGAAAATAGAACTAAGTAAATTATTGATTGGCTGTCCTTATTTCTTTAGATACTTGCTCTACAATCTATCCTTTATTATATATTTTTTCCTCCGAAAGTGCGGTATTCTAGTTCTTGTAAAGGATAGTTCCCTAATAAGTTTGTTATTGTAATGCCTAGGGTCCTGATGTCATGTGACCCAGCCGAAAATATAAGGTGCGTGCTCGCGAAGCTCGCCGCGGACCACTCGGCTCGCGCTCTCTCACCTGTACGGTCGAGGCTCAACTTATCGTCGCTGTGGCCAAACAACTTTGAGACTCTGCTTGTTACCGATAACTTTGCGGGACGCCAGGAATTATTTCGAGCTATTTATACGAACATTTAAGTAACGTATCGCGATAGTTGTTTTCGTGCATATAATAAATTAGTTACTTTAACTTGTTAGTGCGAACGTTTGACGATTCGATCACGGTTCTGCTGCCACGTGCGATTGACAAGTCCGTCCAGCCCAATCGGGGTAAATATATTTTGTCAGTAAACAAATATTTTATATTGTGTGCGGTATTTAATTGTTATATTTGTACGTAGCGATTTATGGAAGATGGAAGAACTCAATTGTTTGATACGGAAAGATCGTTGCTGTGCACGTGCTAGACGAGTCGGCAGAACCACCGGTAAACGAGACCACTCCGACATGTTCAACGACTGGCGTGCTCAACGGCATAGTAATGTACGCATATTAGAAATAAGACTAAATTAACGACCGAGTTAACGTAACTCAGATTCTTTCGACACGATTGTATTAAAAGCTGTATTTTATTAGATTCGTAATGAAAGTGATAAGTGATTTAGTGCGCATGTATGAATGAATAATGTATAAATGAATGAAGTAATATTTTAATAAATAAGTGATGCGCTGTCAGAATTTTCACAAAATAAAGTTTATCTCTTGTCTCTACCTTTGTACTATATGATCCATTTAATTAAATTTGTATGACCCCAGGCAATATAATAATCAGTGCGTTTCATTCTTATACCTTTCCATCCTTCCTAAAGGTACACTTCAGTTCTAGTAAGCAGTTTAAGGTGAAACTATCCTTACTCTCATCCACCTTTCCCATAGGAAAACTAGTCATTCGAATATCCCCATGCTATTACGTGAAAACGTAGGTGTTAAAAATTAAATTCTTTAAAAGAATAAACAAAAGACGTTTCCGCCGCACAGAGACGTCAGATTTTTTTGGGGGCCCCTCCGGGGTATATATGTATATCTTTTCTTCTTGTAGGCATCTTTTATATTATATAATTCTAAATCACTAAAAAAGTGTTTATTTAAATAGTTTAAAAATCCGAAAAGAAGTGTTTAAATTACTACACAAAATCTGTCTAAATTTGTGAATATTACTTAAAATATGCTAAATGCGTCTAACTCCGTGCATTAAAAATCTTGCAATCTAATTCAGTCTAAAATAAATCTGTGTAACTCCATGCACATGGTTATCAAGATCTGTGAATGATAATTTTTTCAGTTGCATTATAAAGTGAAATAACAAATTGAAAATCTAGTAAATGTGTGTGTATATATATATATATATATATATATATATATATATATATATATATATATATATATATATATATATAAATATTTTATATATATATATAAATATAGAATATAAAAATATTTTCCCCATTCAATAGAGTTAATATTATATATATATAATATTAACTCTATTGAATGGGGAAAATATTTTTATATTCTTTAGAATGTATCTTTAAACTTAATAAATGTTAAAAACCAAACATATAAAAGATTTCTATAAAGATATGCACATCGATAGGTTTAAGCTACTTTTCTTATAAGAAAAGTATGCGTTAAAACCATTTTTACAAATCTTTAATTTAATTGTTGGAGGTTTTAAGTGCGAGACAAAAAAAAGTGACCCGCTTTATACAATTAACGTTAATTTAACCTAATTTCAATTTTTTAAAAACTTTTAGTACTCTGAAAAATTTAGATTATATATATATATATATATATATATATATATATATATATATATATATATATATAATCTAAAAAGTGTCAGAAATCCGATTATAAAATATTTTGAAAAGTCCAAAGATGTAAAATGAAATATATATATATATATATATAATCTAAAACGTGTCAGAAATCCGTTTATAAAATATTTTGAAAAGTCCAAAGATGTAAAATGAAATTTTTCAGAGTACTAAAAGTTTAAAAAAAATTGAAATTAGGTTAAATTAACGTTAATTGTATAAGGCGGGTCACTTTTTTTTTGTCTCGCACTTAAAACCTCCAACAATTAAATTAAAGATTTGTAAAAATGGTTTTAACGCATACTTTTCTTATAAGAAAAGTAGCTTAAACCTATCGATGTGAATATCTTTATAGAAATCTTTTATATATTTGGTTTTTAACGTTTATTAAGTTTAAAGATACATTCTAAAGAATATAAAAATATTTTCCCCATTCAATAGAGTTAATATTTCTCATAATAAAATGATCAGCTTTACCCTCCCGATCGGTTTGACCTCATTCTCCCCTATATGTTGCAAGTTTTATCAAATTGTTTGTTCTCAGTCTGCATATTAAAGTTGTTTTAAAAAATCTTTAAATTACGTATCATTATTGTAACAAGTTAGAATTTTCATTATTGAAAAATAAATTTTGAAATATATAGTTCAAATGCATTTAAAAATCACTGTTACAACTTTTGTTTTAAATAAAATAATGTCAAAGTCGTTCACATAATTTTTATTTAAAAAAAAGAGGTTGTAAGATCTTCAAATAATATATCCAGAATCCAATTAGTTCAATTAGTCTATTTACTTCAATAGTATACGAGTTATTTTGAATACAGTAAAAGTTAACTTCCAAGTTATTATTTTTCCAAGCATAAAATAAGTTATTTCAGAATATTGAGTATACGGTGACTTAGAAAAGGCAAAAATTTGAATTTTAAGTTCCAACAAATTACTTTTCAAGTAAGGTTTATTCAACACAAGAAATAAATTGTTTCAAGCATTTTCAATTCCTTACAGAAAAAATTAGTAAATAAACTATCTAGTTCATTCGAAGGTTTAAAAGTGAAATGTTGACATATTGACTATACGGTGGTTCATAAAATATATTTTTTAAAGATTTTTTTTTTTTATAATTTTATCAATAATTTAGTGTTTTTCATATAATCTTGTATGATTGTTATCTTTATAATTCTAAGCTGAAGTAGAATTAAAAATAAAGTTGTTTAAATACTATTCGAAGGGTCAAATCATCAATTTTGGAATTTTAGTATACGGAGGGTGGAAAAATTTGAGAATCCAGCATTCTTATTGTAATTTCAATGTAATCAAATAATTATATATTAAGATTGAGTTTTAAATGGTATCAGAATCCTTTTAAACTTGTATTAACATCATATAATCAGATATAAAGTTAAATTTGAAATTTTTTCATAAAATCAGGGTTCCGCTAGAGTGAAAAATTTTATTTTTTTCTAAATAGTTTATTTATTTAAAGATATATGTTTAAGTTACTATATACGTATACAACTTAACTTCTTATTAATACGAGGGTAGTTCAATAAGTCTTTAGAATGACCAACAGATGGCGCGCGAATCGCTCCAAATCATCTGTTTTCAGTCAGCACCACTCCCGACTAGATATATGGTGCAGTCACAGTCCACATCTTCTGAGTTTACGTGTTTTTATAACCAATTGAAAGAAAAAATTGCTTGTTAAGAAAAATGGAAAAAAACGAGTTCAGAGCGGTAATTAAACATTTTCATTTAAAGGGTTTAACTCCATATGAGATAAAAAATGAATTGGACTCAGTTCATGGCACATCTGCCCCTGCCTTAGCAACGGTTTATAACTGGGTAAATGAATTTAAGCGTGGTCGTACATCAATAAGTGACGAACCACGTTCAGGAAGGCCCGTAGAAGCAACTACTCCCGAAATCATCAATAAAATCCACGATATGGTGTTGAAGGATAGAAGATTAAAAGTGCGTGAGTTAGCTGAGGCCACAAGGATATCTATAGGTGCAGTTGTTTCAATTCTACATGAAAAATTAGGCATGAAAAAGCTATCGGCAAGATGGGTGCCGCGTTTGCTCTCAGCTGAGAATAAACGCAATAGAGTGGTCGCCTCTGAGGCTCTTTTGGCGCGCATAAGTCGGAATCCTGAGGAATTTTTTCGTCGATTTGTGACTGTGGATGAAACATGGATACACCACTACACTCCTGAGACAAAGGAACAATCCAAACAGTGGATTTCCACAGGCGAACCAGCTCCAAAGAAGGCAAAGACCGTAAAGTCAGCTGGTAAGGTTATGGCTACAGATTTTTGGGATGCACGTGGAATTATACTTATTGACTACTTGGAAAAGGGTAAAACAATTACTGGTGAGTATTATGCATCATTATTAGAGCAGCTGAAAGAAGAAATTAAAAAAAAACGACCACATTTAGCGAGAAAAAAAATTCTCTTTCATCACGACAACGCCCGAGTTCACACATGCTTCGTTTCAATGGCTAAAATTGAAGAACTAAAATTCGAATTGGTCGAACACCCACCGTATTCACCAGATTTAGCCCCCAGTGACTTTTTCTTATTTCCAAACTTGAAAAAATGGCTCGGTGGACAGAGATTTATGGACAACGAAGACGTCATTGCCTCTGTAAGTGCTTATTTTGAGGAACTTCCGAAAACGCACTTTTCTGAAGGATTAAAAAAACTTAAAAAGCGATTGGCCAAGTGTATAGAGCTCCAAGGAGATTATGTTGAAAAATAAAAAAAAATTTACCCAAAAAAAATTGTTTTTATACTTTATTCTAAAGACTTATTGAACTACCCTCGTATCACTAAATAACTTTTAATTGATTTATTGCTGGGTAGACAGTTTAATTGAAAAAGTTGTTGTTACGAAGGATCTGAAACTGAAATATTGAGTATTTATCATTTTAATGAAACTTTTTGAATGATTAGACGTATTTTGAATTTTGAATACATTCTTGTATGTTTAGATTTATTTTTAACTTGAGATGTATTTTATAACTTACTGATTATATCCATTAAAACGATTCAATGGTTACATCCAGCATCGGCCTCCTGCGCCACCCTACTTGCATCCGCACAAGAGATGTGTATCTACAGAAGAAGGAAAGCCTCTGAAGTCTTGGCTAAGGAATGCACTTTTGTCTATGTGACAGTGACGCGCTCTAGCCGCGGACTCGGAACGGGGTGATTCAGCGTAGTGAGTTCGTAGAATTCCGCAATAAATCTTTATTGAAAACCGTGCAAGCTCGGATATAATATTATCAAGGAAAGCTGCTTGGTAAACAGCAGAGTGATTTCTGGAAAGAACTGCTCAATTTAGAGAGGGATTGCACGGGTTCACGGCGGAGGAACTTAATATCCATTTAGCGGGAGTTTCAATCTCAACATCCGAAGATCCTGTCTCAATTGAGAACTTAGTAACATCTGCCAGTGACGAGGGGTTTAAATTAAAACCGATCGGGCTTGCAGATGTTATACTTGCGGTTGCGCACTTCTCCTCGCAAACGAGGGGCGAGGATGACATTAGCGGTCATTGAGCAACACATGGTGAACTTATTCAATTCTTCTCTGGAGAAGGGCGTATTCCCGGACCTATGGAAGAGAGCTCAAATATTGCCGTTGGGCAAGTGTACTACACCATCGTCGGCGTCGGACTTTCGTCCTATTGCACTACTATGCTTTCTTTCTAAGGTTTTAGAAAACATCGCCCATGACCAGATTCTGGAGTACATGACCGTAACCAAACAACTTGACCCTATGCAGCTCGGCTACAAGAAGAACAACTCGACCCAGACTGATTTACTTAAACTGGCGGAAGATGTAAGGACAGGAATTGACAAGAGACTTGTGACTTTACTGTTATTGCTTGACTACAGCAAGGCTTTTGACACAAAATCGCCAGCTAAGCTCTTAGCAAAGCTGCGGGCTCTGGGGTTTTCCAGGTATGCATTAATTTGGATTAAATCATACGTTTTGGGTTGCAAACAAGCCGTTATTGAGCGCTCTGACACCAAGTCACCTTGATTGTCAACAAATCTTGGAGTGCCCCAGGGATCCGTGTTAGGGCCCTTGCTTTTCTGTCTTTACATCAATGACATAAAAGAACGGTTTGTTGAGCTGAATAAAGAATGCGCAAGCACTTAGCAATGGCCTTGATTTTCCTACATCTTGACTACTGCTTTCTGGTGTATCTGGATGCTTACTCGAGCTTCGTAGCCGACTGCAAAGACTGTAAACTCGTGTGTGCTATACGCTTTAGGTACTAGGGGGACGAGCGCATTATCCCTTAGAGAGAGCAATTAGAGTGGACTCGGGTGGACTCTCGAAGAACCGTTTTTATGGCGATAACAATTTATAAGATTATACGGACAAAAGAGCCAGTCTATCTCGGGACGCTTTTCTAAAAGAACGAATCAAAACGGCCTGTAAGGGGTGAGGTTAAAGAACTCTCTACTGCGCAGATGCATACTGAATCAGGGCTAAGATCTTTTCAACTACAAGGTGCGCATTTGTGGAACCCACTCCCTTTTCAGATAAGGTGGAGGTCAAGAAATACTTTGCATCCTTCGATTAATTGTTATCGTCGATTGATTATATCTGTTTAAGTCTTTTTTTTTGTTTTAATTTATTGTTGTATTGTTAAATCATAATTTATTTAATTTATTGGTGTAATTGCTTATTTTTTATTTCTTTTTTCTTTTTTTATTCTTTTACTTATTAATTTACAGAAACAATTTTACAATGTATGCATGTATTTATTGGTATGATTGAAAGCGATTGCTAATGTATGTATATAATTTTATTTAAATAACTGATAGGTATAATACAAACCATTTAGGAATCATGAATTTCATATCTGACAACAAAGTGCAATACTCTGCGTACTGGACTTCACATATGTGCAATTTATTTTAGATAAGTTAACATTGTGATACGTAATTCTAAGAGACAGATGCAACATAAAAGAAATTTTTTTTGTACATATTTACAAATAAATATTCTCTCTCTCTCTCTCTCTCTCTCTCTCTCTCTCTATCTTTTTCTCTCTCTCTCTCTCTCTCTCTCTCTATCTTTTTCTCTCTCTCTCTCTCTCTCTCTCTCTGCATGATCAACTAAAGACCAAGAAGAAGGAGGTAAAGCTTATCAGCCAATGATGCACGATGGAAAATGAAGAGAGCGAGGGAGCAGCCGAAATGTATGAAAATAGAACCTCCTGGCTCCCTTACTTAGCCAATGTCCCGAAAGTTAAGGCCAAGCAGGGCGGATCTATATCGATACCTCCAATGAAGAAGAGGGCCCGATATCCCTCCTACGCACCCTGAATGTACAGAGCTAAGTAGAGGAAACTCAGAGGACTGAATCCATCAGGCAGGCAAACAGTCAGCAGTCTCAACCGAGGTGCAGCCTATTGCATCTCGACTGTAGCACAAACAAGTCCAACTTAGTAACTCAGCGATCTCATCGAACTCATTCTAGTTCCGATACCAGCTCCAGCTCCGAGGCCGACACCAACTTCGAATCTCCGACGCCAGGCCTATTCTCTAGGACTACGCAACGCCAGCTCCAGCTCCGTATCTTCGTAGTTAGCCCTGACGCTGACGCCAACTTCTCAAATTCCGCCAATTCTGCAGCATCATCTCTAGCATTCGGAGGAGGGAGAGAGCAGCCGACGCGCAGCGCACGACCCTGCGCTTGGTAAGTGACAGAGAAAAAGAGAGAAAGAGAGAGAGAGAGAGAGAGAGAGAGAGAGAGAGAGAGAGAGAGAGAGAGAAGTGTAGAGTTCTCTTAAACTTCTACAAAAAGAGAAAATAGAACTAAGTAAATTATTGATTGGCTGTCCTTATTTCTTTAGATACTTGCTCTACAATCTATCCTTTATTATATATTTTTTCCTCCGAAAGTGCGGTATTCTAGTTCTTGTAAAGGATAGTTCCCTAATAAGTTTGTTATTGTAATGCCTAGGGTCCTGATGTCATGTGACCCAGCCGAAAATATAAGGTGCGTGCTCGCGAAGCTCGCCGCGGACCACTCGGCTCGCGCTCTCTCACCTGTACGGTCGAGGCTCAACTTATCGTCGCTGTGGCCAAACAACTTTGAGACTCTGCTTGTTACCGATAACTTTGCGGGACGCCAGGAATTATTTCGAGCTATTTATACGAACATTTAAGTAACGTATCGCGATAGTTGTTTTCGTGCATATAATAAATTAGTTACTTTAACTTGTTAGTGCGAACGTTTGACGATTCGATCACGGTTCTGCTGCCACGTGCGATTGACAAGTCCGTCCAGCCCAATCGGGGTAAATATATTTTGTCAGTAAACAAATATTTTATATTGTGTGCGGTATTTAATTGTTATATTTGTACGTAGCGATTTATGGAAGATGGAAGAACTCAATTGTTTGATACGGAAAGATCGTTGCTGTGCACGTGCTAGACGAGTCGGCAGAACCACCGGTAAACGAGACCACTCCGACATGTTCAACGACTGGCGTGCTCAACGGCATAGTAATGTACGCATATTAGAAATAAGACTAAATTAACGACCGAGTTAACGTAACTCAGATTCTTTCGACACGATTGTATTAAAAGCTGTATTTTATTAGATTCGTAATGAAAGTGATAAGTGATTTAGTGCGCATGTATGAATGAATAATGTATAAATGAATGAAGTAATATTTTAATAAATAAGTGATGCGCTGTCAGAATTTTCACAAAATAAAGTTTATCTCTTGTCTCTACCTTTGTACTATATGATCCATTTAATTAAATTTGTATGACCCCAGGCAATATAATAATCAGTGCGTTTCATTCTTATACCTTTCCATCCTTCCTAAAGGTACACTTCAGTTCTAGTAAGCAGTTTAAGGTGAAACTATCCTTACTCTCATCCACCTTTCCCATAGGAAAACTAGTCATTCGAATATCCCCATGCTATTACGTGAAAACGTAGGTGTTAAAAATTAAATTCTTTAAAAGAATAAACAAAAGACGTTTCCGCCGCACAGAGACGTCAGATTTTTTTGGGGGCCCCTCCGGGGTATATATGTATATCTTTTCTTCTTGTAGGCATCTTTTATATTATATAATTCTAAATCACTAAAAAAGTGTTTATTTAAATAGTTTAAAAATCCGAAAAGAAGTGTTTAAATTACTACACAAAATCTGTCTAAATTTGTGAATATTACTTAAAATATGCTAAATGCGTCTAACTCCGTGCATTAAAAATCTTGCAATCTAATTCAGTCTAAAATAAATCTGTGTAACTCCATGCACATGGTTATCAAGATCTGTGAATGATAATTTTTTCAGTTGCATTATAAAGTGAAATAACAAATTGAAAATCTAGTAAATGTGTGTGTATATATATATTTATATATATATATATATATATATATATATATATATATATATATATATATATATAAATATTTTATATATATATATAAATATAGAATATAAAAATATTTTCCCCATTCAATAGAGTTAATATTATATATATATAATATTAACTCTATTGAATGGGGAAAATATTTTTATATTCTTTAGAATGTATCTTTAAACTTAATAAATGTTAAAAACCAAACATATAAAAGATTTCTATAAAGATATGCACATCGATAGGTTTAAGCTACTTTTCTTATAAGAAAAGTATGCGTTAAAACCATTTTTACAAATCTTTAATTTAATTGTTGGAGGTTTTAAGTGCGAGACAAAAAAAAGTGACCCGCTTTATACAATTAACGTTAATTTAACCTAATTTCAATTTTTTAAAAACTTTTAGTACTCTGAAAAATTTAGATTATATATATATATATATATATATATATATATATATATATATATATATATAATCTAAAAAGTGTCAGAAATCCGATTATAAAATATTTTGAAAAGTCCAAAGATGTAAAATGAAATATATATATATATATATATAATCTAAAACGTGTCAGAAATCCGTTTATAAAATATTTTGAAAAGTCCAAAGATGTAAAATGAAATTTTTCAGAGTACTAAAAGTTTAAAAAAAATTGAAATTAGGTTAAATTAACGTTAATTGTATAAGGCGGGTCACTTTTTTTTTGTCTCGCACTTAAAACCTCCAACAATTAAATTAAAGATTTGTAAAAATGGTTTTAACGCATACTTTTCTTATAAGAAAAGTAGCTTAAACCTATCGATGTGAATATCTTTATAGAAATCTTTTATATATTTGGTTTTTAACGTTTATTAAGTTTAAAGATACATTCTAAAGAATATAAAAATATTTTCCCCATTCAATAGAGTTAATATTTCTCATAATAAAATGATCAGCTTTACCCTCCCGATCGGTTTGACCTCATTCTCCCCTATATGTTGCAAGTTTTATCAAATTGTTTGTTCTCAGTCTGCATATTAAAGTTGTTTTAAAAAATCTTTAAATTACGTATCATTATTGTAACAAGTTAGAATTTTCATTATTGAAAAATAAATTTTGAAATATATAGTTCAAATGCATTTAAAAATCACTGTTACAACTTTTGTTTTAAATAAAATAATGTCAAAGTCGTTCACATAATTTTTATTTAAAAAAAAGAGGTTGTAAGATCTTCAAATAATATATCCAGAATCCAATTAGTTCAATTAGTCTATTTACTTCAATAGTATACGAGTTATTTTGAATACAGTAAAAGTTAACTTCCAAGTTATTATTTTTCCAAGCATAAAATAAGTTATTTCAGAATATTGAGTATACGGTGACTTAGAAAAGGCAAAAATTTGAATTTTAAGTTCCAACAAATTACTTTTCAAGTAAGGTTTATTCAACACAAGAAATAAATTGTTTCAAGCATTTTCAATTCCTTACAGAAAAAATTAGTAAATAAACTATCTAGTTCATTCGAAGGTTTAAAAGTGAAATGTTGACATATTGACTATACGGTGGTTCATAAAATATATTTTTTAAAGATTTTTTTTTTTTATAATTTTATCAATAATTTAGTGTTTTTCATATAATCTTGTATGATTGTTATCTTTATAATTCTAAGCTGAAGTAGAATTAAAAATAAAGTTGTTTAAATACTATTCGAAGGGTCAAATCATCAATTTTGGAATTTTAGTATACGGAGGGTGGAAAAATTTGAGAATCCAGCATTCTTATTGTAATTTCAATGTAATCAAATAATTATATATTAAGATTGAGTTTTAAATGGTATCAGAATCCTTTTAAACTTGTATTAACATCATATAATCAGATATAAAGTTAAATTTGAAATTTTTTCATAAAATCAGGGTTCCGCTAGAGTGAAAAATTTTATTTTTTTCTAAATAGTTTATTTATTTAAAGATATATGTTTAAGTTACTATATACGTATACAACTTAACTTCTTATTAATACGAGGGTAGTTCAATAAGTCTTTAGAATGACCAACAGATGGCGCGCGAATCGCTCCAAATCATCTGTTTTCAGTCAGCACCACTCCCGACTAGATATATGGTGCAGTCACAGTCCACATCTTCTGAGTTTACGTGTTTTTATAACCAATTGAAAGAAAAAATTGCTTGTTAAGAAAAATGGAAAAAAACGAGTTCAGAGCGGTAATTAAACATTTTCATTTAAAGGGTTTAACTCCATATGAGATAAAAAATGAATTGGACTCAGTTCATGGCACATCTGCCCCTGCCTTAGCAACGGTTTATAACTGGGTAAATGAATTTAAGCGTGGTCGTACATCAATAAGTGACGAACCACGTTCAGGAAGGCCCGTAGAAGCAACTACTCCCGAAATCATCAATAAAATCCACGATATGGTGTTGAAGGATAGAAGATTAAAAGTGCGTGAGTTAGCTGAGGCCACAAGGATATCTATAGGTGCAGTTGTTTCAATTCTACATGAAAAATTAGGCATGAAAAAGCTATCGGCAAGATGGGTGCCGCGTTTGCTCTCAGCTGAGAATAAACGCAATAGAGTGGTCGCCTCTGAGGCTCTTTTGGCGCGCATAAGTCGGAATCCTGAGGAATTTTTTCGTCGATTTGTGACTGTGGATGAAACATGGATACACCACTACACTCCTGAGACAAAGGAACAATCCAAACAGTGGATTTCCACAGGCGAACCAGCTCCAAAGAAGGCAAAGACCGTAAAGTCAGCTGGTAAGGTTATGGCTACAGATTTTTGGGATGCACGTGGAATTATACTTATTGACTACTTGGAAAAGGGTAAAACAATTACTGGTGAGTATTATGCATCATTATTAGAGCAGCTGAAAGAAGAAATTAAAAAAAAACGACCACATTTAGCGAGAAAAAAAATTCTCTTTCATCACGACAACGCCCGAGTTCACACATGCTTCGTTTCAATGGCTAAAATTGAAGAACTAAAATTCGAATTGGTCGAACACCCACCGTATTCACCAGATTTAGCCCCCAGTGACTTTTTCTTATTTCCAAACTTGAAAAAATGGCTCGGTGGACAGAGATTTATGGACAACGAAGACGTCATTGCCTCTGTAAGTGCTTATTTTGAGGAACTTCCGAAAACGCACTTTTCTGAAGGATTAAAAAAACTTAAAAAGCGATTGGCCAAGTGTATAGAGCTCCAAGGAGATTATGTTGAAAAATAAAAAAAAATTTACCCAAAAAAAATTGTTTTTATACTTTATTCTAAAGACTTATTGAACTACCCTCGTATCACTAAATAACTTTTAATTGATTTATTGCTGGGTAGACAGTTTAATTGAAAAAGTTGTTGTTACGAAGGATCTGAAACTGAAATATTGAGTATTTATCATTTTAATGAAACTTTTTGAATGATTAGACGTATTTTGAATTTTGAATACATTCTTGTATGTTTAGATTTATTTTTAACTTGAGATGTATTTTATAACTTACTGATTATATCCATTAAAACGATTCAATGGTTACATCCAGCATCGGCCTCCTGCGCCACCCTACTTGCATCCGCACAAGAGATGTGTATCTACAGAAGAAGGAAAGCCTCTGAAGTCTTGGCTAAGGAATGCACTTTTGTCTATGTGACAGTGACGCGCTCTAGCCGCGGACTCGGAACGGGGTGATTCAGCGGACAGCATATATAAGCAATCCCAACGGGCTCATGAGGTGCAGTCATTTTTTGGAACTTCCTTCGAGAGGGCAAAGCTATACCCGGCGGTACTGCGATCGAGACTAGAATAATCGTGACTTGCATTTTGTTCGTTCGCCCTTTTATACTTATACTCGCGTATAGAGTTACAATAATATTTCGCGTCGCTTTTATCATACATTATGATTTGTAATTGAAACGAGATTTGTATTTTAATTATGAATAAAGAAATTAATCTCACGGAATGAGTGTTAAGTGTTTTATTGTGTAGGGTTTTTTTTTGTGTCCATTTTCGATATATTATCTCTTGCATTTAGAGTATTTTTTGTGCATGCGTGCGTGTATCCTTGATACTCTCGCTCTCACAATTCAATGTGAGAGTTCCTGCATCGCTGCCCTGTTGCTAAAGTTCAGCAGCGAGACATCATCATATAAACATCTCTAATGTCATTTGCAATTCGAGGAAGGATGTTGTACAAGTTTTCACTATTGCTGAGATGCTACTGCGAGACAGCATCATCGAATATTCACTACCGTCGCATATTCTTGTAAACGAAGTCTGTATCACTTATTTATTAATATTATTTTTTGTCAGGCTAACTTGGCATTTTCTTTTTCTTTGAGAACTCGGTAATAATTACAATTTGAGACTTCGTGTCAATTAAATTTTAAACAAGTTATTTTTATACTATTTAATTCGCTTTCTTTTACTCAGGTTTTATATAGGTTCTTAAATTTTGTCGAGTATAAAATATATGTATTATTTGCGGATTCAATTATTTACTTTCTGGTACATTCATAACGTAGAAGGGTAACTTTACTCACGTAGTTTAGCAAATTTTTATTGGCCCACCTTTCCAATCAGTCGCTTTATGCTGTTTGCATTTCTGCACTCATGAAGAGACTAAGCAACCGGATAGTAGGATGAGGTCTCTACAGATACTCTAACCCTCAGTTCCGCATGCTTCCCGACTATAAACGTCTCGCGTTTTGCTACGATTATTCGTTGGCCAGGATGCAACAGAATGTTGAACACCACTTTTGACTTTAATAGCTTAACCTAAAATTAGTCAAAATCCTTGCCGTTTTTTCAGTACTCGCTGGAACATGAATTAAGTTGTAAATTAAAAATTGATATTAGAATGGAATTCAGATTAATAAAGAATACAGATATATACAATTTAACATCCTTGAATAACAGTTTGAGAAAATATTTTAAATAATAAATCAGGTTTGAATTAGCACCCATCAATTTACAATAAATACTAATAAAACAAAGATATTGTTCAGACACTTTGACAACATATATTCATTCTAGTATAGTATTGCAGTTTTCAAAACTTTAGCCTTACGAATTATTATCAGATAAATAATATTGAAATAAGTGATAAAATATAATGTTGAATAATTGAATATAAATTGAAAAGGAAATAATTTGATTCCTGACTCATTGACCAAGTAAGACATTCATAAGAATATCCACATTTTTTATTATGTTCCATAATCGTTACGTTGCTTAAATACAATTAATATAGATAAACACTGATTTGTTTTCGCATTAATAAACTTATTTATTACTTGGACAATTCACTTTTGCTGCAATAAGGTTCTAATATACAAATTCCTTTTATAGTAATTTCAGACATTGGCTGTTATACAATTTATTGATAAAAAGTTTCGTAAATCTTAAATGTGTTTGCTGAAATCCGTATTTGTATACTCAACTCAGAAATAAATCCTTTACTATGGGCCAATTACCTAAAATAGGTTACTAAAAACCTTTAATGTACAAAAAGAATAAAACAAAATTTCGTTCAATAAAATAAAATTACTAAAACTCAAATAACATTTTTGCGAAATTAAACATTTATGAATAAAATAAAATGACATAAAATTTAAACTCAAATACATCGATTTACAGTTGTTATATTAATAATTGAATACCGAGTCTGCTAGAAGGATATACAATTTAGAATTGAAATTCATGTTTTAAAGACAATTTCAAGATTAGCGATCTTATAACTTCACATAAATATATTAAATTCACACACTAGGTTGTTTCCAATTGTAATTTGTAATCTCTTAAAGCATTTATATTTTACAAAATGGTTAAACGTTCATTAATTCATGGATATTGATGTAATTGATTGTTGCTTTAATAGATTTGTTATTTTTGAAAAAAATAAAATTATAAATAGAAATATTTGACTATTTAGAAATTAATGTTCATTTAGACTTTTTTAAAGCATTATATAAGTAAATTACACCAGTTCAATTCTAATTCAAATAATCGTAGTGTTCATACTCCTTGTCAATATCCTATATAGCTTGTATCCAAAACAAAAATTATTTCGTAAAATTAAATAACTTTTAAATACAATTGTTATAGCGTATTTTGAACTATTAGAATACTTATCTGCTTTCCTGACTTCAACTGTTCACAATTTCTCGAATAGCTTGTTAATTATAAATCACTCTTGTTGTAATAGAGATTATTTTAACCTTAAACATTCTTATCAATTTTTGAGTTACTTTGGTTATTTATGTGTACACAACCAAATTTGTTTATTTTTCAAATCCAGTTCTATTTTTATTATACATTGTTCTGATTGAATTTCAATTTTGTTTTCTGACAAATTAACTTATTTTTATTGGATATATTTAATATAGACATTGGTTACTATGAAAGTTGTACATTTTCTATAACCTCAAACCTCTATAAATTTTAAAACTTTAAAGTCCAAATCTAAATTTGTAAAGGAGTGCATGTGTTAAACAAATAAGAAAGAAAGTTTTTTTTTCAATAATATACATTTTAAGCAAAAAAGCTTGTATGGTCCATTTACCACAAGTGTAATCTAACAGAGTTATGATTTTTTTAAGTTTTATTTTTATCATTTTTCATCAACTTTAAGCATTTCTTTCATGAAAACTTAAGGTACTACGTTAAATGTTCTAACGGTCATTTTGCTCAAAATAAGTCAGAAAATCAGATTAATTTTTTTATCCTAGAAACTAAATTTTTTAATTTTATAAACCCACGAGATGGTGCACTTTTCGGTACTACGTGAACACGCGCGTGGGCTTCTCTCAGGCGATAGATTTAGATATAGGGCCTTAGCAAGGAATATTATCAGAACTTAAGTACTAAAATCGTTTGGGATCATTTATTTATCAATAACATACATTAGTTTAATATTTTTTCGAATCCGTTAATAGTTTTTTTATTGTTATCTTAATAAAATGACGTTCGGAGAAAGTGTGGTGTCCTAAAGACGCTACGCTCGTGATCGCGTATTAAGTAATCTTTTATACAAGTAGCACTGTATTGATTATTTTTCTTGAATGAACTTAATAAACAAGTGCAGTTAAATGATGAAAAAGTTATTCTCTTTGGCAAAATATTGCGAGATATAGAACATAATTATTCCGACGCGTATAAAACAACGCTTTTAAATGAATCTTCTTATCCACTAGCACATCCATTTATTACTGAAAAAATGACAAAACAATTTCGAATGGGAAACCTAAAATAAAAAGTAAATTACATTATATAAATAAGTAGTAAGTAAGCTGTTATAGGAAGACATAACAAATGACGTCATCACTGCTCGACCTCTCTTATCTTATCTAATCTTAATGGTTTGTTGATAAGATAAGCCTCAATGTTACATTCCATAGACGTGTTACTTATCTTATTCATTACTTTTTAATTGTTTATGTGTATCAACAAACAGATAAGATATGTAAACAACTTACTTATCTTATTAATTACTTTTTAATTGTTTATGTATATAAACAAACAGGTAACGTATGTAAACAACCTTATCTTAGCCACAACCTTATCTTAGCCAAACTTATCTCAGCCACAACAATGACTCTCCCCTGCGTGACCAACCCCTCTTATCTTAATGCTTTGTTGTCAAGATAAGACTCAAGGTCACCTAGGTCACAGTTCATAGAAGTGTTACTAATTAATTGTTTATTTATATAAACAACCAGAAAAGATATCTAAACAACCCCACTCCCCTTATCTTTGACATAACAGTGGCTCATCCCTGCGCAACTTCTCTTATCTTAATGGTTTGTTTACAAGATAAGACTCAAGGTCATAATCCAGAGATGTGTTACTTATTAATTACCTTTTAATTGTTTACTTAATAAACAAACAGATAATACACCTAAACAATGACTCTACCCTGCCCAACCTTATGTTATTTGTATTTTGATAAGATAACACATAATCTTATCTATGTTGAACAAAGATAGCAAATAATGTTATCTATTCTTACGCAAATATAACCTAGAATCTTGACCGTAATCTTAACAGTTTAGATGCCACTGTCCAAAGATGATTTTAATGTTTTGTGGTAATAATTTGTTGTACTACGTATTCAAAATATTGTGGTCCTGAAAAGGACCGGTTTTTGTTTTTAAAAATCTCTTTATTCTTTAAAACTCTTGTATCCCTTACGCTCGGGGAAGGAAAATGTGTTGTTCGAGAATTTCCGCATATAATGTTTTGATTTCTGCGATTCTCCATTCGCCTGACTGCCCCGGTCTTTGACTGTGTTACTGCTACTTCCCTCACTCTGGGGCGATGATGCTTTACCTTGCGATTGACCCATATTGCGATAAGCTGACTCCTTGAGGGGGATAAGATGAATAATGAGATATGAATCGGTTTGTTTATGTTTTATATTATATTATATAGTAATTATAGATTTTTTGAATGGAAAGTTCAAGGATATGGTAGAGTGGTGGTGGGTGTAACATGTAAGAATAGTCAATAAAAAACATCATTTCAATTATTTTTATTTATTATAATTGAAAAAAGTATGTGTATAAAACGTTATAAGAAAGAATAACATTATTCACGATTTCAAGGTTCAAGTAGATACGCATACAATTCATTGTATATAATTGGTAATTTATAAGCAGCAATTTCTAAGAGTAACACATTTAAAATTGATAAACTAACGTCATTATCTTGCAGAAATTTTTCATTAACAAACATTTTAATATTATCACCGTATAAAGTATAGTATTGATGAAACGCTTCATATGTCTTCATCATACTTGATTTAGCGTGTTCTAGGGTACCGTATTTTCTAATACATTCTTCTAGGTACTCTTTGATGAAAGTGATAATGGCATTTACCTGAGCGACGCAACTTTCTAGTTGAGCAAGGTGTGTATCGATACATGGTAAGAGAAGTTTCACCCCATCAAACGTAGCTTTCTGCATGCAGATAGCCGGTGGTGAGTAGGATGTTTTCATTTTTCTCTTTTCTTTAGATGATTGAGGATCACCTACAACTGCAACTGCTTCATCCTCTTCTACAGGATTAAAGAAAGTTCCAACTGCAGGCCTTTCTTCGATCAATATGACTTTCGTATTCTAGGAACTTATAACATCAAATCATAACCATCCAAGTACATTTTTGATAGACGGCCATATTCCGTTTGAAATCTGTAGGCGTCTTGGAAATACGCATTGATGAGATCGAAGTAGCTCTTGAAAAGTGTCCAGGTGTTATTATCAAATTTGATAAATTTGAAATTAGATGTTGACATTGAAAGTTTTACAATTGCGCGATAACTGCCGTGATCGTACTCCAAAACAAATGGATATTAACTTCGTGCTGAACTTGCTTAACGCATACCTCGTAGACAGCAGTATGTTCGGTAGAAGATTCAGCATATGAGCTTGATAGCATTCACTTGATTGAGCCATGCTTGTTTAATAAAGACTGCATTATGAGCTGTATGAAGTAGTATGAGAAATATGTGGTAAATTCGCAAACTAGCAACTGAGCTGAGTCCAAACTCTGCCCACTCTTATAAACACCATGGCAAAGTCAGCCTCTCCACTAAAATTATATGGTATAAGTCAGAGTGGGGAGATCCAAACTAACGGTTAAAAATTCTTCCACGTGTATTCGACGAACCGATATAAAAAAAAAATAACTTTATGTTCTGACGAGTATCCGATTTTGTGATACGAGCATAAAAGATGATGAAATACAAATGAAATATTATACTTCCAACGCTACATGATATGATTATATTTATAAGACTACCAAGAAATAAAATCGGTTAGATAATTTTTTTCGGATATTATTAATTATATATTATTATATATTAAAAAAACAAAAACTTGACCACGGTACTTATATGTTTTTGGGATCGCTGAATCCGAATCCAGGGTTAGTTTAACCCCATCAGATCTTTCTCAAGGTCAGTTGAAGGTCAAATTATCGAAATACGTGAAAAATACACTAAAACCATGGTATCTTGGGGTTTTTGGGGTCGCTGAATCCGAATCCGGGGTCAGTTTAACCCCATCAGAACTTTCTCAAGGTCAGTTGAAGGTCAAATTATCGATATACATGAAAAATACACTAACACCATGGTATCTTGGGGTTTTTGGGGTCGCTGAATCCGAATCCGGGGACAGTTTAACCCCATCAGAACTTTCTCAAGGTCAGTTGAAGGTCAAATTATCGATATACATGAAAAATACACTAAAACCATGGTATCTTGGGTTTTTTTGGGGCGCTGTATCTGAATCCGGGCTTATTACAACCCTATCAGGTCATGGTCAAGGTCAGTTGAAGGTAAAATCAGAAAGATTCATAAAAAGTAGAGTCAAACCATGACATTTAGGGGTTTTTGGGGTCGCTGAATCCGAATCCAGGGTCAGTATAGTCCCATAAGGTTATATTTATGGTCAGTTCAAGGTTAGTTCAAGGTCATGGACGTAAAGAGAGTGAAAAAATTAGTTATAAACTGAAACAATGCAAAAGGTAATGTAAACCATAAAGCAAAGAACAATGTATATGCAAGTACAATCGTATCCTTTAAAACTATATGATAGTTTGCTGCTCCTTCATTTACTTTAAATTTGTTAGAAGTATATGCAATTCAATAAAATACCCGTAAAAATATTAAGCCCATTACTCTTTTTTATGGTAACGAACTATTTTATTGTCAAATGATCTACGAAGTGGATCACGCTTCTGCTTCTCTGATGTTGATGGTAGATCTCTTTTTAACGACCAACAGTAATCTGCTAACATATTTACGTCCCATCTTCCTTGGTACCTGCGCTCCATTTCCTTGATATCATGGTGAAATCTCTCTCCTTGCTCTTCGCTGTAATCACCTAGGTTTTCTGGAAATTCATCAACATGCGAATATAAAAAGTGTAATTTTAGATTCATTAGGCAGCCTTGATTTTTGTAACTATTTACTAAATTTAAAACTATTTGTTGGTAATTTGGGCTCTTATGATTTCCAAGAAAGTTTTTAATTACGTCCTTAAAACATAACCATGCTTCTCTCTCTGTATGATTAATTTTCGTAACGAAATTTTCATCATTTATCATCTTACGAATCTGAGGGCCATCGAAAATTCCTTCATTTACTTTAGCATCATTTAATTTGGGAAACTGATTTCGCAGATACTTAAAGCAGCTACCATCTTTGTCTAAAGATTTTACCCATTGTTTCATAAGTCCCAATTTAATGTGCAGAGGTGGTATAAGAATTTTTGATGGATCAACATGTGGCTTATCTTTTATATCCTTAGAACCCGGTTCGAACTTTTGTCTAAGGGACCAGACACTCTTTATGTAATGATTCTTTCTATATATATTCTAGACATGAAAATTGATGAATTTGATTCGGTTCCTAAAATCATATGCGCAATATGTAGAAAAATGCTACAGAAAGACAAAAATGGTAAAACTGAAGTAAAAATGAAAGTGCCTACGATATGGAAGGAACCTTTAAGAAAAGAAGACTGTTATTTTTGTAATACGAATTTGCATGGAGTTAATAGTAAAAACAAGTCGCAAATTAATTACGCTAATGTTGAAAGTGTCACGAAACCTATATATGAATCGTCAATTGATAAAAGAGAAGATCCACTGGGTATGTACGCAAGTAGAAGTATGGATCTTGAGGAAAATTTAGAAAGACATGATGAAGATGAAATCTTAGAAGAAGAAATGGAGGAAGGAGATATTATTGCGGAAGAAGAAATAGCGCCTGATGAAGACAATGACGTTGCTAGTACAAGTGATACAAGTGACGAAGAATACATCCCCTACAATACTAAGAAGGAGAAAGGTCCACTTACACAGGAAAAAGTGAATGATCTCATACGCGATTTGGGCCTACCAAAGGATGGGGCGGAGTACTTGGCTTCATGGCTAAAAGAAAATACTAATGAAGCTGGAAAAATTAAAGTTTCTTACTACCGAGATAGAGATAAGAAATATCGTGATTATTTCGCTAAAGATGAAGAATTTTCCTTAGTTTACTGCAAAGATATAGTTGATGAATTGCTTTAAACATGGATGTTACAACCCTAACCTTAATAACGAGTGGAGATTGTTCATCGATTCGTCAACGAGAAGTTTAAAAGCCGTTCTGTTACACAATACAAATGTTTATGCAGCCATTCCCATATGATATACGGTAATACTGAATGAAGAGTACTGTAACATGAAAGTAATATTAGACCGAATAAAATACAATGATCATAAATGGCAAATATGTGGGGATCTTAAAATCATAACAATACTTCTGGGGCAACAATCGGGATTCACAAAATATCCTTGCTATTTATGTGAATGGGATAGTAGGGATAGAAAGAATCATTACATACAGAGTGTCTGGCCCCTTAGACAAAAGTTCGAACCGGGTTCTAAGGATATAAAAGATAAGCCACTTGTTGATCCATCAAAAATTCTTATACCACCTCTGCACATTAAATTGGGACTTATGAAACAATGGGTAAAATCTTTAGACAAAGATGGTAGCTGCTTTAAGTATCTGCGAAATCAGTTTCCCAAATTAAATGATGCTAAAGTAAATGAAGGAATTTTCGATGGCCCTCAGATTCGTAAGATGATAAATGATGAAAATTTCGTTACGAAAATTAATCATACAGAGAGAGAAGCATGGTTATGTTTCAAGGACGTAATTAAAAACTTTCTTGGAAATCATAAGAGCCCAAATTACCAACAAATAGTTTTAAATTTAGCAAATAGTTACAAAAATCAAGGCTGCCTAATGAATCTAAAATTACACTTTTTATATTCGCATGTTGATGAATTTCCAGAAAACCTAGGTGATTACAGCGAAGAGCAGGGAGAGAGATTTCACCAAGATATCAAGGAAATGGAGCGCAGGTACCAAGGAAGATGGGACGTAAATATGTTAGCAGTTTACTGTTGGTCGTTAAAAAGAGATCTACCATCAACATCAGAGAAGCGGAAGCGTGATCCACTTCGTAGATCATTTGACAATAAAATAGTTCGTTACCATAAAAAAGAGTAATGGGCTTAATATTTTTACGGGTATTTTATTGAATTGCATATACTTCTAACAAATTTAAAGTAAATGAAGGAGCGGCAAACTATCATATAGTTTTAAAGGATACGATTGTACTTGCATATACATTGTTCTTTGCTTTATGGTTTACATTACCTTTTGCATTGTTTCAGTTTATAACTAATTTTTTCACTCTCTTTACGTCCATGACCTTGAACTAACCTTGAACTGACCATAAATATAACCTTATGGGACTATACTGACCCTGGATTCGGATTCAGCGACCCCAAAAACCCCTAAATGTCATGGTTTGACTCTACTTTTTATGAATCTTTCTGATTTTACCTTCAACTGACCTTGACCATGACCTGATAGGGTTGTAATAAGCCCGGATTCAGATACAGCGCCCCAAAAAAACCCAAGATACCATGGTTTTAGTGTATTTTTCATGTATTTCGATAATTTGACCTTCAACTGACCTTGAGAAAGATCTGATTGTTTAATCTGACCCCGGATTCGGATTCAGCGACCCCAAAAACCCCAAGATACCATGGTTTTAGTGTATTTTTCATGTATATCGATAATTTGACCTTCAACTGACCTTGAGAAAGTTCTGATGGGGTTAAACTGACCCGGGATTCGGATTCAGCGACCCCAAAAACCCCAAGATACCATGGTTTTAGTGTATTTTTCATGTATTTCGATAATTTGACCTTCAACTGACCTTGCGAAAGATCTGATGGGGTTAAACTAACCCTGGATTCGGATTCAGCGATCCCAAAAACATATAAGTACCGTGGTCAAGTTTTTGGGACTTACAATTTTTTTTTGTGGGGCTGTGTTATTAATCATGTACATAGATAATTTTTAATTTATTTTTATTTTTTTTACATTAGATAATTTTTTTTTTTTTACATTAGATAATTTTTTTTTTTTTACATTAGATAATTTTTTTTTTTTTACATTAGATAATTTTTTTTTTTTTACATTAGATAATTTTTTTCGGATATTATTAATTATATATTATTATATATTATTAATCATGTACATCCTGTGTATTATTAAAAGTAGAAATATGAATTGTTATGTATATTCTAAGAAAAACGATTGTAAAGCTATACAGGATGCAAGAGGATATGTTAAGGAAAAAAAATGATAAATTTTGACGATTTACGTGCGTACAATTTATTTGTATAAACTTATACTATTAATACATAAAGTTTGACAAATTAACTAGAGTATATATTTTCAATAATTAGAACTTAGTCTCGAAGTACATATTTGATTGCAAAATCCTGAGCCAAGCGAATGCTCAGTACCGAATGTTTTTACATGTTTTTGGCATCGACGCTGTCGAATTTTATTGCGTAGAAGTTTAGTATAAAATTTGACAGCTAAGATGTCGTTTTGTTGTGAATTTCGTGAAAAGTTACTGAAAAACGTACGTAAATTAGGAAAACTGCACATATGATAGAGGAACATAAGACAATATTGTCCACACACTTGCGAGTCGATGCTTTGCAATTTTTTTTCTGTTCCACCGATATCGTACACAGTTTCGTTTGAGTCACATAAGATGATGTGCTGAGATTGGTGACAATCCGTAGCTGTCGAAATATGTTCCGTAGGCATTTTCGTCTATGCAGATAGCTATCCAATGTGTACCTTTTTTCTTATGATCATCAGTGTTGGCTATGATAGCTTGGTGATGTTCCATCACTTTTGGGATTCGATCTGCTGCGTACACTCCGTCTGTTTTAGCTGATAGTAGCGCAAGCGCTCTCATCAACTAGCCTCCTTCTCTTCTGCCTTCTGATTCTTTCTTAAACTTTTAAAAGTAGTTGTACGTCTGCGAAGATGTAACTTTGCATAAAGAGCATTGCTCAACTTTTGAGGATGTTCTTGAGGCTCTGTTCTAGTATAATCAGCTATTAATGAATGCATCCACTTTCGTAATAAGTATGCCTGATTAAGAGCACAAAGAACAGTTTTATTCTTATCTTGCACATTGTGATGTATACAGGAAAACACATTTTGATTTTTCTCTCTAAGTTCATTAAACGAACGTCCATACATTTCTTCGACGTTTACAATTTCTCGAGACATCACTGATTCAAGATATCTTTTTTTATCATGTCCACGTGTGTATATTCTTATTGCCACTTTTGACAGAAAATATAGGTTGAAACGTAATTGATCTACACTGATGTCACCTTCAATCCAATGTATACTATGATGATGGTTGGAAACATATTCGTTGGACTTCTTTATGCAAGAAGGTAGCTCGGTGAAACTGTGCGGGGACTTGATGTACCAGTGAGCGGGAACTCCATTTTTTCAAACTTAGCATTGCAAGTTCTTTCGGAATAAATTTATTTTCTTGATCTTTAAGACCCTGAATATCTATAACGTAATCCATTTTTAGTAATTCATTTTTCCGCACACTGTATGTTTCACGCGTAAACTCTCAAAGACAACTGTTGGAGAACTGAAAGTGATTCTGTGTATATATCTGCTGACCCCACCACCACCACTATTACCACCACTATCACTCGGTCTTGACACGTACACAGCTGCTACTACTACTACAGTCTCCCCATCCGCTTATACATTAAAATCCGTTATGATTTGTAGGTTTAAATCTATTTCCAGCACGTTATCAAATTCAGCGGAGACGATACAGTTGATTGTCGCCTCGAAAGCCTCATCAAATTTCGCTTCTACACGTATACTACCGTGCTTTATGAGATTCCAGTGCATGGAAGAGTTTGCAGATAAATCAGGAGTCAGATCAAAAGTGAAAAGACAAAAGCCTTTCTTATAATCAATGCGACTAATAGCCGAAACTTCATTGAGAAAATGTACTCCGGTTCCAGAAAATAAAGTATAATAAGCTTCTAAGAATTAGTTCCAGTAAAGCTGGGCTGTAACGGTTTGCTTGGAATTTGAACACCGTCAACATAGAGAGAAAGATAATTTATGGAAAAATATTGAAAAGTAAATGGATTATATCTTCTGTTACCATGAAATGCTCGATTATCTACAAATCCGATTATGATTCTTTTGTGTATTTGACCAAGTATAATGTTATCGAGTGTATCACCATGAAGACCAATATGCATAGTAAATGCTTTTACCTCCACACGATTAATTGGATATTTGGCTGTTGCTTTTGTGAGAGTATTGGCATGGGCCAGTAGAATACTTGGACTTATTTTCACACATCTTACAACAAGTGAAGCTTCTCTTATATCAACGCTAAATTTATCGTTAGCTGCAGCATCTATTAAATAAAATGCATCCTTATTTCTCACTAAACGCAGCCGAAGTTCAACACCGTTAAGTAAAAATTTACATTGATTAAAAACATTTGAATGTAGGTACCCCATTAAATCTACAGTTTGGCCGTTGATTGTAAAATATTGACGATTTGAGAATCCTAAATTAGCTGTTGCATCAGCCCGTGAAATATTAGGCAGAGACTTCATGCGACCAGCAGTGTCTATATACCAAAGTGAAGTTGTCAGATGTGAGAACATGGTTCCAGGTGAATAATTTAATAATGTTTCGATATAAGCTCTATACGGAAGGGCATTGTTTGGTGGGAAACGAGTTTCTCATTGAAAAACACCTCTACTTGATTAAACATAGAGTGCAAAAAATTGTTAACAGGTGTTACTTTACTATTTTCGACTGCATCAGTAGCGACGTTGTGTAAAATTTGAACATGGACATAGAGCATAGTGTGTGAAGATCGAGATAATCTTCGCCACCTAGAACGACAAATTCCAAAGCACCATCGTCGCTAAGGGAAAAAACTGCCTTATAATACACAAATTGAGAACTTTCTAGTGATGTCTGCGTAGGAGGTAATGTAAACAAATCCAATTCTGATTTCATGCATTCGCACGAATTTGAATGTAGAAATGCCATGTCGGTGTTTTTATTTCAGACCAAAAATATCTGTTATACTTCGCAAAACTTGCTTCTTTTTCTTTCTACACCTACTAACGCTCTTTTACCCTTTCGTGAAGCACTTTATTCCTTACTGTTACGTCTTTTCTTCAATCTACCGTTTTTAATGCTGTTTGCTGTTGAGCGTTTCTTGGGAGACTGGCGCTTTCTTTTTCTGCTACAACGTTTATAACCCGATCATTTCCTCATTTCAGCCATTTTATCAACTGCTTTACGTTTAAGATTTCGCCCAAACTCGCGCACGTGTGTGTATATAGCTTCCACGTCCTCCAACACATTCATACCTGTTCGAATAACTTCTTTACCAACCGCTTTAGCACCATTAGTAAGATAAGGCAAGACTCTGAGAAAAAGTCCGCCTAAGAAGCTACCGATTCCACCATGTCCTCGCTGATATCTTGTGCCAGAAAATACACGTCGTACACCTCCACCACCAATTTGCTCAGAGTAAAATGCAGCGTAATGACCTATTTTGATAATTTCTGCTGTTTAATAATTACGCTTAAAGTGAAGCGTAATCGTCAACGTTCAGTACTCAAATGGTATAGTCTTATCGTGTTGATCTCCTATATCAATTATGAGATTTTGAAAAGTGTTATTTAATAACGGAATATAGTTTGGTGGTGAAAAGTGTTTAACTATAGTTGGACCCAACTTGTACTTTGAATTATCGATCGTTACAGTGTGAAGAAGTGATGCTTGAATATCGCCAACTGTGTAAGGAACACAAATTTCTGTATAAATGAAGAATTTATCAGCTATGGCTCTGGCTAAAGATGCAGGTCTATGTCCAACAACCGTAACAACCTTTCGACCACCACCACCACCTGTAAGAGGATTTATAGATATAGAATCGGTTAATCTATATTTTTCTTGCACAAAACCGAATATGCGTCTAATATTTTCATTAAAGTGAATATAATGAGCTTCTTTGCATTCGCATATTTTTCGTAAAGAATAGAATCCTCTTTTCTGTTTTGATGGACCAAGTACCAAATGTTTGTTCACTTCATTTACATGGTTTATAGCATGAGCCAAATCTGTCGTATAAACCAGGTGGAAAAGAACAATCGTAATACTTAGCCGTTTCTCAATCTATAACATCCAAAGGTACATGTTATTTTTCGCCTATAGCAGCTGTAGAAAATAAAAAACTGGATTTAGCCTCTTGAACATGTAACATTGTACATGGTATGTGAATTTCAGTTAGCCCTACACTTCAAGCTCCATACAATCGAACCACATGTGATAAGTGAGTAGTGAAGCAAGATGTTGTGTTATCAGAAAAATATACTTTAGACTACTATTGATGGGTAAAATTAGGTAAAAGCTTTCACAATCCATCACAAAGCCGTGCTTAAATAAACACAAGTTCACTTGCTTTAATCCAAGAGTTGAATTTGTCTGGATAGCCAAACCATTTAATCAGAACTGGACGTTTTGCACCACCTCGTTTACGACGTATTATACGTTCGATCTTAAACTCCTGTCCAACACGATCCCCACCAACACGTATCAATTCTTCAGGACATATTTTTGAAAATCTGATCCTACAAACTCTTTTCCCTTGTCCGATTGTACAAGAAGCTTATTACACAGCTTTTTATAGATATTTTGATTTTGGTACATACACGTATCGCACTCTATCATCGGGAAATACACATGTTCTAAAACGAAATTCTTCTTTATCGGTTTGTTTCAAGTTGAGTAAAAGGTAGCCATGAGCGACTGCAGTACTGTCTAAATACGCTTCTTGCAACAATTTCGGGTCTTAAGGATGAACTTGTCGAGCAAGATACTAAATCTAATAACGATGTCTATGATTTTTTTAAATTATAAGTTAATTAGCATTTAACGAAATATCACGCTGCCCTACACCTTTATGAAAAATATTTTGAGTAATAAAGATCCCGCTTATATTTTTATGATCACCACCCTTTGTGAAGAGATCGATAATAGTATTATTTGACGATTTTCGCATCAAATTGTCAATAATTATTAATTTCTTTTTATCATTGTCGTGAGAGTACTCCGTGGCCTGTGGCAGACCTTCCTGAAATCCGATAATTTTTTTTCCATCTTCAGCTGGTACAAATTCCGTCTCATAAGATGTTTGAGAAATCGTTTTACAAAAACAGTTTATCCACAACTGGTATAACCACTGACTATAGGCGTAAGCGGATGTTTGAAACGTATATCCATCCTGGATTTTTAAATCTTACCACCACCAATATCAGTAATAAAAACACGCAGTAGTTGTGCAACAGAGTCTAGAACGCGACAACCGATGAACAGCAAGAAGTAGTGGGGGGGGGGGGGGGCAGCTGCGGCAGTATGGAAAATCAGCTAAAATTACAAGAAAAAAGCTAAATAAACGGCCAATTAGTTGAAATAACGGAGACTGGCCAGTCTTCTGAACGACGGTTAAAGCTGTACTAGAAGCATCCGCACTCCGAAAGAGTTTATATATTTTTGTACAAATAATAATAATAATAATAATAATAAATAAACCAAGACTGTTATGGTAAGTAAATTTTAAACTTTTTATTTTTTTTTTGTCAATATTATACAATGTTTTTATAAAAATATTAAGTGAATTTAAAGCCAAACGGTAGACAATGCGTACGTGTAATGTATCGCCGTTTTCTTAATACTACGCAACATGTTTTCGACTCATCTCGAGTCACAACTTCATGCAATTTTGTTCTTGGAATGGCTTTAAATTTTATTTTTATTTTTCTACATTCATTATTTGTTCGTTCACACTGAGCCGAGTCATTGTTAGCCTCATCATTGTCAATATTAAAAGCGTCGTTGATCAAATTTTTTACACTATCAAAATTTATTTTCAAACCGTTTCAAAAGTTTAACACTATACCTTTTACTTTACATCATTCAATTTTTGTTTTGTCTACAGGTGTTACGACCCGGTAAGCATAGAATTTTGGACCTCCAGAAACGAAACTCTCTATATAAGCATTTTCATCGTAACTTCTAAGCTCATCTGTCATATCACCCAGTTTTGATCCTATAACAGGGCTATATTCGTCCTTTGTATTGCCGTGCGAGACAAAGACACAGGAATCAGTATCATAATATAATAAACGTAGAGCCAAGCTCACAAAGGGTGCGTAAAGTTTTAAACGTGCCTGGGTGGTCGTGTACGCAGCAATGACAAAACTCGTATGTAGTGCAGGCGTCACTACCTCATCTCTATACGCCAATTTACATCTAGAATCTCATCTCTTTCCGGGCACGTAAGAAGTTTTAGAAGGGATTCACGATATTCTATAACTTCTGTTTGCTTCAAATTACTCCGCTGCCCAAATTTACCCCAAAATGAATTCAAACATAGCTTAGCAACTGTCCGTAATCCTGCATTCTTAGCAATGTTCTCTCTATCTAAACGACGGTCAACCGCTAGCCTCTTGCTTAGTTTTCAAAAACGTATTGACATATTCCGTAAAGTGTCCATCAGACCCTCGATCTTGATTGTAACGAGTCATTTGATATTGCCAAATAATATAAATTTCCGTTACACGATAACCAAGTTGGACAGCTTTACGTAGTTCGTCAGCAACCCACGTACCTGTAAATTCGTGATCCTTGATAGCCTTATGATTACAGTCACCCTGGCACATTTCCTCACAACATGATCGATAGAGTGCGAGGAGCAGGCGCCCGTGCATTTTGATTGGTAACAATGGTATATGTAAATTTCGCGGAGGTAAAACCCTACGTTTAATTAAGCCTTCAACATTCGTCAAATTATCATTATCCCCCGCGTCATCGATTCACATTCTCTACCAATGAATATGCGCGGATGACCAATAGGAAATTGACCTCTCTTACAAACGTATTGATAGAGAGAGCATGTATCTGTGTATCGGATTTTTTCCCCTTCTCAAATTTCGTATTTAGTAACTATATTCTCCGTCCTACTACCAAAAAAAAGCATCGCGAGGATTCAAAGTTACGCGACTCATTAGAGGATGATGATTCACGAAATCATTAATTTCACAATTTTCTGCTTTTATTCGATCAAATGTACATTCCCACATCTCACGAACCTCGTAACCGTGCGACTTAATTTTTTCAATTCTTTTACACATATTTTCGTATTAATACGCTTCATCCATCGTTCGTCCGTAAGTCATTATTTTGTCTTGTTTGTTATTGAAACATCGAGAACAACCATGTGTGTAACAACCCTGGTATTCAAAAACAATTCCTTTAGCATGTTGCTGCTATTGCTGCTCGTTGTCAAGTGGTGGTAAGAAACCATCTACGCGAAACCGTTCAGGAAGTGTAAATTTGCGAGCTCTCCCAGCGTGTATTATCGCACGACCAAGTTCGCGCTTACATTGTACCAACCACTGCAGTGATTTTTGTGAATGTTTGTCTGCGCGACGATACCCACCCGCTCGTATAATACCTATTGTATTTACATGCAAAAATTTTTTTTTATATACAACTGAACACGCTGATGCAATAGTGGTGGCTTCTGTAAAAAGACAAGTCTTACCGCATTTTATAAAAATGTTTCGAAAAGCCATGCACGAAAGCCTCAAGATATCCACATCTAAGCGACAATAGTCTAACAGTCCACGTTGCATGTCAAAATTATAAGAATCACGATTTTCGTTATACCATAGAAAAAACTTTTCACTTTCACTCGTTGATATTGAGTTGGGGGCGTAGTTACTGGCTGATGGTAAGGGCCCTACGTATTCTTGATTTTCTAAGGTATTATATAGGTGGGGGAAATAACCTATTTTAGTAGCCGGTGGTAGAGCAAAAGCTTGCGGTAGAGCGCTTAACTTTATTTGAAAATAATTTAAACTATCAAAAAAATTTGGTCCAGCCGCACTGTAACATAATAATATTTTGACATGATAAAATTTTACAGGATGTTTCCGATATGTTACCTCACAATATGTGCGCAGCAGATTATAAAAAGTCTATATAGCAAGTATTAAAAATATATAACGTTAAAATTAATTAAAATATATAATTATTTAAGGGTTTATATTTTTGATTATTACTACATAGACTTTTGTAATAATCTGCTCCGCTCATATTGTGAGGAAACATATCAGAAAC
Source organism: Gastracanthus pulcherrimus (assembly GCA_949152435.1). Taxonomy (NCBI): domain Eukaryota; kingdom Metazoa; phylum Arthropoda; class Insecta; order Hymenoptera; family Pteromalidae; genus Gastracanthus; species Gastracanthus pulcherrimus. The sequence continues at coordinate 88,765,882 of OX424575.1, forward strand.
ATTCTCTAATATTTTCGGACTATATCGATGGCTGGATGCTGAGAAAGTCTACGAGGAGTGGTTGAAAATAAAAAAAAGACTGAATATCAAAAGGAGTCACTTGATACGAGCCACAGATTCAAGATATTTAAGTTTTTAGACGATGAAAATCTTTATCATTTTAGCTACTTTTGGTAAACAAAACTTTCCATATTCTAAATCACGTCTAAAAAGTTCTGTATAAATAAAACTGCAATTTTCTTTATTTAGATTTTAACCTAGGCCTGCCCCCTTAAATAACCAATAAAAAGTTAATTAAATTCTATTATTCGATGGATAACCCCTATGTTCACTTCTCTCAATAGAGAACCGTTCTAAGAATTATTACAACTACCTTAATATTTTTAAGACAATTTCAGAAGTGTACACAGTTTTTGTAAGTAAAAATAGGGGTTCTCCACCAAATAATAAAATCTAATTAATATTTTATTAGTTATTTAAAATTTTCATAAATTGCAATTTGATACGAGTGAGATAAGAAAAGAAGAACGGTATTAAAATACTCATTCTATCTCTTTTATATATAATTTAATTATTTTAAAATCTAATGAAACTTACCTTTATTTTCTAATGCTGCTTGATGTAGTCGCCGTACAAAGTTTTAAATACAATATATTTTAAAAAATGTTTTAAAAATGATTTTAAAACAGTTTTTGAGTCTTTACATATACACTTTTTACACATACTCATTTTTTTTTAATTTTTACACATGCACACTATTTTAAAAAAGAAATTTTATATTGATTAAAATCAATTACACAAACACACACAATACTGTTTACACATTTTATCTCACATACGCACTATTATTTATTATTATTATTATTATTTAAAGCTACCGGGGTAAAAACTCAGGGACACTTAGTTTTCACCATTGTATCCCTATCCCCCCGGCTTGGACCTAACGAGGCTCCACAAACCCCACGGCTTTGTAGTAAGCTAGTAGGTTTTCCGTGTTTGCCTCCTTGAAAGTCTCGGGATCCAAAATCCCGTTTCCTAGCCACCTTCGTCGATGTCCAGCTAAGTTGGGACATTTGCAGAGAAAGTGGCTAGGAGTCTCTTCTTCTTCATTACACCATCTGCACAGGTTACTTATTCCCTGTGTTTTGTGTAGATAACACCGCAGGTCGCAATGTCCAGTTAATAGGCCCAGTACGATGCGTGCCCTCCGTTTATCCAAACTGATGATTTCTTTTCCCCACTTGGTAATATATTCTCCCATTAGTTCTTTGGACCATCTATATCCTGTGGAGTTTTTCCATATGCTCCATCCTTCTTTTACTAATTTTTTCTTGATCGCGCCACAGCCTTCCTGGTATGGTATTCCTACCTCCCTTTCTGTCCGTCCGCTTTCATTTACTGCTTGTCTTGCAAGCCGATCTGCCCTTTCGTTCCCTTTTATTCCTGAGTGTCCAGGAATCCAGGTAATGCAGACCCTGTTTGCTCTGGTCAGTCTATTTAGGGTGTTTTTTGTTTCGTTGACCAAGGCTGACGTGGTGCAAGGTTTTCCCAGCGCTAGGATAGCTGCTTGGCTGTCGGTGCAAATTTGTATGTCCTTGCCTCCGACCCCTTTTTGCACCAAGTTTCTCGCACAGGTTTCTATGGCGGCTAGTTCCGCTTGTAGTACCGTGTTGTGTCTTTCTAGGCTGCAGGCTGTGTCCTCCCACCGCTTGGGACCGCAGATTCCAAAACCCGTACCTTTGTCCGTTTTAGATCCATCTGTAAACCAGATGTCTCCATGTCCAAGGACTTGGTTTTGGTTGTTCCACTCCTCTCTATTCGGTATTTTCGTTTTGTAACGTTGCCCAAACTGAAAGGTTTTATTAATTCTATCCTGAGGCTTTCTAAATATTGGTTCGCTCAGCATTTCTCTCCGGATTGTAGTGTGTCCGTTTCCTTTCTCCGACCATCCTCCACCGCACATCAGTCTGTATGCCGACCTGGCGGCCATCTCCTTAATGTTTAAGTCAAGGCCATCCATGCCCAGCATCATCCTGACAGCAACTGTGGGGGTACTCCTTCGTAACCCGAAAATTCCCCTCAATATGACCGCCTGTACATGGTCCAGGCTTTTCTTTGTGGTTGTATTTCCGGTCGCTTTCCACCATATTAATGCCGCGTAGGTAAGCTTCGGTTTCAGTATCGCCTCATATATCCATAAGGCCTTTTGGGGTTCTAGCCCCCATCCTGTGCCAATAGCCGCCCTACACTGCATGAATATATTTAGCACCTTTCCGCATTGCTGTTTAACATGCTGCTTCCAAGTTAGTTTCTTATCTAGATGTACCCCTAGATACTTAACTCCTTCTGCATACGGTATTTCTTTCCCGTAGAAGTTAACTCTTCTATTGATTTTACTTTTATATTTAGTGGTGAAGACTACGATCTCTGTTTTTTCCGGATTTACCCCCAGAGATACTGTCTGACACCACTCTCTAACCTTACTCAGTGCTCTTTGTAAGAGATCTGGTAAAACTTCCTCATACTTACCCTTAATAAGTATAGCAAAGTCGTCCGCATATCCGACCGCGAAGATTCCTTCCCTGTCGAGTATACGTAGGAGTTCGTCAGCAACGAATGACCACAAAAGAGGTGATAAGACCCCCCCTGCGGACATCTCTCGTTGACCCCTCCTTTTACAGTTTTTCCCTTCCATTCACAGTGCCGCTCAGCATTCCAGCTATCCATTTTCTGATGGTCACCGGTACGCCATGCTTTGCCAGGGCTCTGTCAATGGTTTTCCTAGTGGTGCTGTTAAAGGCTCCTTCTATGTCCATAAAAGCGCCAAGTACTGTTTCCTTTGCGCTTTTAGCCTTTTCAATATATCCTACAACAGAGTGTAAAGCCGTTTCCGTGGATTTACCCACTGAATATGCATGTTGTTCCTGGTGTAGCGGTAAGCTTCCCAAGATTGTTTCCCTCATATACCTGTCCACCAGTCTCTCCAGCGTTTTCAGCATGAAGGAGGTAAGGCTAATAGGTCTGAAGTCCTTCACAGATGTGTAACTCTTCTTTCCGGGTTTCGGTATAAACGAAACTCGTGTACACTTCCAGCTTCCCGGAATATGTCCAATGGCAATACTTCCTCTGAAAATCCCCGTAACCAGTCTCAGTACAGCATCGCACCCTTCCTGTAAGAATTTGGGGAAGATGCCGTCCGGTCCCGGTGTTTTATATGGTTCAAAGGTGTTGATTGCCCATTTAACCCTCTCTGGTGTGACGATCTGCGCCGCCAACGCCCAATCCGCATTCCTTCGTGTCCTGGTGTTTCCGGATACACGTATTCGTCCTTCCCCGTTCTCTTCTTTGGTGAAGTCCGGGAAGTTTGCTCGCAGAAGTAGTTCTATGGTTTCCTCTTCTGTTTCCGTGAAGTACCCGGACCTGTCTTTAAGGCTTTGTAACCGAATACTATTATCCTTGGTTAGAAGTTTGGCTAGTTTAGCCGTTTCTGTTAAGCCTTCTGTACTTGAACAGAAATCTTGCCATTTTTCCCTTTTGGTTTTGTCTAGTTCCCTTTTGAAGTCATTTAGCGTATCTTTATACACTTTCCATCCTTCTGGGTTCCTTGTTTTCTTTGCTCTGTTAAAAACCTTTCGGGCTTTCCTTCTCAGCGCCTCTAGGTGTTTGTTCCACCATGGAGCACCGTTTAGTTGTCCCTTCGGCTTTAGCGGGCAGTTGTTCTCATATGCTCTGATAATGGCTGTCTGGACTTGTTCTAGTGTCCATTCCAGTCCATACTCCGTTCCATATGTCCCTTTAAGGTGTACCAAACGTTCGTTTAGTTCTTCCTTATAGTTTTCCCAAAGCGTGTCCTTCGGGTTTCTCTTGAGCTCACTCCATATTTTCTGCATCTTCATCCAGAAGGAAATGGTCCTATGATCCGACATAGATGGTTCATCCTCCACTCTCCACCCTTGTATGTGGTTTCTAATTTTCATACTGGCCAGGGTGAGATCTAGAACCTCACGTCTGTTACTGGTAACAAAAGTCGGCTCATCACCCTGGTTCAGTATGTCCCTTTGTGTACTAGTAATATATTCTAGCAGAGTTTCTCCCCTCTCGTTGATATCTGTACTACCCCATACTTCATGGTGAGCATTGGCGTCGCAGCCGATAATCAATTCGAGGTTTTTATTCCTGCAGTACTCTATTACTTTTCTTATATCTGTTGTTGGTATTTCCTCGTCATGTGGAAGGTATGCTGAAGTGATCACGATTGTTCTCCCTCGGCCTTCCTCGTCTTTGATGTCCACTCTGACGGCCGTGCAATCCCTAGAGCTGAGTTCCTGTAACAAAAAAGCGTTAATACCCCTAATGCAGATGCACGCGCGTGCATCTCCATCATTTGTTCCCACAAACAGTTCCCTGCTTGTATTTAGCCCCTTAATACGTCCCCTCCATAACCAAGGTTCTTGTATTAATGATATTAGGGCTGTGTTTGTATGCACCTTAGCCATGCTCCTTGCTAAGACTGCAGAGGCGCTTTTGCTATGGTGCAAATTGATCTGAGAGAAGTGTATCTTGGTGGCCGCCATTATTGCTGTACCCCCTAAAGCTGCACTTTCTCTTGAGCCGTCGTCACTTTCTCCTCGGCGGTACTGTCGCAGTTCAGTAACTTGAAAGTCACCGAACCGACGCCCACCGTGAGTCTGTAACTCCGACTCTTTAGTGTAGCGGCCGATGGTTCATCTAGGCCCAGAACCAGATAGCCTTCCGGCGTCTGTTTCAGGACCGCCCATCTGGACGTGTCCACTCCCCCATTTTGTCGCCGGACCAGCTTCAAGAAGTCCGGTGCAGTTCTAACCCCCTCGGGGAGTCGAGTCATCACCTTGGTGATCCTCAGCTCCTCCGCGCTTACCACTCTGGCCTTCAGGTTCGGGACCCGAGTTCCAGCTTCTCTGCTTCTTTCTCTAGCCAGGACGCTGTTTCCTTGTCTTCGCAGACGAAAACAAGGGTGCCCTTTCTAGGAAAGGTTTCCTTGAATCGGGGTGCAAAGTCCCCCTCTTCTATCATCAGGACCCGGTTAACGACCGACTCCTTGACTTTCTTTATCGTTGCATCCGGCATCTCTCCTCCAAGGTAATCCCCACAAGTGAGGGTAACCCTCGGAAGACTCGACGCCGCCGCCGCGAAGCTCCCTTTCTCCTTTAGTCGCTTAAGCAGTCTCGAGGCCTGCTCCGGCGACTCCAGGCTGGAAGATGCTATCCTCTTGCCCCCCGGGGCTCCTGCGGCAGACGTTGTGGGTTGAGCGAGTGCGTTAGCCCTCTTCTCTTCCCTCTTCCTCTGCCGCCTGTTCGCTCCGAAAACGGGCAAGGGTCGACCCTCGTCCATCGCCTGTTGCTTCAGGAGTTTCCTCCTTTGGGCCCCACTCAGATGTCGGTTCAAGCCCGTCTCTTTGTGGGGTTTTTCTCCAGTGACCTCCGTTGCCGAAATTCTCTGGAGAGCTTTCTCCGAGATGTCGGCGATCGGTTCTTGAGCCCGATCTACCTCCATCCCGTCTAAATTTTAAAAATTTTATCTTTATTGTCCATAAAGGTCCCACGAGTGTTGCGGAAATAAGTGGTCCGCCCGTCAGGAGCCGTTCTGCCGGGTAAGGCTTATACGACGGGATTTCGCCCGGTATCCCGAAGGAACCGTTCGTGACACAGCTCCCCCTGTGCCATGCATCCCTGGGCACGGTATCTCACACCTTGGATTGGGTGGTGATACATACCCAACTGGACCTCACCTAGTCCAAGTTGGGGGGTTGCTTGTTTGTCCCCCGAGGTCCGCTGAGCTTTATTCCCTGCACCATCCGGGCGGGTGTTGGGATTTTGTCCCTATCCCCGCACCAGCTGGATTAGGGCCCTGACCCGAAGAGATTCCGGGACAGGATTCGCCCTCACCTTGTCGGGAGATTACCGTTACAGGCCGGCCAGGATCGGTTGTACGACCCTCGCCATGCCCTGCCCGGTTCCTTCCCGGCCGACGAGGTACACCGCCCAACCCTCCTCGCTCGATAACCCGTTTATAGGGACCAGCCGATTTAGGAAGGGAACCGTCCTCCTGCCCTTCGTCCCCCCGGGGCAGAGTCAGCCCCCAAAAACCTACGGGCTCAGCCTCTCCACCATCCCATAAGGGCTTGCGTCAAGGTCCTGCAACCCCCAGGAGAGGTACATACGCACTAACATTTAACACATTATTTTAATTGTTTATACTTAATCACAGGGCTAATACGATACTTAAAAGTTTTACCACGATATCGTTCCATAGATCTTAAATAAGTCTGCGATAGAATACAGCACCAGTCTTTTGTGAAGTAAGCCACAACGTGCGCTGGTTTAAGACTTTTTTGTTTCATGCTTATCGGGTCCTTAACACGGCGACACCACTGTATTTATACATTTTAAGGGCAGTAAAAAACTTTGGCATCGTCCAATGTCTGCCTTCAGAAGCTATAAATCCTATAGTATATGGGCCAAAACAAAAGCTCCACCACTACATTTGTCAAATCCTGTGTTAGTGACACAGGATATGGGCATTTTCTGTGCATTTTTTAATTTTCCTCTCGAAAACGTTATTAGCCTCCGGAACACACGCACTTTCCATAATCACTAAATTCTGCACTGGTTCTTCTTCCTCCTGTTCCTCGGCGCCTGTACGCTCTTCTGCAGGAGCTTGCTCCTCAGCCGCAGCTTGCTCCTCCATGATCGCTCGCACCTCGTGCATGGCGACGACGGGATCCTCGACCTCAACATTGCCCACTACGTCTTTAATCGTTGGTAGCATCTTTGAGACTGAGTACATTGTTTTAGAATATTTATCTCTCTGGGATACATGATGGTGTTATCTCCTTTTTTCTAATGTTTCACGGAGCTAAACCAAAACACACCTCTATGGTTCCTTGCGTTACGTGAGAATTTGAAGAACAAAAGTCAGTGAATGAATATCCTGTCCTTATTAAATTTCAAGCTTTTTTGAAATCTGCATTTCTCTCTGTCCCTCAAGTTACATACCATTTTATTTTGTATTTAAAACAGAGGAAATTTTAGCATGATGGAAATACTAAACGGAACTCTAAACGTACATAAGATTTTCGCTCTTATTTAATCATTGCGAACTCGCAAAATAAAAAGACAATGTAGAGTAAAGTCACGTGTAATAGCAAAGACGAGAACTGTGAGCATGATTTACCAATCGGTACAATACTTGGCAGTCTGATGGATGAGTTGGCTGACAAGGGTATGGACACGTATATACCATCCTTTTTATCAGGCGGTCCAAAGTTTTATGCATACAAATACAATAAATTGCACGGTAGCGAAGACTGCGTATGCAAGATAACAGTTATACGCTTAAATTATACAAATAGTCAAACGATAAATTTTGATACAATTCACGAGTTGATTACATCTCCGCACATTGAGATAGTGCTATCGAATTCGGCTATACGTCGAACAGCAGATGACGAGTGGTTCGCGGTTGGTCAGCATGTTGTCGTTTCTCTTCAAGTGTTTAGAAATGACTGTTGTAAAAGTGTCATCATACCAGCTCTTAATATATCTTCCAAACTACCCAGATAACAGCACATGCCGGGCACGGTGTGCTCCTGGCGTGCCGGCACGCGTGACGGCTTTCTGCCGTCAGTGTGCGGTCATGCGTGGTCACCATTTTTGTTTTTTTTTGCGGCAGCATGCGTGCTTGCAAATTGACGACAACATGCCGACACGCTGTGGCGCAGAAATTCAGATTATCGTGGCAGCATTTTGACGGCATACGGACAGCATGGCGTGCGATTGGGGACATATCGAACGGCAATAATAGCTCGATTAATTGGATTGGAGAAAAATAATATAGATATATATGGCGTGCGCTAACCTAAATTGGAATTTCCGAATAAATATATATATATATTACATAAATTAGTTTATTATAAGGGACTATAAAAACCACTTGGACGGATCTAATTCTTGGCAAAATAACATATAATATACTTAAGTAAGTTGTAAAGTAGTAAGCACAAGTAAGCTTTCATCAACGTAGATTGTGTCAAAATATTTTTGCCGTGTATAAAATGGACAATGATTTTTAACAGAATTTAACTCAGGTTTGACCCCTTAATGCTTTGTTTTTACTCTTTCAGTAGACTGTATTTATTAATTGTTTTTTAACTGTTTAACTTTATGTTTTTAATGATTTTCAGATTCTAAAGCTGCATGTACCTATAGCTGTAAGCAAAAATCTTGCGAGTGCATACATCAAATTTCCAGGTGAGTTATTCAATATTAGATTTCATTAATCTACAACTTTATTCAATTTTTCAAGTGATTAAATTTTATAATAATTTGCAGATTTTCTACAAAAATAATTATTTAAGGTGCAGCTATAATGAAGACAAATCAACAGGATGGCATCAGTATCCTTACGTAAAAGGCCTGCAGGAATTCTAGCAGAGAATCATGCAAGAAACTGATCGGCAGGGGATCTGCAGGAATCCCCGCAATATTTTCGTACTGTTTTCCTGCAGGAATTCCTGCAGGATTTTCTTAACGAATATTTCTAGAATCGGATATTATTTATGTTCTAGAATATGAAATTATTAAAATCACTAAAATAATTTAGGAAATGTGCCTTTATATGTATAGTTCCATCCGGACCATAAGACCAAACTTAGGGACTAAAGCTTCGAACTTTAATTTTTTTAATTTTGTAATCAAGTTAATTAAATTTTCGTTTTTTCAAGCTTAGTCCCTGAGTTTTAGTGTTATCATCCGGATGGTGCTATACCTATAAAGGCAAACTTCCTAAATTATTGTAGTGATTTTAACAATTTCATATTCTAGAACATAAATAATATTCCACTCTAGAAAAATTACTTCAGGAAATCCTACAGGGATTCCTAAGGGCTTTTTTCGTAAGGGTATTTATCAACGCTCACGAGCATTCAAGATACATTGGCATACAGTATATAATAGTTATTACAATATTATTGTTATATTTATTGTAAATTGTAATATTTATTGTAATTGAAATTTAATAAAGAGTAAATTTATATATAATTTCAAATTTTTTATTTTTATTTTAAAAATTAATATACATAATATATTTGGAGGTTATAAGCACCTGCAGAAGCGCACGCAAAATTCAATCGTGCAGGCATATTGCCGGCAAAACGCAAGGCATAATGCTAGCACGTTGACGGCATGGCGTGCTGTCAAATTTTGGAATAAGCGCGCGGCATGCATGCCGTCAACATGCCGTTTCTGGGCCGGAGTACACGGACGTCACTGTGCCGTCACGCATGCGGCATGCATGCCGTCAACGTGCCGGCACAGTGCCGACGCCTTGTTATCGGGGTAAGAGTAGAGGTGGAAAGTGTAAATATTCTAAAAGGCGGGAGGAGGTATCATATAACAATAAATACTGACATTCCGAGAAGACTGAGAAATGTTGTGTCAGATGACGTGTCGAGATAAAGTAACAATGTTTTGGTGAGGGTATCATGTTTCACAAAGGTAGTAGAAACATTATCGAGAAACATTTTGAAACTTGATACGAACGAAAGAATGTTGCATCAGATAAATGATATCATGTTACAATAATGACATTTTAGAGCTGCAGTTTTGTAAACATCTGACAATACAGCCACCTCTGGCAATAAAATTTCTATCAGCATTTTTTTTTATTTTACAAAGCGTCTGGCTATACTATCATTTTTCTTCAAGTCGGGAAAAAATTATTTAGAAATTTCTGGAAACCCTACCCGCGCTCATGTAATACAAGAACAAGATAAAAAATTGGCCACATACGTCGGACGAGTAATTCTATAATGGCGTTACATTCCAACGAAATTGTTTACAATTTTTTCGTAAGCGATCTATATGGTCTGGTATAAATGATGGTAATCCAAAACTAGCAAAATACAAAACATTCCTAGATTTATCAACGTATATAGCGATCCAGTGCATACCAGGTCTCTCGTGATTGTCAGTGTTTACCACAAACGTTGTCGGTTTCATCCACCGACGTGGCGTTTGGTCTGCTGGGAATACACCTACAGTATGCGATTGCCGAAAGGCTCTTCAAGATTTTCAGACTGTCCATTACATAATTCAACCTTGATTTTACAATTTTCAGAACCTCGTGTACACAACCAAGATTTTAATTGATATACATTATTTAAAGCGCAGCGATATTTTTAGTAGAACGGTTTTACAGCGTGCTGAATACAGTACATATCGGACGATAATGATTAAAACTCGGAAAATTGACATCGTATTCCAAATTAATAATTTCACGAGCTATAATTCTGTGTAATATTAGCCATTTTCCGTTTCCTTATACCTATATTTTTTGTGCATTTCTGGTAATATCGCGCAAAGTCTTATAAAGCACTGTCAAAGACTTCATCTTCACAATAGTCAAAACCATGATGTTTCTGAGTTAACCAGTTATTTTGTTTTCTAATATTATCACTTAAATTGTGTATGGGAGCTGTTGGTGATACTAACCAATAACCAGTAAAATCACCGTTTACAGCGACCACGGTGACTTCCTTCGGTATAGTGGTATTTTTAATACCCTTAAAACACTAAATATCTATGGCCAAGTCCATTGTCTTTTATAGCTTGTGTCGGCGATCAAGATTTGAAACTGACAGACGCGTAAACGACGGAGGCAAACTTATATACCAGCAACAGCGACATCTACATATCACAATTTCAGCCGCTAAAGTCAACGATAACTTGATGTGACGCATCTATCTTTAAAATATTGTCGTATTCTGCGTATATGATGCAATTTACTGTCAGTCAAAGGATTATCGAACCTTACGTTTATTCTAATACTACCGTGTTTAATCAAATTCCAGTGAGTGCAATCCTCATTGAGAAAATGTATACCTGTCCCCGAAAAGAAGGTGTGATAAGCGTCAACATACAACTTATTTGTTATACTAAAATCGGGTTGTAAAGGTTTTGAAGGTATTTGTACAGCGTCAACATATAAGCATAGAAAATTGATATTAAAATGTTGAAAGTTAGAAGGGTTAAGTTCTCGATGCCCATTAAAAGCTTTATTATTAACAAAACCAATAATAATTCTTTTAGCCTTGACTTCTACTCTCGTAAGAGGATATTTAGCAGTTTTCTTTGAAAGGGCTTTAGCGTGCGCGAGTAATACACCAGGACTAATTTTTATGCGTCTAACTAAAAGTTCGCCTTCTCGATATGTAAAGAAAAATATCCTGTAGAATCCATGAGGGTAAAATTGTTGCGACCTTTTACTAAACGTACTCTTGCCTCAACACCGTTTATTAGTAGCTTTTCTTGGTTAGAAACGCTACCGTGAATATGACGTTTTAAGGCGACAGCTCCCATCGCTGATAGATATTTTCGTCGTTGTACAAGTCCCTCGTTAGCATCTGCCACATCGTCCATTTTCGCAGGACTATCTTCACATCATAAGACACTCGTCAAGTGAGATTGTTTTGCAACAGGTCCATAGTTAAGCAGCGTCTCAATGTATGCTCGGTAAGCATTGGTTGGTGGCGATACAGGTTTTTGATTGAAAAAGACATTCATTTTATTAAACAATGAATGCATTAAGTTGTTAACGGGGCCAACTTTGTTTATTGAAGGTGCTAGATTCGTAGGTAAATCAGCTGTAGGGATATCACAGGCTAGACGAACATGTAGATTGAGCATCGTGTGTGCAAGATCAATGTATTCTTCACTATTACCAAGTATAACGAATTATATTGTCGAGTCATCTGTTAACGATGATATTGGTTTATAATTTATCCAGTGAGTCTTCGATCGTCGTTTGAGTCGGAGAATTTTCAAACAGGAGTAACTCCGACTTTAGACATTCACAGGAATGGGTGTGTAAAAAGACCATCTTTAGCTATCAAAAATATCTCTCATTATTCTTTTATTAATCGTCCGCTTCTTTTTTGTTAGCTTATTCTTCTTCTTCTTCTTAACTTTACCCTTTTTCACACCAGATGACTTGCGTCTTGATACCTTTCTTCTTTTTTTGTTACTCTTTTTTTGCCTTTGCGGAATGTGACAGGTCCGCAGAGCAATCACAACTGAAGAGGATCGACGTGGTGGGGCATTTTATACCCTGACCCCTCCATCAGCTTATCTAATTTTTCCTCAGCCTTTCTCTTCAGAGTTTCACCAGATTCTCTCATGCGGTTGCGGAATGGTGTATTTCGCTGATTGGTGTATTTCGCGTGCCGATATCAAACATAATGTTCATTCCAGTACGCACAGCCTCCTTCCCAACAGCCTTGGCTCCACGGGTGAAGAGTGGGAGAACCTATTGAAATATACCAACCAGGAATGAACCAATGTTAATGCGTCCAACCCTACCAATGTGAGGACCCTCACCAAAGGTACCCCCACCACCACTACCAACTTGCATATTGAAATATTCTGCATAACGATCCATTTCTTTTTGTGTATTACACCATCACTTTAGTCTGTTCTTTTAAAATGAAGAGTCACCGTCAACGTACCGTAATCGAATGGTATTAGATAGCCAAGCTGGACCGTTATATCAATTTCGATGGTCTGAAAGGAGGTGTATAGTAGAGGTAGGTACATGGGAGGGGAGAAACTTTTGATTCTGGTGCCGCTTTATGTGTAATCATCTATATTTAGCGATACCTCTCGTAACATCCGTGATTGAACTTCACTTGTTACGTAAGGTTCACAAATGTCGGTGTAAATCATGATCATGGATGGTAAGCCGTTGGAAAGATGAGCTGGTCTAGCGCCCTATATCGGATCTTGATTTTTAATAAGAATGCTGTGTATATTTTCAAACCCCAAAATCTCTTGCAATTTCTTTTACAGACAAAGCTCATAACTAAATTTGGTACAAGTCGTATTTAGATAAACTCTATTAATCATCACGTATCCACCACACTCGACTCTAAACTCCAAATGATCCTTCGTGCAGTGTAAATTATTTATTTCGTGTATCAGAATCTGCACATCTTTGTAAATTCCTGGCCAAATCAGTGACAAGGCACTGCTGTAATTCTATACTCTTAATTTGTTTGTCTCTAGATGCGTGTGTAGTATGCTGGTTAACAAAACTTTTCCGTCTTCTTCTTTTTTATCCGATGACACGTGTTGAAGCGTCAGAGGTATTTAAACCTCCGTAAGTGCGACTGCCTAGGACCCCTGTATTTCCTGTGTTGTATTTGCTGTGGTAACTGCGTAATAAAGTGTGCTGTAGTGTTGTCGCTAAAATATTGCAGGCTGCTGTGGCTGGGCAAAATGATGTAAAATTGGTCCTTCATTTTATCTCTGTTTTAAATGATTCGTCTTAAACCAAGTGTTAATCTTATCCGGGTACCTTTCCATCTAATATAATATTCCTTAGATTGACCTTTACCTCTACTCTATCAAAAATGCATGTATTTAAATCTTTTCGCACTCTGCTCAACTCTTCTGCGTAAAAAGCCATCAATGTCTTCGTCTGCCAAGTCTTTCAAAAAGTATACCGGTGGCTGACGTTTCAAAGAGATTCGAACAATCTTGAATAGTTCCAACGTCCGTCCGCTCTCGTAACTTTTGGCAAAGACGCTCTTTGCACGACTGACTCGAACCACATCACCAACGCTGTATTTAAGTTGTCAAAAAGCATGATTGCCATATCGACGTTCTACATTTTTGCAAGCTTTGGCAACACTGTACAGCGTCACCGATGCAGGTGTATTTTTATAGCTGAATGTTTACTGCTGTTGTACGATTCTACGATTTTAGGCAAAACGTCGATGTAACGTCATGTGTTTTTGTGAGTAAAATACCGCCACATTCTCTCTTTCACCGTTCTTATAAATCTTTCCAGGATGGCGGCCTTTGTATCAATTTTTTGCATTTCGCGACCAATAAATACTTTACTGTGTCGGTTTGAAGATTGTTTTCGATTGTTACTTCTCGCCAAGATACGTTTGAAAGCATCACCGACGTTTCTCGAAGTTTTGTTCTTGTCTGGTTCCACAAAACTGTGCTTGTCTACCACGTCTATGATAGCTAAAATGTAGCTGTAGCGCTCATTGTAAGTTTTTATAGACCTTATATCCATCAAATCAGCTTCCCATGCATGGTCAATATTTCGCACATTGTAATTTCGTCTTGGGAATCGATGTCTAACAGGTGTGTGCAGGTTGTAGGCGTCTTGACTCTAGAGCCATTCAATAACACTTTATCGATTATTTTTTTTACGTGCAGCTTGAAAAAGTTTATCAACACCAGCGTATACCGGAGTTTGTGGAGGACTGTAGTAAAGGTCCTCAAAAGTTTTATTCATTGTCCGCATTTTTATTCACTTATATACCTTTATTTTTTTATCACTTGACTTTGTTTTCCTTCTTGCTTGTTTTGGTTTTCTCTTTATAGACCTCTTGATGCGAGAAATTATTTTTTCAAAAGTTATTTTACTAACCATACAATAAGCTGTCATTAAAGCCAACGTTCTTTCGTCAGCTTCCGTATCCTCAGCAAGCATACGAGAGAAAGCGTAATCTGCTAAAACTCGATCGGCTTGACGACGATCACTTTTTTTGTCAGCATAAGCAATATCGTGATGACGAGAGGCTTCGTCCAAAGGATTAATTCCAACTTCACCGCGCTCGATGCGCTCAGCTAATTTAGTACCTGATCCACAGAATCTGTAACCAGGTACATGCAGCTCAAACGGTAGTAAATCAATCAAAGCGTTCAAAGCGCTGGTTTTTTTCACGTAAATTTTCGTCTTCTTGCAAACTCACTTTTACTTTCTCTTGAACCCTCTGCTCAATCGACGCCATGCTTGAACTTCTGTTCTCAAGGCCAAAACTTTCTTCTTCTTCTCCTTCTTCTTGTGCTCTGCTCTAGGCGCCTTTTTCTTCTTTAACCTCTTTCTTTTGACTGGTAAAGCGCAAGCTCCTTCACCTGGGACGCACTGTGTGTAATACTGCTTTTTTTGTCAAAATAAAATATCTCTACATAGAATGCTACACACATGCTTTCTTCGTAGAGATATTTTATTTTAACAAAAAAAAGCAGTATTCCACATAGTGGGACGTCCCTGTTGGTACTGCTGCTGCGGGCAGATGAGTATTTACTATCCCTCTGTCGACCCTCTGTCGACGTCCCGGTTGACGTTGATTGAAAAATATTTCGCCAAACGCGTTTGTTGTCTATAAACTCTCGAGGAATGAACGATTCACGAAGTACAACAACAAACTGGAGATACCCCGGTGGTTGAGTGACCCGTCTCTCTGTCATAGCGTCATTCAATAGGTCAACCTTGTTATCACCACGTATCTGCATACCGCCTATCGTTACAGATCCAGTAGCACCCCAAACAATGTTACCACTGATTTGAGGAACACTCTGCAGGGTATCGGTATCAATCCGGTCCTCTAGCGCGCCCTCCTCCTCCAACTGCATTGCATCACCCTCATTTTGTTCTTGATTAACAGGAGCAGTAATATTAGCATCATAGAGTAATTTTCTTCTCTTTTTTGCACTATCAGCGTCCTTAAAGTGAAGATAACGTTGCCAGACTTGTCAATACAATGACCACTTTTCACGCTCATCCTTACACATTGGTGAATTTAGTATTTCGTTCATCTCTGCGTCGAGTCTACTCATCACTGTACCGGGTGTTTGCACAGACTTTAGTGAACCGTGTGTGAGCGTGTTATGTAGACGTTCCACGCTTTCTTGTGGTAGGAGGACCATTTTTCTAGTGTGCTCCATTTTTTATTAATTTTTTTTATTTATTTTCTAGAGAAGCCAAAACGGTGTCTAGGAGTGGTGCTAACAGAGCAGGTAAGAATCCTCCGCGCTGTACTATACGTTTTTTTTTCTCGACAAGCATAGACTAGGTGCAGCTAATTTTCGTAGAGTTGTGCTTATGTAGACGAGATTTGTGTCATTTTTCGAGTGGTATGTTACCGATTAACACGTTTAGAGCACACTCACAAATATGTCGAACTAATTTCGTATCCGCTCTTTGCAAAAGAGCCTTGCGCTGTTTCTCGCTGAGGTGATACAGTGCTCGTAGAATGGTGGCTTCTTTGGGGCAAAAGGATGTCGAGTTTTTGGAGCCATCACAACGACGCGATTGGTACCTGGTTTAAGGGGCATGGCCACAGTAAAATTTTCAAAAAATGAAGAAAAAAATTTTTGGCTGTTTTTAATACTTTATTATCATAGAAATAAGTTACCATTCGAGTTATACCGTGAAAATTTTTTTATTTTGTTCCAGGTCCAAAACTACGTATGTAATTTGCATGCAGAATAGCGTAAAGAAAAAAAGGTGCTGCCGGAATCGCGCTGTAGGCCGCCATTTTCTTTTTGGAAAAAACAAAAAAATATTTTTTTGATACTCAAGACATGTATTTAATATACCATTGTTTACTTTTATTAATCAACTTATTTTCATATTAAAAAAATGTTGAATATGCACATAATTTTATGCCTGCCACTGTGGCCATGCCCCTTAAAGTATTGCTACTATTTATCTTTTTTCGCGGCACGTAGGCGTTCTGTAATTCGTCGTCACGAGAAATACAAGTGCGAAATCAGCAAATATCGGGTGTATCTTGCTTCAAGTTCAACAGGAGATAGCCATAAGGTTTTGCGGTGGCATCCCAGTAAGCTTCTTACAAAAATTTTGGATCTTCAGGACGCACTTGTCGAGAAAGATGTCGTAACTGAGACCTGTCGCGAAAATTTCTAAATACTACCATGTATTGAGCATTCAACGAGATATCACGCTTTCGTTTTCCTTGGTGAAAGATATTTTGGATGATAAATAGCACAGACAGGTTATGGTGATGGCTAGCTTTTGAAAATATACCGACGATCGCACCTCCGGAGGACGATTCACGCATCAAATAGTCTATAGTCACAAGTTTTGCTCTTGAATCATCAGCGTAGTCAGTGTTCTGTGGTAAACCTTCACGAAATTCAATGTTTTTGCCGAAATCTCTGTACCCTGTCTGCCACTAATAATAAATGATTATGTGTTCGATTTGAGTGTCACACATACGATCGATGGTTGTTAAAATTTTTTCACAAATACCGTTTTCTCACAGCCTGTAGGCCCGCACAATATTGACGTGAATGGATGTTTCCACGGCGAAATCCCCTCTTCATTTGGTTCTACCTCTACCGACGATCTCGTGGCCGCGGTGGGGACCCCGCGCGCGGCCGCTCACGAGTCCGTGAGCGCTATGGTGGGGCTCATCTGGGCCACCAATCAGCTTATTGTCACTACCGCCAGCAACGAGCTCGCTTGCATCCGCGACCAATCAGCTCGCGGATGTCGCGGCGGTCGTCCATGAGCTTCTTCGTCAAGCGCCGTGGCACACCGAATCAGCTTGTTGTTGGCGCCGCTTTCGCTAATGAGCTTCCAACCCCCACCTTTACCACAACTAAGCATCTCATTAACGCCCACATAAAAGATGTCCTGTCGATAATAGCGCCGTCTGTAATTCCGACCCGACGGGTTCAAAAGAGGTCATGTTTTGACGGCCGTAAGTAAGGTCACAACTACTCATAGACAGGGTTGTTTCGGGCCGCAGATTACGAATATGAATTCAGATTTCCAAAATACAAAATTGACGATCCAATATAGCAAACGAAAATATTTTTGTCGGCCATATTAGATTTTTTGGAAATCTGACATCATGTTCCTCATCAATGGCCCAAAAATCCCATGTATACTTAGTTACACGTAAATGGGTCTAATATAAAAATGTATGGCTGAAGAAGTTAAATTTAAATAGATGAAGAATTTTGGTATCACTCGTTTTTTACACTCAGAAGCTTCAACGTAGGTTAAATTTGAGTAACGCAAATTTTTTTTCAGTTATTTGTTATACAAGAAAAGAGAAAATATATTGTTTAAACATGTATCTCAAAAAAAAAAAACTATTTTAAAACTCTCAAAAGTCAAAAGTTTGGCGGATTTACCCATATAGCTTCTGTTATTTCTGTTAAGGAGGCAGGCCTGGGTTAAATAAAAAAAGAATTTTTTTTTACAAGTCCAGAAAACTTTATGATTACAAGCAATCATTCTGGAAATATTTATGTTATATATACTTAGTCATATCTTACATTTTACCGCTGTACAGCCTTTAAAATCTTGATCCTACACGTCACAATAATCACTATTTTCAATACCGTATTTTTTAAAGTTACTATTTTCCTCACACGATTGCAGGTGACATGATGAACGAAAAATTATTTTTCGACGGCTATTCGACTCCTTTTGACATGTAGTACAAAAAGAGCAAATTACTTTTTCGTGAAAATTTGTATTATTTTTTTCTGGAGACGTAACCGATTTTTTGGAAAAAAACTTTTTATATTTCATTTTTAAATCGGTAAAGTTTTCAAAAAAAAATAAAAATATTTTAACGAAAAAGTGCTTTGCTCATTTTGTAATATACGTCAAAAGAAGTCAAACAACTGATTAAAAAAATATTTTTGTTCGTCATGTCACCTTCAATCGTGTGAGGAACACAGCATCTTTGATATATATGGTATTTAAAATAGTGATTTATTGTGACGTGCAAGATCAAGATTCTGAGGTTTTACAACGGTATAATTTAAAATATTATTAAGTATTGATAGCATAAAAATTTTCAGAATGATTGCTTATAAACAGAAAATATTTTCTGGACTAGTAAAAAAAATCTGTTTTTGGGTTTAACCCAGGTTTGCCCCCTTAACCCATTGACGAGAACAACGCCCGAAACCATATCGTTGTGACCTGCGTTGGTGTTAGTAAATCATGGTTTCTACTTCATTTTCTTACATAATTTTACTTTTTATGTATACTCACAAGGAGAGGGCACACCCTCCGGGAAACGAAATTCGGTCATACTTTGGGAAGTGTTTTCTGGTACCCAAAAATGAAGCCTAGTACCCAGAATTGATTTTAATGGGCCCTTGTTCTCGAGATATGAGGTAATTTACTCGAAATATTCGATATTTTAATAAAAAAAGATACCTATTTTTCTAGCCATAAATCTACAAGTTTTTATTATGGATAATTGACTCACATTGTAATAGAAAATAGGTAAAAAGACTTTTAATTTAAGCTAGTTTACGTATAAAAATATTAATTTGATCAAAAGTTATTTACAATTGAAAATGGTGACCGAATTGCATGAATATTTAAAGAATTTAACTCTTTTAATTTCGTTGATTGTCCATGTATTTTCAGTGACCATCTTCAATTGTTAATAACTTTTGATCAGATTAATATTTTTGTATGTAACAGAACTTAAATTAATGTTCTTTTGGCCTACTTTTTATTACCTTTTCAGTCATTTTCCCATAATAAAAACCTGTAGAGTTATGGTTAGAAGAAGAGGTATCCTTTTTCATTAAAATATCAAATATTTCGAGTAAATTACCTCATATCTCGAGATCAAGGGTCCATTAGAATGAATTACGGGTACTAGGCTTCAGTTCTGGGTACCAGAAAACACCTCCCAAAGTCTGACCAAATTTCGTATCCCGGAGGGTGTGCCCTCTCCTTATCAGTACGATCAATTACTTAAGTGCTTTTTCAGCTTAGAAAGTAAAAAATTAGGTGGGCAATTGAACAAAATAGATTTTATGATGCTACTACTACTAATGCACGATTCACGTTACTGGGTTAATCACAAATGAAGGCTAAAGAAAGAAAGTAATCAAATCAATTAAGACACTGTGAAGTATATTGTTCTATTTTTATATGTAATCCAGTTTCCTCAAAGATATATAGTGTAAAATATCCACATAATAATAATAATATTAAAATCTTTAAAGTTTAAAATCTCTCCACCACGTTTATTTATATGTAAATATGTGATCATCAAAAATAAGTGCTAGTTAATGACAAATTTGTGCATTGACGGTATATTTCATTATGAAAGATAACTAAAAACATACTTGGCGGACCCGTCGTCTCACAGTCTATAGGAAAACAGCCAACTTCAACAACTTATATTGAATTTCTGATGCATATTTTATAAATTATTTATTTTC
The DNA here is from genome assembly GCA_949152435.1 of Gastracanthus pulcherrimus. Taxonomy (NCBI): domain Eukaryota; kingdom Metazoa; phylum Arthropoda; class Insecta; order Hymenoptera; family Pteromalidae; genus Gastracanthus; species Gastracanthus pulcherrimus. The sequence goes on from OX424575.1 coordinate 88,785,954, forward strand.
TATTTACTCTAATTTGATTACCTATTTTGATAACATTAACATTTTTTGCTTTGGAATATATTATTCTGTATACACTTAAACTGGAAGACGACGGGTCCGTCAAGTATGTTCATAGTTATTTTTCAAAATGAAATACACCGTCAATGCACAAATTTGTGATTAACTAAGACTTTTTTGATGCTCATATATTTACATATTAATACATCTGCTTGAGACATTTTAAACTTTAAAGATTTTAGTTACAAAAGTAAACACTGCAAGTATTGTACTGTATGGCGCAATACGATGTTGTGAATCAGGCTTTGGATGTGAAAATAGCGCAATTTTTTTTTCTTTTACGTACACGGGCATTACTGACCTTAAGGTAGTATTCTCGGTTATAGAATTACCGTTCAGATTTTGATAACACTCAACATACTGGTACATATTAGTCTAAATGTGACTCAGATAAATGTTTGTGAAGTCAAAGTACGTGAGAGAAAAGTTATTAGCATTTTCATTATGACGCGTTTAACACGGAGTCTTACGGGAAATAACAAAAATTTACATATATTACGGCAGTGACCGTTTATTTTTTGTGTAAAATTTTTGTAGTAAAAGAAAAATGCATGACGGACATTTATCACTTTCGAAAACTATAATTAGGTACCTATAAGTTTAAAAATAAATTAATTCAATACAAAAAAGGTGCATTTAACCTCAAAAACAGAGTCAAATCTGCATCTGTATCAAATTCTTTTAAATAAATAGGAGGAATACATTTGTTTAATTTCAATGTATAGTCATAATTTGGTGTTAGTTTATTTATGCGATAATTTAAACAAAGTTCACCTCATTAACAAAAAAGAAATTGAATGTAACATAAAGTGTTCACATTTTGACTAGTTCTGTATCGAGAGCACTACTACCGGAACTAGGTAGTGGGTTGCAGGCCCAACCTCCGCCACCAAAATATCCGGAAAAACATTTTCTTAAAATGTACCCAAAAAATTCGGACTGACGGGGATTCGCCCCCACGCCGTTTGAGCGGCTGTTGTCCTAAGGGAAGAGTATACGTTTGAAGCTAATCGTTTTAAATCTAGGAAAATTTTTTTTTACGATTACATGATTAAATACATAAAAGAGGGATGATTTAAGTCCTACCCAACATAATTAACTGCATTGACCGTCAGTTATAGCTGTCAAACCAGTCATAAAATACGAATTTTATAAAATCTTCCTGCGCAACAATTTATTGTAAAAAGCAAAAAACTAATGACATGTAATTTATATTTATTATTACTGATGTCAAATAGAAAAACCTTCCAGAGATATATATTCTTAAAATTGAGAATTAAGTAATAAAAGTGGTTCCTCGTATTTAATGATAACGGAGCATTTTAACATCACTTTAAGTAAATTTAACCTCATAATTAGTAATAACTAATGCGATGATATAAGATTTGTGTTTAAAATTTGTTTCCCTTTCAGGAGAGTTCTCCATCGAGATGTAAAACCTCAGAATTTACTAATAAGTGAAATTGGCGAGCTAAAGTTGGCGGATTTTGGTTTGGCTAGAGCGAAATCTGTTCCATCGCACACTTATTCTCATGAAGTTGTCACTCTGTGGTATAGGCCTCCAGATGTTTTACTCGGCTCGACAGAATATTCGACTTCATTGGATATGTGGGGTGTTGGATGTATATTTGTTGAGATGTTGACAGGAGTTCCAACCTTCCCTGGTGTTCGTTGCACCTACGATCAACTTGATAAGATTTTTAAAATTCTTGGCACGCCCACCGAAGATACTTGGTCTGGAGTCTCACAGTTACCTGCTTATAAGCCCAACAGATTAGCTTTCTATCCAATAAAAAAACTTGGTCTTTCATTTCCCAGACTGTACGACATTGCTGAAGTTGACAATATGGCGTCATCTCTTCTTAAGCTTAACCCAGATGAAAGAATTGGTGCCGAAAATGCTTTACATCATCATTATTTTTCTTCCTTACCGAAAAAACTTTACGAGTTACCTAACGGTGAGTTACGTTTGTTAATTCTCATTTATACTGTTTTAGGTATTGACAGGTCATGCAATAATTAATTAGACATTAGATCAAAACTCAGCATACTTTAAAATTCACTTACCGCTTGCTAATGATTATGGTTAAAACTTTTTACATGTGTACTAATAAAATACATTAGCAGCATAGGCTAAAGCAGCTTATGTAATGTTGTTCAAAAACATAAGAGATCCAACAATCTCATGGAACGAAACATCCATTCTCTCATCATTTGACACACTCTCAGTCAAGTCGATACTACTGCCCGCGGGAGTACAGACAGTTTTCGCATCGAGGATGTTAAATGTCTCGATGACCTTAAGTGCATAGCTAATTCGATGTATAAATATTGAGCGTTCTTTTCTATTCCGCTCTATCTGTATTCCTATGAACTTTTTCGGATCGCCTGTGACTATTTCAAAAGACCTACTGAGTTCTTAAGTTAAAAAGTTTAGTTAATCTATCGACTTCGACATGGTAAGTCCATCATCCGCGAACATCGCCATAGTTACTCTCTCATTCAATACACGCCCTCTGAAAATTGAGCTGTCTGATTCACACGCCCGAAAACCTCATTTCTTTATAAAATTTGCGTAAGGCTTTTTCTCGTACAGTATTCATGCATGGGCTGGGTCCATAACCTGTTTTAAGTATTGACAGGTCATGCAATAAATAAATAGACATTGTTGTTTATAGTGAATGATAAGAATATTTTTTGCTATAGTGATACGTCAATGGAACGATATACTGTTTAATTGCACGAATAGAAAGAAATGCGCGCTAATAGACTAATCGCTACGGGCGTTTAGTTTAAATGACAGTCGGACGCGAACTGATGAGATTCTGTCGCAATCGATGCGGAATGCTCGCGATATGACTCTCAATCGATCATTCAAAATCATTGAATCATAGGAGTGGTGCAAAATACAACTGCAAGAAATATTACCATTTTTTAATTAATTCAATAGTGAGGTTAGCATATTTTTCAAAAACTTGTGTATTGATTATAAAATTAATAAATCGAGTGGTCCTAAGAGAAAATACGTATCTTACTCGTTTAAATTAGAAACGTCGTATATTACGCATTACGATGAGCAACACCATATCTTACGCGTTATGATTAGAGACATTGTATCTTTTTTGTTTTGTAAGCTATATTCGATGCTGAAAAATTGTTATAAAACGATTTGAAATCTCACTATCAATATCGTAAAGATAATGATCTTACACCATAAGTATTCAAAAGTCAATACAAGTTATAATTTAATTTATCTTATAATAATTGTACGACCTTAAAGTTAGCGTAAGAAATAACCTGAAGAAAGATACCAAGTTTCTAATTTCAGTAGCGTTAGAATGTGCTAAATGTATTGTCTAACAATTTTTTGTTACAATTTATGTAGAAACATATCAAACTTAATTTTATTTATCTTCTCTGTCACTTAAAAGTCTAAAAAAATGAGGGTAGTTTATGAGTAGTTTATATCTTATAAGTACCATCGACCAAATGTTCCCATCCATAAAAAGCCTATCTTATAGTAAAAGTACGATATTGAGCTTATAATATATTTTAGTCTTTAAATATAAATTTCAATTAGCTAAGTTTATCTTATGCTTGGGGTTCCTCCTTGGTACCGTACAGTGAGGTCTCTTGGGCTGGTCGGGTGTCTTGGGCCATGCCATGAAAGTAGATTTCAATGACTTCAGTAAACCACTGAGGATAAGCTGATTTGTTTTCATTGAAATAAATTTTACTTTGAACTATTTAAACGGTCTATCCTATCCTGAATTGTTTACTAGGCTCATAAAAAATTTATTTTAATTACTTAATTTAGTAGTCCAAGGTACCCCACTTTACAGTAAATCAAGGGTTAATAGATATAGGCATGGTAATTGCGCAAATGTAAGAAGCAAAAGCGTACAAAATATTTAAAGAATAAGGACAAGAAATAATTTAAAAAAATAAAACGAAGTTAATGTGATTCTATAGTTATTCTGATCGTTTTGTTTATTCACAATTTATAAACAGTCTATAATAAATAATCAGTTTCTTCTCAGGTATAATTTATTTTATGAATAAAAATAAAAAATATATAATTAGTTCATTATTCATTGTTCATTATTTTATTTTATTTTATTTTATTTCAATATTTTATTATTTATTCTGAATAAATTGATTTGGTGATAGAAAAAAGTGTTATTATTTCTTTAACAAATGATAAAAAAGAATATTAAATACCTATGGTTATATCTATAAAACATCTTGACTTATACTATTTGTATACTTTTTAAATGTTGAAATTATGTTTTTAACTTACCAAAATGTTAACTGAAATGCTGAGTGATTTTCGTAATCTTCGTGAACTTTAAAAATCAAAAAACTTTGATAACTTTTTTATAGAGCATAGTTATGTATTTTTATGACAAGCTCTTCATTAAAAGAATGAATGAAATAATTTTTTTCGTTTTCGATTTCCCAGAGAATCATCCATAAATATATATACACAACACAGTGATTATCACTGTGTTTACCTTGGGCCAGTCCGCGTTCCTCACCGCTGTAGCCGTACCCCGGTGTAGCCGTGCAGGCTTTTCCCTTGTACACGTCGAATCCACGAGGATTACGACTTTGTGCGGAGTTTCCTAAACGCACTAGTTTTCGCGATGAAAGGAGCGCGAAAACGCGAAATCTAGTGCAGTCGCAACCGGAATGTAACGTAGTTTCGTTTGTCGGCCTAACTCGATACGGGGAGCAGGCGGGTCTGAGATTATCAACGACACAAAGATTTAACAAGTAAACAAACTATATATTCTGAAATAATAATAGATAACAAGTAGTAAATTACAAAATATTAATAACAATAGTAACAATGACTCATAGACGGTATCAGAATCTAACCAAGTGCATTAGTTTCTAAGATATTTGAACTATGTTTCCTGAAAATTAGACCTTAAAAGGTGCCCATAGAACTAAGTTACAGGGGTGCCAACTTGACGATTTCGAACAAGTACCTATCTTCCAGAAGCTATAACTATGGTTATACGAATGAGTTTTATACGTACCAAGCAATGAATTAAAGGACTTCTCAAGGCAAGACGTGGTAGATCTAAATCCGGTTTGATTACGTAAAATGGCAAACGATCAAACATAACCTAAAAAATACAAAATTTCAGGTTTACATTCATCTTCGTAGAGGTGACCCATTGAGCTGCCAAGGAGGTTTAATATTTTTTCTTAATATTTGTAGAAAGATGAAGAAATATACGAGTCATTCCAAACAAATTCTAAAAATCCGTGCGCACTCGAGTCTTCACTTGCCGCCGACCATTGATATGGAAGTACCTTTAAAAAGAAGATCTGAAAAAAAATTTCATCCCCTAAACTCCACGGTGTGACCTAGTTGAGTGGTCTGAATTTTCAAACATTGCCAAAAAGCATATTCAAAAACTCTAGAAAGCTCCCATTTTTATCAATTCGAATATACCAAAATAGGATATTTCATTTTTTTACAAATTTTTAGAAAAAAAAATATTATACTCCCTTAGCAGCTCAACGGGTCACCTCTACAAAGATGAATTTAAACCTTAAATTTTGAGTTTTTTACATTATGTTTGATCGTTTACCATTTTGCGTAATCAAAACGGATTTAGATCTACTACACCTCAAATTTTTATGTTGAAAAGACCATAAATTCCTTTATTGGTACGTTCAAAACCGTTTCGTATAACCAAAATTATAACCTCTGGAAGATAGATACTATTTCAGAAATCGTCAAGTTGCAACCCCTGTAACTTAGTTCTACGTGCACCTTTTATGGTCTAATTTTCAGGAAACATAGTTCAAATATCTTTGAATCTAATGCATTTGGTTTGATTCTGTATTTTGATCATATAGCAGAACTGTGAATTTTTATTCTAGCTTGATTTTTCCATCTAAAGTAAACGACGAACTATTAAAGTCTGACGTAATTTACGTAAGGAATTATACATTGCGGACATGTAGACGCACGATAATAATAAAGCTGACATTAAACCGTTAATTTGAGTGGGCAGAGCATCATTGGTAATATTTGGATAAAAAGTTACGCTCGATTTAAAATTGTGAAAAAGATTAGGTGGCAAAATGGGAGGCCTCAAGTGCCAGCAATTTAGGAATGGAAGTCGTTGGCAACATTGTCGTTTTATACATTTCACATCGAATATCTTATATTTTATTTCGTATAAATCTGGGTAAAAATAATACATAGGAACGATCTAATTATATGATTTTAGATGTTGTTGAATTTAAATTCGAGGTGAAATGTATAAAACGACAATGTTTCTAACGACTTGCATTCCTAAATTGCCGGCACTTGAGTCTTCCCATTTTGCCACCTAAATATTTTCACAATTTTTAATCGAGCATATCTTTTCATCCAACTATCCTCAATGATGCTCTGACCACTCAAATTAAAGGTTCTAATGTCAGCTTTCTTTGATGCGAGCGTAGAATTGTCCTGAATGTGTAATACCTCATCTGAATTACATCAGACTCTAATAGTATGTCGTTTACTTTAGGTGGAAAAAGCAAGCAAGAAATAAAAATGCTCAGTAATGCTATATGTTCAAGAGCCAGAACTAAACGAAGTCCAATACTTTCTAGGATGTTTGAACTATATATCCTAAAAGTTGCAGCTCAGAAGGTTAAAATAGAACAAAGTTACGGGGGTTGCAACTTGACGATTTCTGAAATAGTATCTATCTTCCAGAGGTTATAATTTTGGTTATACGAAACGGTTTTGAAGTACCAATAAAGGAATTCAAGGTCTTTTCAACATGAAACTTTTAGATATAGTACATCTAAATCCGTTTTTATTACGCAAAATGGTAAACGATTAAACATAATGTAAAAAACTCAAAATTTCAGGTTTAAATTCATCTTTGTAGAGGTGACCCGTTGAGCTGCTAAGGGAGTATAATATTTTTTTTCTAAAAATTTGTAAAAAAATGAAATATCCTATTTTGGTACATTCGAATTGATAAAAATGGGAGCTTTCTAGAGTTTTTGAATATGTTTTTTGGCAATGTTTGAAAATTCAGACCACTCAACTAGGTCACACCGTGGAGTTTAGGGGATGAAATTTTTTTTCAGATCTTCTTTTTAAAGGTACTTCCATATCAATGGTCGGCGGCAAGTGAAGACTCGAGTGCGCACGGATTTTTAGAATTTGTTTGGAATGACTCGTATATTTCTTCAATGCATATGTAAAAAATTAAAACAGGTGGGGGTGAGGAGGGGCACCGAGGTGGGGGAGGAGGGGGAACAACGTTTTCATAGTAACGTAATGTTTTAAACGCTTTTACATTATTTTGAGGAGGGGTAGGAGTGGAGATGAGGGGAGAGAAGGGATTAAGTGGTAGGATGTGACATGACAAACTATATAATATAGGAATATCACTGTGAGATCGTCTTAAAAAAAATTTTCTTTTTATATCTTCGGTTAAATGTTTCTTTTGATATGTAGCCTGTATGTGATTTCTTTCAAATTTTTTGACACCCCAAAAGGAAAATTTTAGCTGAATTAATTAAGTAGTATAGCTTAACTGGTTCTCGAAAAATCAGTCCTAGAAGAGGTGTGGTAGAACCCGCATAGGATTTCTACGTTCCACCCCCTGTGCTAGAACCCGCATAGGGTTTCTGCATACTCCCAATTATGCTGGAACCGGCTTAGAGTTTCTTGGTCTCCTCTCCAATCCACCCCAGGTAGTCTAGAAGCCCCATAGGGTTTCTGAGTCGCCTGTGCTCTAACCGGCATGCGTTTTCCGACTCACCTCCCACCATAGCGCTGGAGACACTACCCGACCGCAAGCCCGCATGTCTGGACCTGCACGCATGCGACCGCAATAACCTCTTTGCAATAATCTCGACATTTAAGTAAAATGGACTTGTCGTTTTGACTTTTTAACTCTGAATTAAATAGAAAAAAATAATTTTTTATTGGAACATTTAATAAGGTTAGAGGATGTTAAGTGCCAATGAATTGGCAGTCGTTTTTATTCTAATAGACCACGATAATAAAATATACTGTTAAAGATTTTTAATGAACAATATTAAACAACAAAATACTGTAAGAAATTTTCGTATAGAGATATGATGAAAATTATTTTAATTAAGACTTAAGATTATCTCAAACTGGCAATACTTAAACGCGTGTGTCTAACGAGTTGACTTACTTGAGTTAACTTACGAGTTGACTTTAGCTTTACTTTATTTAATGTGAATTTCCGTTATTAAATTCTCAAAACCGATTTATTAGGATCTCTCTTTGAAAAAGTATTCTGCTAAAGCAATTAGCAGCGGTTTTTTTTCTAACTCCTTAGGCCAGTCCATGCGAGTTGCAGTTGCCAGTTTCCTTTCTATGAAAAAAATTAATAGATCATCCCACTGATCAACTAAACGTCTAAGATATTTAAACACATTGATGCTATCATTTATCGCATTGAATAACAGATTAATATGTGTACTCGACTCCTTTGTACTGGATGGTAGCTCATTCATTGTCTGAGTTTGGATATTAAAACGCAAAAATTCATTATCGTACCACATACAAAGTGTGCCCCAAACTGTTTTAAAATTCAATGCAGTCATTTAAATTCCACTGAGTTCGGATTCTGCTTCCCCCGATAACCAATTTAGCAAATGTTGAAATTTAACAATAGCACTCATCGAATTATCATTTCGAACTAAGTAAGTGAACTTTTGTTAGAAGTTTCCCACTCTCTCTGATTACCATGAGATTACCTTGGGAGCTTGAGTTTTTCCAACGAAGCTTGAACCGACACAACCGAGGGTTGAGGTGGTGGAACCGGTAGAAACCGGAATAGTTGTCCTTCGGGATAGCTTGAACCGACACAACCGAGCAATGTGTCTATGCAATTACATAACCAGGATTTAGCCTCCCATTAATTCGCGAGAACTATATTATACAAATCGGCATCTTACATTCAGCTAATAGAACATTTTTCGGCGTAGTAAATCGATAAACAAAGGCAATTCGTATCGCATTGTATTGAATTTTTTCTAATTTATTAGCTAGGCATTATTGATTCGGATAATAAATAAAACTCCCGTAGTCTAATTTTGATCTAATAAAACTTTTGTAGAGTGTAACGAGAGTTTCGGGATCAGAGACCCACCAAGTACCACATAGAAACTTGATAATGTTTAAAGCCCTGGAGCATTTATCGACGACGTCTTTTATATGAGGTTTAAAGGAAACTATATTATACAAATCGTCATTAGAATAAGTTCGTTCCTCCATTTTATCGGCATATACTGACAATATAAATCGCGGCTTTAAAATCCCTGCCAATAATCCTCCAAAATTTTGATTTGAGTTTCGTAATCAGTGATAGTAAAATCTTTTGTTTTTGGCCTACATCTTTTTAGTGTTCTCAATAGAACGCTGCACACATGGAGCAATACGTTTTTATGTAGTCAATATAGCCTCAATGTAAGTCATTATGTATCAAAATACGAAAATAAAAATTGCCTTTGCAACGGCTTGAATAATTAAAATCTCTATCGTATCAACTATTTTCAAGAAAAAGAAGACATCCCGCAAAAATTTTCAAATGGATAGCAGTAAGAAGAAAATACATAAGCAGCCGCATTTGTGTCCGCCATAAATCACCAACTAGTATAAAAGACGAGTTAAAAATAAAGGTTTTTGAAAGTACCTTAAGAAGCACAAATTCAATGTTTGGCTTTATTAGAAATCAAGAAGACGTATTCTAGCATACGAGTGTTCAAATTGCAGAGAAAGTAACAATAAACAGGCGCGAGATGTAATCGCAATAACGAGCGTATTGAAACAGTGTCGTCTGTAAAGCTGTTATTTAAAATCCAACGAACCTGGTTCGAAGAGCGCCGCACAGCCGTGTGAAAAGGATACGAGAAAATTATACCGCGCTCGTACAGGGTCTGCACGGAAAAAAAATTAAGCTGAATCAGTACTGTGAGGACCGCGCTATTCCATCACTTACCATAGAGCGAAATCAATCCCGTCGTAGCGCTGAACGCCGCTCGCAAGAGCGCAGCGATGGCGCTGAATTGGTCCCATGCAAGCGCTGGGTTAGCTCGATGCGCGAACTGAACTAGCGCACCCGTGTATGGACTGCTTTAGACCTAAGGGGCAAAGCTACCGCACCGTTAAATTTATTTCCGTGTACCGCTGCCGCAAGCGAACAGCTATTGATAATGGTGGAGGCGCATGGTACCTCCTCTCTCTGTCTTATGGTGTAACGTCAGAACTCCCCATTGGAGATTTTCATTGTTTGAATGTTCTTCTCTTGAGATACGATGAAAATCTTCTTTTTTATGTTTTTTACCCGTTCAACTTTGCCTTATCAAAACCGGTAGAACATCCGCATTTTCAACTTTTTAATTAAACAATTTTATCAAAAATTTGGTACAAAGAAACACAATATTTTGGGCAGGTTTATTTTAATTAGCAAAAAAAGAGCCGTTTATAAATAAGCATAATTTAGACAATCGAGAGAGTTAGTTCGTAGCACAAAAACCTGCACTGCACACAAGCAACTGACACAGGCGTTGAATCGATTTTGGAGCAGATATAGTCTTTGAAATAAATGCACTTTGTTTAATTGCCAAATAAATAAACTATTGTATTTTCCGTCTTCAACAATAACAAATGCCTATAACTACACTATTTTAACTTAACTAGTTCTCTCGATAAAATAAGAAAATTATCGCAGTGTCTCGTGCGAATAATGATGGCGTATTACGCAACGAGCGTCGCACCGGGGAAAGTGCTCTCTCAACGGTTCAGAGATTTCTGGTAGTAATTCGTCGAAAAACGCGCGAAATGCCCGAAAATCAGCGCCGCGCAGCGTCTGTGGTTTTGCTCACTCGAACCATCACACCAAAAATCACGAGAATAAAAACTTTTTTCAGTAAAAAATGTACGAGCATATTACATACCAAAAGGTGTATGTGAGAGTGCGTGTGCGTGTGCGTGCGTGCGTGCGTGTGTGAGTGTGTGCGTGTGTGTGCGTGTGTGTGTATTAGTGTGGATCAACATTACTCCGCATATACACGATCAAAATTTATGTTTAGGGATAATTTTTTTTTTTTTAAGAAGGCGGGGCAAAAAATTTTTCATTTTGTTTTTTGATGCAATGTTGCTTTTTTGAGGTTTTTCGATTTTTGAGTATTAGTTTTTTGTTTTTTCTTTATATTATAAAAATAATATTATCGACTAAGTGATAATGCATTTGAAAGAGCATAAAATTACCTATCTTTTCCTACCCAAAATTTTGAATAAGCAGTTATACCTATAAAATATAAAAGGGAAATTTTTTTAATAAAATTGTGATTAGGAATATGAATAAGAATATTCTGTAAAATTTGTTAGGCTTTATCTTTTTCTTTTGAAGAGAAAAAGATCTTTTTGTAAAAGAAATCGATTTTTATTCATCTGCGAATACTGGAATAAATCGGCAGCATTTGATCTGAAACTTTCCAAAACGGTAGCTTTTTACTATAACTTGACCGAGTTCTTTGCCCGAATAACAACGACCTTTATATTTCAAGATATTTGAGGCTATAATTTTTTTTTTTTTTTTTTTTTTTTTTTTTTCATTTATTAGGCTTTTCAAACCTTTATGAAAGGTTTATTTCAGCCTTGCAGTTAATGATACAAAGATTTTTACATAAATATACATACATAGTTATATAGGAATAGTTGCAGTATTATATTTTTAAGTTACATCGTTTGATAAAGGAAATTACATGACCGCAAGCTTGAATGTAAGAACCAGCTATTAAAGATTCTATATTGTGAGGAGGGAAGATCATTACTTTGGAGAGCGCTGTAATCAGTTCACATCTTTGAATGTCATAATTTTTACATTGCCACAACACATGGTTTATGTCAGCCATGTCGTCGCCGCATTCGCAATGCGAGCTATTGATAATGTTCATTCTAGCAAGAGAATCTAGGAGGTTGTAATGGTTGGCACCCATACGATTTATGGTAACTACAAAGAATCTAGACAAATGTTTTCCTTTAAACCAAGGATGTCGATTTTCTTTGTAGAACTTTTCAAAGTACATTTTTCCGCTATTAGTGCTTTTACTTTTTAAAAACTTTATAGTATTGTTTTTGGCTTGCAATTTGACTTTGGAGTAAAAATCTGAGAAAGGTTTTTGAAAGATATCAAGATCGCTAGATTGAGCTGCAACTTTAGCGTATTGGTCGACTGTTTCGTTGCCTGGAATTCCTCGATGAGAGTGAATCCAGAAAAATTTTATGTTTGTATTGAATTTATTTTTATGAAAGCTAATGAACTTGTTTTTTATATCAAGAATGTAATTATTGGTTGTAACCTTAGGACTTTTTGTTTGCACAGCTTGTAGGACGCTTAGTGAGTCAGAGTCTACTCAACATCTATGTTGATGTTTCTGTTCTTATATTTAAACATAAATTTAAAGCGTCGTTTAAAGCGACGCATTCAGCAGTGAACACAGAGGCATTGCTATTAATAGTTCACGCGATAAAAGAATTTGTATCAGGACAGATACAGGCAGAGCCTACTCCTTCGAGAGTTTTACTACAGTGAGTATAAATTGCTAATGCGTCGCTTTTCACAATGTGGTTCGAAAACAATTCTCTGCAATTCTTTAAACTTTCAATAGCTTTACCTAATTGTAAATCAACGGAAATATGAGAACAAATTGTGTAATAATTGTGACAATACATGCTATAGTTATCTGCAGATTCAATATACATAGATATATTGTTGACATATTGTAGGCAGTCTACAAGTACGCTAGAAATATTTATTTTTTATTTTTCTGCAATCCGTAGAAATTTCTTAGTAAAGATTTGTTTGACAAGTTGAGTTTGAGTGACATTTTAATAGAAAAGAATTTCCTATTTGTATTGCACGCTCTTTGATGCTAGGCATCTTACATTCAGCTAATAGAACATTTTTCGGCGTAGTAAATCGATAACCAAAGGCAATTCGTATCGCATTGTATTGAATTTTTTCTAATTTGTTAGCTAGGTATTGTTGATTCGGATAATAAATAAAACTCCCGTAGTCTAATTTTGATCTAATAAAACTTTTGTAGAGTGTAACGAGAGTTTCGGGATCAGAGCCCAACCAAGTACCACATAGAAACTTGATAATGTTTAAAGCCCTGGAGCATTTATCAACGACGTCTTTTATATGAGGTTTAAAGGAAAATTGATAATCGAAAATTATACCTAAAAAACGTACTGTTTGAATGGATTTAATAGGCGTGTTAGATAACAATTTCGACGTTGCCAGGAGGAATCTTTTTGTTATTAAAATGAATTACTTTAGTTTTGTTAAGAGCTAGTTGGAGGCCAAGATTGAGAAGATTATTCTCAATTGTTTTTAGTACTTTTTCTATAAGACTTTTTCCTCTTTTTATCGAGCGAAACTTTATATAAATTTCAATATCGTCGGCAAATTGTGAAACGTGTACTGACTTTGGGATTCCATTAGTAACAGAAAAAACATAAATAATATATTAGAGCGGACTGAGGACTCCTCCTTGAGGGACGCCCATATAGGTAGATCTCGTTTCGTTCCCTAGGCTGTCTGTATGAATAAACCGTTCGTGAATTAAGAATTGTATGAAAAGAATGAGTTCACGAGGACATCCGATGTCTGCTAATTTTTCTAGGAGAATTTCAATGCATACATTATCGAAAGCTCCTTCGACATATAGAAAACCTGCAAGGATTTCAGCGTTATCTAAAAAGGATTCTTTAATAGTATAAGAGACATTTGCTAGATTATTGATACAAGCTTTACCTTTGCGGAAACCGTTTTGGCTAGGTGGAAAGATATTGTTAACTTCAGCCCACCACTGAAGTCGATTTTTGATTATCGTCTCAAAAAGCTTACACATACAGGAGGTAAGCGAAATAGGGCGAAAATTACAGCTGTTTGGTTTAGGGAAGAAGTTGACATAAGAATGTTTCCAGCTTTCTGGATAGTTGTGAGTTTTATAAGCTTCATTGAAGATGTCTAAGAGTAATAGCTTATAATTGATAGGCAATAATTGCAGAATCTCAAAATCGACGCCGATACCAGGGGTAGACTTAGTATTTTTCGACTCTAGCACGACATTAAACTCGACAAAAGTGAATGCTGAGCTAAGAAATTCATTTTCTCGGCATTGAGGTAGGTTGCCGCTGTTCGATTGAATCCAAGGTGGACGAATGTTATCTAATGCCGCTGAGATTTGATTTTTAGACTGTAAGTTTTGGCTGGTTGAATTTTCAGAAATCTTAGTCCATTTATTTTAAAAAATACGACATTTGTCCCATACGCGTTTAGGATCTGTTCTAAAGTCTATCTTTTCAGAAAAATCAACAAAATCGCCTTTTTTTTGCTTTGAATACTTTTTTTGATAAAGCACAGAATTTTTTATATTGAATAAGATCGAATAAGTCATTCGACTTTTCCCATTTTTTGAGCGCGGAACGTCTTAGCCTTTTAACTTCGTCGTAGTCTGCATCCCACCATGATACAGGATTACTTTGATATTATTATTGCTTCAACTATTACATCATAAAATTATTTATATTTTTCACTGGCAGTAAGTGTATTGTATGTGTCAGAAAGAAAGTTATTGTGACAATTTTTCAGTTTTATTTCAAACTTATCCCAGTCAGTGCGTACCGATTTTAGTTTAAAAGTTTTCTTTTCCTAATAACTTTTTTCAACAGCTACGTTAACAAGTAAGGGAAAGTGATCGGACCCCCATGTTTCATCGCAAGCGCTTACATTGATTTTATCAATAATATTAAAACTTGAGAGAACAAGATCAATGTTATACTTTACGTTTCTGTGGATGTCAATGTGTGTGAGTATATCGTGGTTGTGTACGTAGAGATTATGAGAATTAATAGAGTTATTGAATCTAGCTCTATTCGAGTCTGTGTGATTACAATTCCATAGCGTACTATGAGAATTGAAGTCACCTAGCAGAATTGTGTTTTTATTGTTTGTGTTGTTTAAAATTTTGTCCCATTGATCTTGTTTTAACGTCAAGCCTGGAGTTCTATAGCAGATTATTAAATCTAGAGCAGGGATGATATTATTAATATGAAGGCCACATAATTCAACAGAGCTATTTGGACTCTGGATGTTTTCAATTTTTTTAAATGCTAAGCTCTTACGTAGTAGTACTATGATCCCGCCTCCTCTTGAATGTAGTCTATCTTCTCTAAATGTGATGAATCCAGGGAAATGTACGCTGTCTTTTTCTGTTAACCATGATTCTACGCAGATAGCTATATCGAAACCATGTATCTTGGACTGTAGTTCAGTTCGTCTCTGGCTGAAGCTCCTTGAGTTCCAGAAAAGAATTTTTAGATTTTTCTTATAGATTTCTTGATCCATTGTATATATACGTATTTTTAATATTTTTCTTCTTCTGTAGATGTATCGTAATTGCCTGAGAGCGTATCAAAGTTGCTTAGTTTAGTTAACAATCTCGAAATGCGATTTTTTAGACTTTTATCAGAGTGATCATAAATATATTGGAGCATAGATTTTAGTGTTATAGCGGGAAAATTGAACTCTTGGATGGTGTTTTTTATGTCCGATTTCCCTTGTGCTCGGCATAAGAATTCTGCTACTGTAGAAAAGTCGATGACGGGTAGCAATTTTTTTTTTTCGTAGTACATTTCTGCACTCTTTAGTTGTTCTCTAAAGTCATTTTTAGGTGTTTTAAAAGCCTTCTTTTTATTTTCTGAACTGGAAATTATATTAGGATTTATAGCAGACTCTTGAGTATCTGTAGAAACGAAGTTTGAATGTGGAGTGTTAAACTGCAACTGGGTGTTATCGTTTAATGAAGAAATTGTAGAAGGCGAAGGCGGACGCTTTCTATTGATGGGTAGAGTATCTACAAGTTTAATGTTCACTTTTTTGCTAGTGTCGTTGTCAAGACTTCCGTTGATACCAGAACCAGTTGTTGGCGTATCAGTGTATACATTTGTAGTTAAAGCATTTGGATTTGATATTGGTTGCGAGAGATCAATGATAGGAGTTGGCTATTATTATTCTTACAATACTTAGCAGTATGTCCCTCCTCTTTGCAATGAAAACATGAAAGTTTATCGCTTGAAAAGTATATCCAATACGTAATATCGTCGTATTCGAGCTGACCCGACTGAGGAATTTTGTTTACATCATCGGGATCCACGTATACTTGCCTCCTGTGACTAAGTAGGTGTGTATATCCTGTGTCGTTGAGTCCTGTTTTGAGACGGGTGATAGACGATTTAAGGGGGGAGTCTGCTTTAGGAGCCGAAAAAAAGCGTTTTTTCAGCAATTTTTTTGAAAGGGAAGGAAATGATTGCGGTAAACGAAATTTTGAGAACATAATGTACTCTACTTTAGCTTTAAAAAACAATTTTGGTTATTAAAATATATTAAAATTTCTTCAAGTTATGACCATTTTGCCGGAGCGCCTGGAGTCTGCACTTTCTAATCGGTGCCAGTGATGGAGGTTGTGCGGTGCGTCTGAAACAGTCGAAACAAATTTTTTTTTAATTTTTATAAGTTTCTTTTCTATATGAACTCAAAAAGTACTGAAGAAGTTGTCAAATTCCAAATTTTTTCGAAAATTGAAAAAAAAATTCACTTTTTTGAAAAAAAAATTCACTTTAAATTGCAAAAAAAGTAGTTTAAATAATACTTTTGTCCAACTTTTTTAGTTAAAATAGAAGATAATTTAATACTGAAGCTAGATCACATTGATTTTTTTCGATCGGACGTATATTCTTTTTGCTATCACCGGCACCGGTTTCTAAAAATCGTAAAAATGAAAACTCGAGAAATCGCGCTTTAAAGTTTTCGGTCCAAAAAAATATAAGTTTTTGGGTACTTACAGTCATTAGAGGTTAATCAGCTATCCCTGGGCCATACCTTAGTCCTTCCTCTTCTTCAAAAAACTCGTTTTGGCTGAGGGTTTCCAATCTTCGGGCTGACGAGCCTTCTTGCTAGAAAATGATGCGCGCCGGTTCTCCCGCGTTATGCACTCAGCATTGACGGCGTCAGCAAAATTTTTGCACTGCAGCCCGATGATTATATTGAGGAGCTGCATGGTGGAAAGTACAGCAGAGTAGCCCTCGCTAAAAATGCCTGCAGCCATATATGCTGCAATTTCGACGATTTTATAGCCGGAATTCAAATGTTTCGGACTTAGGCGCCACACAATCGAATTGAACGATTCGTTGAAATTTTGAGTGTGGCCGCCTAAGCACCGCCTCATTAAATCGTCATTAGAGAGCTGTTCATAAATTGGACGAATGTGCTTCTCCACGGTTTCATCGATTAATCTCGCCGGATGTTTGTAAGATGCAAGATTATTCACCGCTTGAGCCTTGCGCCATTCGCACCAACTCTCGGCGCCTTCTGGAAAATTTTTATGCCGACGATTTTCATCCGTGGAACAATAGTGGTCTGATGTTGCTATAATAGCTTTCTTCATACCTTTCACTGAATCAATATTTCGACGAATTGCCAGACCGTAGTATATCGTCAATTTCTTGATTACATTATCCGTTAGCCGCGTCTTTCCTCCGAGTTTCTCGGTTTTTCTTTTATTACGTAAACGAGTACCCATACGCTTTTACACGTGTCCAACACACTCATTTTTCGTCACTGTGCACTCGTCCCCGTAAGGATTGCTATTTAAGATTCCAGTAAAAGTTTTGGAGTCGCCATCGCCGATATAATTAGTGTACATAACTCCGAATTTCTCGACGGATCTCGAAAACATCTCCATTATGGAATCCACCTCCATCTTCCCTGACGAACCTGCATGATTTGAGAAGCATGAGTCTTTATGATTCTCATACCACTCCTCAAATGCGTCTTCGTCCAAAGTATTTTTACTTATGGCACACGAATGACAATATCCACTTTTTACAATGAGATCGATTACTTTGGCACTGCAGTATCCGATGAGCGTTGTTACACCGTACAAGGAAGTATAACCGCGCTTTTTCCACGATCCATCGCCCGAAACCTCCAAATGATTCGCAGGTCTTTCATGTTCAACGTTTTTTTCTTTTTTTTCCTTGACGGCTTTTTCGAAGTTACTCTTGAACATTGTCTTCGACGCTGCGTGCAAATACTCAACGATTTGTTGGTAAGTAGATTTTGCAAAACCTGCAGACATATCCATAAGGCCGCAGAATACGTTTATCCCTTCTTGTTCGATACCAAGAAGCCTCATAACAAAAACAATTCGTCTGTTGATTTCGTAGCCGGTATTTTATCAATGGTCCTGACTGGATTTCGCGTCGACCACACATACACTAAACAATAATTTTAAATCCTAGGCCCCGATGACCGCTTTCTGCAAACGTTAATTTTTGATTGCATGATCTGCAAATTGCTATTTCCGAAATGGCGAGAAACACAGATATAAATTCAATAATGCGGTAGCAGTGCGCAGAATGAATAAGGACATCATCGCTGCTTGCTGTCGATAACTTCTGCTCACTGCGGCTCGTGTTTAAGTCTCCGTCGTCCGATGAAACACTTGTAAAACGATTGCCGTTAAATTTCCGCTTTCGCGGTTCCGCAACACGCTGTCTTTTAGATCGATCACCTTTCGGGTAGCTTAACATTTCGATGTGTACTCGGCAAAATCAAAAGTGGATCTGAAAGCTGACGCTACAAACAGCAGTGTAGAAGCCGATGCCGAGAGTTATAGTATACCGTTATATTGTATACCGTTCTCCCTACTACTACTCAACACAGACCTTCTAGAAACTCCAAATAATGTTTCAAAGGACGGTTGGACCTTTTGAGGTATATACGAGTATAGTCGAATAATAGAATACATCGAGGGGCGGAGCACGCGCGTTCGGGTCTTTCCGAGCATTTGCACCTGCTCGATGCTCGGCCACTAAAACTGCTCTAGCTTCGGAAATATGTCCAATTGGCCTCTGAAATTTTGAAGACATATTCTTGGATAGTTTTGGAATAGATTTAAGACAAAAAAAATCGATTTGTTGAAGCCGGTACAGCAGACTCCCCCCTTAAGCGTGATGTTATACTTGAGAAAAAAATTTTCGATTGCTTTATTAGGAATGGTTGTATGAACGTTAGAAATTAAAATACACTTTGTTTTTGAATTTAGCGGTCTAATTTCAAGAGATATGCTATTTATATTGATGCGTTTGTGATGATTTACAAGTAGGTCGGCTTTTTCTTCCAAGTTCAAATATACGAGGTCTGTCCCAAAAGTATCCGACCTACGTTCATATCTTCGCGCGGAGAGACTCGGGCGACCTCTGGAGGGTACGAACGTCACCAGCAACTCCTAACCTTCTCGTCAGTAGCCTGAGATACCGATGAAACGCCTTAGTTCCCGCGCAGCGTGTATTTGTTTACAACGACTTTTTTGTGTTCGTCGCAATTTGCTTATTGCTAAAAATGGCAGAACGAACCGAACAGCGAATTTGCATAAAATGTTGCTTTAATCTCGGTAAAAGTTGTGTGGAAACTATTGAAATGTCGCAAAAGGCCTTTAAAGATGAGTGTATGGGCAAAACACAAATAAAAGAGTGGTATAGGCGGTTCAAAAGTGGCCGAAAAAAGCTCGTCAAAGTCGAAGCAACATCAAGTCAATGTTGATTGTTTTTTTCGATTATGAGGGCGTTGTGCATCACGAATATGCCCCTACAGGCCAGACAATCAATAAAGAGTACTACGTTGAAGTTTTGAAAAGATTACGTAATGCAATCAGGAGAAAACGACCGCAACTTTGGGAAACCGGTGACTGGCTTCTTCATCACGACAATGCTCCAGCGCACGCATCAAACCTTGTGCAGCAGTATTTATTGAAACACAGTGTTGCGCAGCTCCGCCAGCCTCCATACAGTCCTGATATAGCTCCCTGCGACTTTTGGCTGTTTCCTCGATTGAAAATGCCGCTTAAAGGACATCGATTCGACAATAAACAGACTGTTGAAACTAATGCGATGAATGCACTAAAGGCGATTCCGAAGTCTGACTTTCAAGAGTGCTTTAATAAGTGGAAACATCGATATGAGCGTATTGTTCAATCAAATGGGGACTACTTTGAAGGATGCCACCCCCCGGATGATGAAGAATAAATCAAGAATAAATTGATCCTTCCACAAAGTCGATAACTATGGCTTGATTTCTTGTGGGGCATATTTCTTTTTGGGCTGCAGTTGAGTACGATGATTGAGATAAAGAAGCGGGAACTTGGGTTACATTTGTAGCAGTGTTTTGGTTTTGAGTGCTCCTACTTATAGAGACACTCATGATAAGTTTTTTTGTAGTACTCGAGTGGAAGAATCCCCTCGAATTCACTCACGAGATTTTAGAACTTATTTTAGCACTAAGATATTAGACGCGCGTGCATAAGAATTTCGCAGGTAGCTACTCGTGTTTGGAAACACGTGTTTACTCTACGAATGCTCAAAGGAGACTCCCAATTATTTTTTTTTGTTCTCTTATATCTCGAGAATGGCACGATCAGTTTTTACCAAGTAGAGCTCATTCGTTTCGTGCTTTAATGAAGATTAGAAATTAAAAAGAAATTTAAAGATTCATCAACTCGTTTCTTTTAAACGTTTTTTTTTTATTTTACGATTTTCTGAAATCGATAAGGTAAATTATTTTAACAATTAAATTAATCTATTAAGTAAATTAGTCTGATAGTTATTTTTTGATACCTTTATATTATTCTACCTAATCACATCCCACATTTGTTCAGGAATATGCCTGTGGAGTGGGGAAAAATTGTATTAGGATGAAATCCGCTTTGGGATGGTTGGTGTCTTTGTATTATTGACGGAGTTCATTGGCAGTGTCGCATTCACGTATTAGCTGCGCATAAGAATGCTGAACTTTGCCGATCGCTCGAATTATGTTTTATATATATATATATATATATATATATATATATATATATATATATATATATATATATATATATATATATATATATATATATATATATATATATATATATATATATATATATATATATATATATATATATATATATATATATATATATATATATATATATATATATATATATATATATATATATATATATATAGGCCGATCGCCCGAGTTATGGCTCTGCCACTCTGCTATAGCGTAGGTACAAGTGTATACACACTCATATGTATATATATTCTACCTAATCACATCCCACATTTGTTCAGGAATATGCCTGTTGAGTGGAGAAAAATTGTATTAGGATGAAATCCGCTTTGGGATGTTTGGTGTCTGCCACTCTGATATAGCGTAGGTACAAGCGTATACACACTCATACATATATATATATATATATATATATATATATATATATATATATATATATATATATATATATATATATATATGGGTCGTTCTTGTGGAATTCGGTCACTGATGGTCGGGGGGGGGGGGGGGGGTCAGCCGTTTTGGCCGTCGATCTTTTATATGAAAGTACATGCTAAAAGGACTCCAAAAAAATGTCAGCCCCCTAGGTGCAACCTAGCCTAGGGGTGGACCTCTTAATTTCGGAAAATAACCAAAAAAGGCCTATTTTCAAAAAAATCTATAAGGCTCTCTATTTGACCAATTTAAACCTTTCAAAAAAGAAAATTTTCGTTCTTCCGCCGATTATTAAAAAAAAAATATAAGGATTTTAAATATTGCAATGGGCTACGTACACAAATCAAACCATGAACCTACATTTTTACGGTTTTTAGGTTATCATTTTATTCGTCTTGAAAAGACCTTCAATTCTTTTTTTGAAACATTCGATTTCGTTAAATAGAAATCGAGATACAGCTCTGGAAAGATAAGGGAGTTTTCAAAATTCGCTAAGTTGGCACCCCTGTAACTTTTTTCTACCAAAACCAATTGAGCTCAAATTTAACAAAAATACAGGTCAAACCTCCTACAAAACAACGCACTTGGTTTGGTTTTGTATTTTGCACTTAACGCGCGACTACGATTTTTAGAACATAGGTATTATGAGCATTTTTATGCCGTAAATACGTATAACACTGATCATCACGTTATTATTGTGATTAGAGCCCTGCATATCTATATGTGGAAAACGAACCTTACAATCATACACACATCTCTGTAGAAAATAAACTTTTTTTTAATAATTATACAATGTGATGCTCGAAGTTAATACCAGACATAAACAAGAAGTAAATGTAGCACTACTTAATTCAATTTAAAAAACATAAATGGTAATGTTGACTTTAAATAAAGAAGAGCCAGTGCCGCTTTGATTTTTGTTTACTTATATAAAACGTCTTAAGCCATGTATTTAGTATATATATGTGTGTGTGTGTCTGTAGTATAGATAGATATACTTAACACATGGCTTGTATCTTGTATCTTGTACTTTGTATCCCACACTGAGTGAAAAGTTTGGTAGTGCCAATTAAATTTTCGCATATTAAATAAAATGATTGATTCTATACAAATATTAGCTAAATTCAATAAAATAAATTAATTGGAATTTGGTAAAAAATCCTTTTCATAAAATTTAAAATAGATTTAAGCAAATATTTTGTATTTCTAAAAACATATTTAATTGATTCAAACCAAGATTAAATTAAGATTTTATTTTTTCAACATGCTTTGAATCAAAAATCAAAAATATATATTGATGGAACACAATATATGATTAGAATTAGATAATGTATTGATATAAAGAAATAATTAATTAAGGAAAAACCCTGATTTATTTTGTAAAATCAATTAATTTGTTTTCAATTAAGCAGATTTAATTGATTCAATGAAAATTTCATTGGAACTAATAAACTTTTCTCTCAGTGCTCGGAGTTCTGTCTGAGCCTTTATTATAACTTTCAGATGCGTCGGTAGCGCCATCTCGCGAGGCTTGGACACGCGAGCTTTGCAAATGTTGCACTCCGTTATAACCAAGGATTAGAGCCCTCGCGTCCCCGCCCCAACACGCTAAAAACTCAACTTTAGAGGAATAGGAAATAAACAGGGATAAGGCGGAATAAGGACCTTAGCAGGTAAATAAATTATGAAGAAAATCGAAGTTTATATTGTATAAAATAAATTCAGTGAGAAGTAATTACGTTTATAATAACAACTGTTGAATCGATTGGACTTTAATTTTATTGCAGTTAGTAGAGACAATGGTTCATGTATAAAAAGCTAACAATTATAAGTAAATATAACATTTATTTATTAAAAAGTCAATTAAAAAATTTCATCAAAGTTTGTTACACAAAAAAATTTTATGGTAATAATGATACTCTTTATTATTTACAAAACAGGTTAGGTTACGTCGCGCTTGAAAATAAGCGAGAACAGAGGGAATACGGCGGAGTAAGGATCTTATTCCGTCTTATTCCTCCTTATTTCCTATTCCCCTCAACTTAAGTTTTTAGCGTGCGGGGGCCCTAAGGTTATAACCTTATAATACCTATGTATAATATTTGCTATATATACTGTCACTTTTGTGTTTGGTTTATCATTTTGTGTGTTCTGCTCTTGGTTATAAAAAATCATTAGTTCGTCTGATAAATACCTCTGTTCAATTGGTCATCTGCTAAATGAAAACTGTGATTCGGGAAGTTACACAACAAAAAAAAATTATATGAACTATCAAGCCTTGATCAAAATGATCTCTTGACTCTTTCATATAGAGTAGATAATTTTGGAACGATTACACATGGTTCTATTTGTGAGCATCACAAATGCAAATATTTGTATTATTTTGAAAAAAAATTCAGAAAGTGTTGTAATTCCTTCAGTAAACATAAAACGGCTATAACCTTTAATTTAAGAATCTTATCTTTGGACACATTTTTTAAGGTGAATGGGAAAAAGTTGATTCCTGGTGATAAAACCTGCTGTAATTGTTTGTCAATGATTTTAGCGTGTATTAATTCTGCAAAGAAAGAATCATTTCAAAGTGATGCCGCTACACCTAAAACTTCTGCATCAAACAGTGACTCATTCGCTAGTTAATCAACTATTCAATCCAGTTCGTCAAATGTTGATTATCCGTCTCACAAACAAAATGCTGAGATTCTCAATAAAATATTGAATGTGTTTGACATCCCATCAATCAAACTGATGAAACTTAATCATAAAAAATTAGAAAATTAATCAACTGAAATAATCCAGGAAATAGTTACAAACGTTTCTACAACAATAAACAATACATGTGAAAATAACCCAGTGACACCGATAAATATAAAACAGTTACAAGATGACGGTGACGCATTAAGAGAATTTATCAGCAATCTATCATCTAGATATAATAAAGAAGAAAAAATTAAACAAAAAATTCGTTTACTTACGAAATATATGTTTTACAAACCCAAAGAAGTAAGGAAAAAACCGCTGCTAACTGGTTTAGAACAATGCTTCCTTAAAGAGATTGAAGGCATAACTATTTATCGAATATTTATACTGAAAAAGTTATTTTATAGATATACAACAATTTTAAGTTGTAAACTTTTATTAAATTTGTGCATTTCTTTTATATTAATTTGGTTATATACGGCCCACTATACACTTATATATTATAAATATACATGAATTTTATAGTTAACAAAATTTCTTGGTGTAATTATAAAATAAGAATATGCAAGTAAACATAAAAAAGTACTCTAATACAATTGTGGTGTGTAATACAAATAATATTAAAGAAAATTACATGAACTTTACAAATATATGCATCTTTTTGACACATGAAAATTATAAAATAACAAAAATAATTTTTTCAATTTTCGCAAATTATAAAAAATTAAAATTACAATTTTTCAGCAAAATCGAACTTTAAAGATATTGTAAGATATAATAATTGATAGGAAATTACGTATACTTTACGAATTTATGTATAGTTTAGACGTATTTAACGCATAAAATAACAAAAAAACTTTTTGAAAATTTTTAATTTTTAAATAAAAAATAAGGAGAAATTTTCGATCATTTAGCTCAAAAATCTAATCAGTTCTATATTAGGTCATATCTGATGTACCTGTAAAATTTCAGCCCGAAATACCGTGGTCTTCAAAAGTTATACCGACCACAAAATTTGACCACGCACATATATAGATCCATTTCAAAAAAGTAATAAATGGAGTGCATTCGCTACAGTAATGCCTGTAATACACAACTTGATGCTTTTATAGTATTACACAACATACCTGAGGCAAAAAAAACAGCGTTATTGTTAACAAGATTATCATCTAAAGTTTTCGCAGAACTAAAAGCAACATGGGATGTGACAGAGGTTCTTTCAATGGGTTATGAGGAAATAAAAACCAAATCAAAAGAATTGTATGAACCCGAAACAAATGATTTCTTGCAACGGGTTCAGTTCATAAATTGGAAACAGAAATATTCCGAGTCAATTTCTGATTATATCATAATATTGGAAAGCCTCGCACGAAAATGCAACTTTTCAAACTCCGAATTTGAAAATAATATTAAAGATCAATTAAGGGGGCAAACCAACTTTAAATTGTCAAAAAATCGTTTTTTTTTATTTACCTTATTTATAGGAAATTTCCCGTAGACTAAACTCCCGAGAACCGTTTTAAGATATCATAATTCCTTTTAAAGTTACAATATAAATTCTGAGGCAGCTTTTTTACCGATTTTACGTAAATTCGGTATTTTATCAATTATTATTTATTTTATTATTATTTATAACTAAATGTTTGATTGATTATTTTATTTAGTTATAAAGCAATAAAATATAATATAATAAGATCCATGCTTGTATATTTAAATATTTGCGCGTTGTTATATGTAATATTGGCGCATGTGCGAATTACGAGTAACGTAACATGTCATTACGTCACAAGATAAAGGTCGATAAATCAGATCAAATTTTTGACTAACCTTACCCGTACATTTTTGCTACTTTTGACAGTTGGCTTTTATGTTTACAAACCACCTGTTAGTAAACACAGCTAATATTTTTATTGTACTGAACTTATACAGTGTTTTAATTGCATTTGACAATTTGTGAATGTGTGTAAATCAGTGTAGTGAAAATGTCTTCTAAAAGAGATAAAAAAGGAAGATTCACAAAAGAAGCCAAGACTATCCACCAGCTCAGCGAGGAAACTCCAAAATACAGTTAGTGCTAGAGACACCAGTAATACAACAAACAGAATCATTGACACTTCAGTTTTATTTTCTAAACTTAGAAGTGTTCTGTGTTGTAATCGGTGCCATGGCAGTGTTCAATTAAGTGAATCTGGTGTGCAGGGTCTTGGTTTCAAAATAGATATTGTGTGCTCAAAGTGTGGTGAAATAGCAGCGATCAACTCCAGCAACAAAGTAGGAGCCAAAGGAAATGCATATGAAGTGAACAGAAGATCTGTGCTGTCTGCTCGTGCACTTGGACATGGACACGCTGGCCTTTCAACTTTTTGTGGGATTATGGACCTATGCAAGCCAGTTGCCCAATCGGCTTTTGATGAAATAAATAAGCAGTTGAGTGAAGTGTGTGAAAGTGTCACTCAAGAGTTTAGTATGATAAGTACAGTTTACTCAATTTATTCATTTTTGTGTTTTTTTTTTCATTTCAGGTTATTCAAGGAGGAGGAAGACTCATGGGACTCCACGCACCAGAAAATATTGATGTACACTGCTGCAGATGTTTGTCTGCTACGTTGAAAAGAAGAAAAAAGTAGTTGCAATTGATAAGATGAGTATAAATTATATCTATTAGAACTTGTAACTTAATTGTTAAATAAATCTAAATGTTGTTTTTATCAATTTCAGCTTACTGTCCGTAAGATTCCAAGTGAACGCATGGACAGATTGGGCTCAAAATTTATGGAGATACTCATTATAGTAGTACTTTTCATATGAGCGTAGGGAATTTGATTTGAACGAGTAGAAAATTTTTTACATCTATAAAAGTGATAAAATTATTAAAAAATAAGTGTTATATTGACAATGTTCATATAAAAAAATACTTCTACTCGTTCAAATCAAAATCCCTACGCTCATATGAAAAGTACTACTATAATGAGTATCTCCATAAATTTTTAGCCCAATCCATCCATGCGTAGACTTGGAATCTTACGGACAGTGCTTAAAGTCTTCGAAAACAGTCTGGTTTGCCATGGAGGCATAGAAAGTCCAACGAAGGTAAAAATATATACAAATTGGTAGGTTTTTATGTATATTTTGAGGGAAAAAAACCCTTATTAAAATAAATATCAAAATAAAAATTCTTAATTAATTTTTTTGTTTCAGATTTTAAAGGTGGTGTGGCCCCTTAATTGTCGGAGTATAAAGTGAAGTTATGAGATATGAACTATTAAAAGAATCAAAAAAATCATTGAAGGATATCATAGAAGTAGCCAAAGCAGTTGAAATAACGGACGAAAGAGCATCGGAATTATTGTCAAGAAAGAGTACAAGTTCAAATCAACAGACATCGGAATTTCACAATGTTCGGATGACTACACAAAGCAAAAGTAATGCAGGTTTCAGGAATTCCGCTCAACGGTCAAATACAAGACATTTTATATCGGGTGTAAACAAACCATTTACTAGCAACAGTCGACATGTAGGTAACAACGATAAAGGAAACCAATGTTTTTGTTGCAGTAAAGATAATCACCTAAAGTTTCAGTGTACATTGCGCTTTAAATACTGTAGTGAGTGTGGGAAAAAAGGACATATTTTTAAAATGTGCCCACTGAATAATAATAATTCGAGATCTGATTTAAATGGTTCAATAAAATTAATTGATGAAAATACAGAAACTTTAGATGAGATATCTGAGAATAATTTGGAAAATTCGAATAATGTTTACGAAGGAAGTAGCTAGGAAAGTGACATATTTACTATTAAAACTTGTAAAATAAATGCAATATCGAATAATGATATACCTCCGTAATTTATAAAGATTCGTGTTAATGACATTCTCATGGATATGGAAATAGATTCGGGGACTTTTTAACCGACTTCGAAAAAGGAGGAGGTTCTCAATTCGACATGGCTTTTTTTATGTTTGTCCAGCGAGTATTCCGAAACTACTCGACTGATTCGGATGAAATTTTTTTATATGAAAGGTAATTATCCATCGGTGGTCCCATTCAAATATTGTGATTATTAGTCTAGTATCTCGCCAGTAATTTAGTTTTTTATGAATATTTTTTCTGTACATTTCGGCCTCTGCCGACTATGTCAGCCGATTATTCGGAAACTATTGAACCGATTTGGATAATATTTTTTTAATGAAAGAGAATTATCTCATGTTGGTCCCATTGTATTACTGGACCAGTATTGAGCCAGTACTACGTCTGTACTGATAACTTATTATGTTATTCCGCCGATTATTCGGAAACTACTGAACCGATTTTGATAATATTTTTTGAATGAAAGAGAATGATCCCATTGTGGTCCCATTATATTACTGGGCCAGTATGGAGCCAGTACTACGTCAGTACTGGTAATTTTTATTTTATGTTTGTCCTGCGATTATTCCAAAAAATACTTGACTGATTCGGTTGAAAATAATTATTTCAAACTTGCAGCTCTTTGCTTATTTCATTTTCTTTATCATTAATTATATTGCATATAATTATATTGATAATACAATTATATTGAATATAATTATATTGATAATACAATTATATTGAATATAATTATATTGATAATACAATTATATTGAATATAATTATATTGATAATACAATTATATTGAATATAATTATATTGATAATACAATTATATTGAATATAATTATATTGATAATACAATTATATTGAATATAATTATGTTGAAAATAAAATAACCCAGAACTCACCACGTGGAGGTGACTGCAATTCGAGTTCCACCCAGTTCCTACCCATCCATCCAGCCAAATGTAGGAACAGGAATGACGATATGACAATAATATAAAATGTTGTTTTTACTCAGCTCTTACAACTAAAAAGTCTGAAATAAAACAAATTTTTCAAAAAAAAGAACTGACTTCGAAAAATGCACTAAAAAGTGTGAAATAATTCACAAAAATATTCTCGAAGAATAAGTGCTTTCAAAATAATAATAAAAGTAACGTAAAACTTTCACAATATAGTTATAACATAAACTGATTCACAATAGAGGCACTGATCCACAATAGGGTCCGTGACGGTAATATCTTGCTCAAGAATATAATTTATAAATAATATTGAAATGGGTCCAATTTCATTAAACCTGGAACGAAATATGTGTCCCACTATCGTATATCCCACTTAAAGTTAATAACTCTTAATCGAAAGCACTGGTTTTAGAGAAAGTGCTTTTAAAAAGAACTTCAAATGTAACAATCTTCTTCAAATGATAGTCATCGGCTAAACTATCACATATAATTCAAATAATACTGTTACAATTGTAACTGCTGGTGCGAACTTTTATGTATTATCCCCGGGATAATCTTAATGTGCTTAGGCCATCGCCACCTAGCGGCGGTACGCAAACTACGCTATCAAGCAATTAGTCAAGAATAAGATTACCAATGAAACAAAACGAGGTGACGGTATATGTCAATTTGTAATTCGGCGCCGACATCGAGAACATTTTTGTGAGTTATTTCACACTTTTTAATGCATTTTTCAAAGTCGGTTCTTTTTTTTTTCAAAAATTTTTTTTATATTTCAGCCATTTTTTTTATTTTTATAAGAAAAATTTTGCACAATACTTATAAGAAAGTCAGATTTGATATTGTGATCATATGATAATAAAATTATCCCATCAGAGGGGTTAATTATTGTTGCGATTAAATGAAATAATTTAATTAAAAATCAAAAGTTATATATAATAAATAAAGGGAGTAATCCACTTATTGGCCGTGATTGGTTAAAAAAATTAAATTGGTGGCCATTAAAATAGAATCAAAACAATCTCGAACAAGTAAATAATATTGATAATAACATAGAAGATAAACTAAGATTTTTACAAAATAAAATTTAATAATGTTTTTGAACCGGGATTTGGTTACTTTAATAAAGGCTGTGTAACATTAGAATTAAAACCAAACACAAAGCCAAAATTCGTTCAACCGCACAAGGTACCTTTTTCGTTAAGGCAGGTTTGCCGTGGATTTGCCCTATTTATTCAATAATTTTTATTTCATACAAAAAATAATCTTTATTGTTCAAACTTTTTACATATTAAAATACACATTTTGAAGATATAACAAATTTTTTTTTTTTTCGGATTTTTCTTGACTAAATGGCCGCCTCAAAATTATTTTTTTGTTTGACTATCGACACGATATCTCACCAACGGATCATCTGAAGTCAAAAAACTAAAAAGATTCTTAAAACTTATAGTTTTGGCTATTGCATGATCTAGGATTATAACGATCAATAAATTTTTCAAAAAGTTATAAACAATTTATGTTGCAAAAAAAGAGCCAAAAAATTCAAAAGTCCGCCATTTTGTTTTTTTCCGGTAAAAATGAAATATCCTAGACTATGCAATAGCCAAAACTATAAGTTTTAAGAATCTTTTTAGTTTTTTGATTTCAGATGATCCGTTGGTGAGATATCGTGTCGACAGTCAAACAAAAAAATAATTTTAAGGCGGCCATTTTGTCAAGAAAAATCCGTAAAAAAAAAATTTTATATCTTCAAAATGTGTATTTAAATATGTAAAAAGTTTGAACAATAAAGATTATTTTTTGTATGAAATAAAAATTATTGTATAAATAGGGCAAATCCACGGCAAACCTGCCTTAAAAGCAAATGTAGAAGCTGAACTAAAACGCTTACAAAACAATTCTATAATCGAACCCGTAGAATACAGTGACTGGGGAACACCGATTATACCACTTTTAAAAAAAGACGGCACGATTCGTATAGTTGGAAAATTTAAAATAACTGTTATAGTGCATCTTAAAATTGATCATTTCCCTTTAGCACGGACAGACGAGGTATTTGCAATTTTAGCAGGGGGTGAAAAATTTACAATAATAGATTTTTCGGAAGCTTTTTTGTAAATACCTATCGATAAGAAAGCTCAAAAAATTTTAGTAATTTCTACGCACATCGGATTGTTTAAATGTCTAAGAATGTTATACGGCGTTAACACAGGACCTGGTTCGTTTCAACTAATAATTATTACGCTATTGATTGGTATTCAGGGTGTAGCAGTTTTAATTGATGATATAGTTATAACGGCACCGACTATAGCATTACATTTTGATAGGTTTAGGCAAGTTGTTAAACGATTCAATGATGCAGGATTAAAAGTCAACAAAAATAAATGCAAATTTTTTCAAGATGAAATTTATTATTTAGGACATAAGATAACTAAAGTAGGTATTTATCCGATAAAAGAAAAAATGGACAGTGTAAGAAATGCACCAAGACCAACAGACATTTCTTAATTCCGTAGTTTCTTAGGTTCTATTAATTATTATAGTAGGTTTTTGCCAGATTTTGCCACAAAATTCAAACCTCTATATGAATGTTTAGATAAAAAAAATGGTTTCGTTTGGATGAAAAATTGTGTAAAATCTTTTCAAAACGTAAAAGAAAGCTTAACATCCAATCCACGTATTGGTGAATTTCGACCCAAATAAAAAAATTCTTTTGACATGCGATGCGTCACCTTTTGGAATTTCTGCGATTTTGGGGCACAAATTCGACGATAACACAGATCGTCCTATTCAATATGCGAGGCATACACTAAACGCCTGCGAACACAACTATACATAATTAGACCTTGAAGGTCTTGCGATTATTTTTAGGGTTAAATCATTTTACGAATACCCTTACGGAAATTTATTTTTTCTACAAACTGATAATGCAGTCCTTACCAGAATATTTAACCCGGAGAAATGTATTCCTACGATTGCAGCTACGCGTGTGCAACGCTGGGCGGTGTTCTTATCAGCGTTTCGATATGAGATCCGACATATAAAAGGGAAAGAAAATTA
This sequence comes from Gastracanthus pulcherrimus, assembly GCA_949152435.1. Taxonomy (NCBI): domain Eukaryota; kingdom Metazoa; phylum Arthropoda; class Insecta; order Hymenoptera; family Pteromalidae; genus Gastracanthus; species Gastracanthus pulcherrimus. The sequence goes on from OX424575.1 coordinate 88,817,996, forward strand.
TGCTGATTGGTTGAGTCGCATGCCGATAAATAATGCAAAAGCATTAGAAAATAATTTTTCGATTTTAGAAGAAATTCCAAACGCTTGTTTAAATAATATAAAATCATATGACTTCGCAAGTTTGGACTGGAAAAAAGTTAAACAATGTACGCGGGAGGATAAATTATTATGTAAAGTAATTAAATTTTGTATAGACGGGTGACCGGAAAAAGAATCTGAAAATGATGAAATAAAAATATTCTTGCGTAAAAGAGACGCATTATCAGTTGAAAATAATAATAACCAATAGCACTTTTCTGAAGTAAAATTGTCCGCTCGTTCCGATTCTGAAGTCAGAATTTTGAAATTTCCGTTGGAAAATTTCAAAATGGCGGTTTTAGGCAAAAAACCAATCGACTATAAAATGGCCGCTTGGGAAGAAATGGGTTAAAAGAATTGTACTTTAGCCATTTTGGCATTATAAAAATGAAAGCGCTGGCGCGAGGGTTTGTGTAGTGGTCGCATTTAGACGATGACCTACAAAATATCACAAAATCATGCTTGGCAGGCATGAAAACAAAAAAAATCCTATAAAAATTCCATTAACCCCGTGGGGATGACCAACTACACCGTGGCATAGATGATCTTATTATGTATTGATTGTCATTCAAAATGACCCGAAGCTTTTATTGTAACAAATATGTCGGAGATTAATACAATCGAAATGTTTAAAGATCTTTTTTCTCGTTATGGGTATCCTTCACATTTAGTTACGGACAATTTCCAAGTTTCGTTGGACAAAAGTTTAAAGATTTCGTAAAACAAATAGGAATACGACATAGCACAAGCCCTCCTCATCATTCAGCTACAAATGGCGCTGCGGAAAATCTTGTCGATATGCTGAAACGCAAAGTGAAATGTATGTTGATAGACGAATTTAACTTCCAAGACGCGGTAAAACAATTTTTACTAGACTACCATACGAATCCGCATTGCGCCACGAATCAGACGCCGGCAAAATTATTTATAGGACGCGAACTGCGTACTCGATTTTCTTTGTTACGGCCTTGTAAAACGAATGAAATCATTAATAATTCTTATGAAAGACAATGCTGTAATTACAGTGGTAATCGAAAAACTAATTTTTCACAAGGGCAGATAGTGTCAGTCACTGATTATAGAGGGAGGAAAAAGTCATGTACAAAAGCACGAATTGTACGTGAACATATACCAGGTGTAACGTACTGAGTAGAAGTTACCAATTATATTATATGGAAAAGGCATAGCAATCAAATGCGTGATATTGTTGAAAATGAAACAATAAGAGAAGAAACTAATTTGAAAGATAATGAAAAACCGAGATCTAATCCATTGCGTAGATCGGAAAGAATAAAGCAAAGAAAATTGTAATACACATATTTATCTGTTAACGCGATATATATATATATATATATATATATATATATATATATATATATATATATATATATATATATATATATATATATATATCGCGTTAACAGATAAATATGTGTATTACAATTTTCTTATATATATATATATATATATATATATATATATATATATATATATATATATATATATATATATATATATATATATATATATATATATATATATATATATATATATATATATATATATATATATATAAGAAAATTGTAATACACATATTTATCTGTTAACGCGATATATATATATATATATATATATATATATATATATATATATATATATATATATATATATATATATATATATATATCGCGTTAACAGATAAATATGTGTATTACAATTTTCTTATATATATATATATATATATATATATATATATATATTATAACGGGGTGCTTAATCATGAATTATATTAATTAATCGACTAAGCCAGCGTCCTGCAGGCATGCGCCACACGTAGCGCGTGTGCGCGGCTTGCCGCAGCTCTTACCTTCGAGGTTGCTCGCGGCGGACCTCCGCTGTAGCCTACCCCGGTGAAGCTGTGCAAGTTTGTCCCGTGTATACGCCGAATCCACGAGGATTCGACTTCGTGCGGGGTTTCCTCGACACACTTGGTTTTCGCGACCTGTAAAGAGCGCGAAAACACGAAGACTAAATGCTACTGTGTACGCACAGCAATGTCGTCTTATTTCTGGCCTAACTCGATGCGAGGAGCAGGCGGGTCCGGGTTATTTAAGGCACACTGATTTGATAACAATACTAATATAAGATATATTCTGAAATATGAACAGATAAATAATCTACAGTTACTTTACATATAAAAAGAACAAGTCGGCAATGATAAAATAAAATCGCGTAGGTCGAGCGTCGTTGCGTGTTCAACACGACCGTCATTGAACACGCCGTCGGATACGTAGAGGGTTACAATCGCGCGCGTCCCCCCTGTCCCGCGAGCTGTACGGAGTCCTTTCGCCTTGAGGGCTAGCCCTTACCTCTACTTATTAGAGTGCGACGGTATGACGATGCGCCGCTGGCGATATCACTCGCTGCTTCTGCCCGGCGAGGATCTCGTTGCGGCTTCTCGGCGCTTCACTGCTGCCTTCCTTTTTTTCCGCATCCTTCGTCTCCTCACCAACAAAAGTAGATCGTCAGCGTGCTCGGTGGCGTCTCTCAAGATGGCGTCGGAGCGTCTCAGTTCAGCGGCGAGGCACACGGCGTGAGGAGTCGAGCGGTAGTGGTCTTTCTTTCCGCCGCCGTGGCCCCCCCCGCTCCTTCTTGCTCTCCTCTTCCCACGTGGTACCGCGCGGGCATGAGATGGCGTCTCATGCTCCTTTCGCGTCTTCCCGTTCGCGAATTATACGCGGCTCGTTACAATACATGGGTATATATATATATATATATATATGTGTATATACTTGTATATAATATATACATCGCATCGCATGTCAAAAGAATTTTTTTATATACACTTGTATAATATATATATATATATATATATATATATATATATATATATATATATATATATATATATACAAGTGTATATAAAAAAATTCTTTTGACATGCGATGCGATGTATATATTATATACAAGTATATATCAACATATATATTATATACAAGTATATATCAACATATATATTATATACAAGTATATATCAACATATATATTATATACAAGTATATATCAACATATATATTATATACAAGTATATATCAACATATATATTATATACAAGTATATATCAACATATATATTATATACAAGTATATATCAACATATATATTATATACAAGTATATATCCACATATATATTATATACAAGTATATATCCATATATATATTATATACAAGTGTATATATATATATATATATATATATATATATATACACATGGGTCATTCCTATAAATTTCGTCAAATAGGTGTCGGGGGGGGGGGGGGGGGTAGGAGTTGCTCAATCGGGCCGCCGATTTTTTGTGTGAAAGTACACTAGAAAACATGGCTCTTGGTAAATTTTTAGCCCCCTAGGTGCCCCCATAAAAATGATTAAATTTTCAAAAATAGCGAAAAAATGGCTTTTTTCAAAAATTTGCACAGGGTTACCTAATCAATCTTTTTTAATTCCAAAAAAAGGGAGTTTCTCGTCATAACGTCAGCTTTTCAGGAAAAATAAGCCGGAGCGGAAAAGGTTGAAGCAACATTTTCTATGAGGTCGAACGCGAAGCACACATTTTCACGTTCTTTAGGGTGTATAAATTCGTCTGCCATTCAGCTATTTTAAATTTTTCTTTACCAAAAAAAATCTTAACATTTTCTTTGTGAAAAGCCCTTCATTTTCGTTTTTGAACGATCTAAAATGGTTGTTCGTAGCCAGAGTTACATTCCTCGAAATATAGCCTATTTTTCGAAAATCGCCATATTGGCACCCCTGTATCTCAGGTCTATCTGCCTCAATCTAGCTGAAATTTTCATGAAAAATAGTCAAAATATAGTAGAAAAAGATGTAATCATTTTGGTTTTGTTTATTTGGGATTTAGCATGTCTACGAAGTCCTCGAAGTTGGGGTTCAGGGCTTTTTTTACCATATTTCGTGTTATACGACTGACTTAATACGCGTTCCGTTTATCTGAACGGTTCAGGTCGCGGTCCCATGGAGAGAAAGAAACTCCGGAACGGATCATCCGGAATGGCGACTGCCAATCAGAGTCCCATGGAGCATATTTTTTCGGAATAGGAGGTCATTGCATTCTAACCTCAATTCATAATATTAAATGTTAAAATATTATGAACTGTGCATAAATTTTAGTAGTTACCATCATTAACTCTTATTTTATGATACATTTTTGAAGACAAAATTAGTTTTAAGTACATACACTCTAAAAATTTACTTCATAGAGCAGAGAGTTCTGGAAAAATATGCTCCATGGGACACGGGGTATTTCGAAAATCGGAACAGATCAGACGGAACGACTCTGATTGGCTGTCGCCATTCCGGATAATCCGTTCCGGAGTTTCATTCCGTCCATGGGACCGCGCCCTCAGTTATTTTGCGGATTACGGAACGACTTCAATTCGCTTGTTCCGCTTACAATCAGAACTATGAAACGACCCTAACGCTGCTGAACTCACGTGGCTATATTCAAGTCGCTTACAGCTCATAATATATATTATACCGTGTGTTTATGCTTGTTTGCGAAAATTTACAACATTTTTCATGTGCGGAATAGTTAAATTTGTATAAAAATGAATGCACTAGATTCACATGCTTGTTCGATTGGAGATTTACTTAATGAAAATTGCGATGAAACCTTTTACACAAAAAAAAAATAAATCAGTTGTCATCGTTTAGTCAAGATCATTTGCGAATTCTGTCGTACAGAATCGAAGGTTTTGAAGCAATAACAAGTGGAACGATTTGTTCTCATCATCTCCATAAATATTTACACTATTATGAAAGTAAATTCAAGGAATGTTGCGATCCATTCCATAAACATAAAGCAAATGTAAATAGTGGTTTAAGAGTAATAACCTTAAAAATTAGTGACAACTTTTATACTGCATCCAGTATTAGGTTAAAGCCAGGTGAAAAAGTTTGTGCTAATTGCTTATTCATCATTTTATCGTATAAGTCTGATGAGATTGGGAATGCAAGTTCTGAAGTTTTGGGTCCTGCCGAGACAGCTGATACTATGTCAACAAGCACTAGCTGTGAATCAACTCCTACATTTTCAAGTACAGAATTCAAATCTCATAGTCAAAATGTTAGAACTCTTGATGAAATATTGGATGTATTTGATATACAACCTTTCAAGAAACAAAAATTGTGTAGCAGCAGACTCGAAAGAAAATCAAAATCAAAATCAAATACAAGAAATTGTTGTAAAAGTTTCTGATGCTATAAATAATACATGTGAAAATAATATAGTTAAGCCGATAAATATTCAACAGTTGCAAAATGATAGTGCAACACTCAGAGGATTTTTAGATAACCTTTTAAGTAAATATAACAAAGAAAAACATATTAATAGAAAGATAAGTTTACTTACTCTATTGCCGAATGATTGGAATTTTAAAACAGCTTCTAAGTATTTTCATTGTACAAGATACATGTTCAATAAATCACAAAAATTAAGAAGCTAAAAAGGTAAATCCATATACATTTATTCTAAAAAATAAAAAAAAAATCATATTCGCTGGTGGAAGTATTTTTAAATTGCAAGAAATAAAAATTAATAAAAACAATAACAACAAATAATGAAAGATACTAACGAACACTAAGCGACAATGAACAACAAAATTAAATAAAAATAAATACCTGACGATTCAATTATCATGCACATTATAAAATTTGAAAGTTTAAATAATAAGAATTATCTATGTGTCTTAAATTATAAAAGATATATTTAATCAAAAGTCTATTTTCATTTACTATTTATACAATTAATTATAAGTTAATTAATGTGCTCACTAAGACGACCTAACCTTTCTCATAAATACACACACAAATGTATATATGAGATATTCTGTATTCAGGACTTAGGACTTACTGATAAATGCCTTTTTTGCGTCAAATATTACAAAAAAGAAACAGATATATGTGCCCAAAATAACCAGCGATGAACTGGGGGAGTGATCTCTTTATGTGAGATCTGATCACAAGTGTTCTTACTATGCGTGTCTAAGATTGTGGTATTATATGCATTGTATTGAAGTAAGATATTTAAATTTGTGTATAAGAACATATTTAATTGCGTTGAAGTAGGCTACGATAAAAGTTCTCACTTCAGTTTCTTGGTTAGATCTTTCGCATCCATTCCTATTGCATAGCTGTCCATATTTTCATATAGGTATTCATATGAAAATAGAAATTATATCAGCTAGCATAAAAACCACTTGATTTATTGTTTTACAAGATTGAAACAAATTACTATGCAAAATTTCAGCTATCTAGGTATGATAGAATTCAAAGGAGAGCAAAAAGAAAGTTTGGCCTTCAATACGAGTATTTGTTTCATATTATATTTTGGCTCTTATTTGAATTCTATCATACCTAGATGGCTGAAATTTTGCATGGTAATTTGTTTTAACATGTTAAAACGATAAATCAAGTTGTTTTTATGCTAGCTGATGTAATTTTTATTTTTGTATATGAAAATATGAACAACTATGCCATAGGGATGGATGCGAAAGATCCAACCAAGAAACCGAAGTGAAGACTTTTATCGTAGCCTACTTCAAACAATTAAATATGTTTTTATACACAAATTCAATACAATGCATATATGTAAAACCATACTCTTATATATGCATTGTAAGACCACTTATAATCTGATCTCACATACTGAGACCACTTAGCCATTATATGACTTGATACACGTAAATCTCATAATGTAACATATGTAGTGATTTAGCATCTACTTATATGCGGAATAAGTATTACATTAAATTGCACTAAAACATGTATAGTATTACACAATGTATTAGACTGCAGCAATTGAACTGAGTCTCCAGAGTGTGTTCCGAATGCTGGAAGAACACTCAACTTTTGACATATGATATCATGCATGGTCCAGGATAACTGTCGTGCCAGAATTTTTTCAGTGCATGTTTTAGCGCAATTTATATAACATTGTTAAGCTCTTAAACATGCTGCACCACAATATTATAATCGATAATAATTGATATTTAAGAATACAAATAAATAATGATAAATATTGAAAAATAATGAAAAATAACAGTAAATACTGAAAAATAATAACAAATGATAACAAATAAAAAAGTCTCAATTCCAACCGTTATTATCGATAATTATTACTTATTAAATTTGACTTTATTTTTCATTATTTGAAATTATTTGTCAGTATTTCTTTTCACTTCCACCAGAGTTTACAACAAAATATTTTATAATAAACTCATAAATTTATTGTAGATATAATATTTGATTTTAGGTGTTTTAGCTGATAACGCAGAAAAAGAGCATGTTCATTATTCACCTGAACTAAAAAAATGTATTACAGAGTATTATAGAGATGACGCAAATAGTAGAAAAATCAATTTTGCTCCAGAAAAGACTTCTACTGTATGATGTTCGTGACCTTTATAGAAATTTTATTAAAGACTGTAATTATATTAAAATACCAAGTTTTTCATTATTCGCCAGTTTAAGGCCAAAAGAGTGCGTACTTGCCGGAGCACCTAGGACTCATTCAATATGTGTTTGTAGTGAACATCAGAATCTTAAACTAAAATTAAGTGCTGTGTGTGGTAACGTATCTTATAGAGACCTATTAAGCATTTCTGTTTGTTCTGTGGACAATAAAGAATGCATGTTACATGAATGCAATGCGTGCCCTGGAAAAAAGGCAGTTCTTGATTATTTAAAAAATAATAAAGTTATAAATGAAAAAATAGCTGATGTAACTTTCAGTAATTGGACTTCAATTAATACCACGAAAAAAGACTCAAATTCTTCAGTATCTAGGGCTGTTTTAAGCAGTTTTACTGAACCAATTGACAAATTTGTCGATCAGTTAATCAATGATGTATGGAACATAACCGAGCATCATTTTGTAGCCGAAGCTCAAAAAGATAATTTATCACATTGTAAAAAATCATTGCAACTAAATACTTGCATTGCTATTATGGAAATTGCAGAAAATTATACCTTCATTTGTCAGGATTCTATTCAGGCCTTCTACTTTAGTTCTACTCAAGCTACGTTACATCCAATTGTAATATATTACAAAACTAATCATAAAACTGAATTGCAAATTATGAATTTCTGTATAATAAGTGACAGTTTGAAACACACAGCTAATTCTGTGAACATTTTTCAAGAAAAAGTAATTAAAAAATTTAAAGAGGAATGTCCATGGGTAAAGACTGTGATATATTTTTCCGATGGTGCACCTACTCAGTACAAAAAGAAGTTAGTATATTTATCAATCATTATAAATGTACGAATTATTTTTTAATATAATCTAAATTATGCATGTCTTATTTTTACAGAAATCATTTTATCAATTTATGCTACCATGAAACTGAACTAAACATGAAAATTACTTCGTACAACTTTTTTGCTACAAGTCATGGCAAAAATGCATGCGATGGTATAGGTGCAGTAGCAAAACGGGCAGTCAGAAAAGCAACATTGCAAAGAGATGCAAGCCGACAAATTTTAAGTCTAAAAGAGGTGTTTGATTACTTAGATGAACATGTGAAAGGAATAAAGTAAGTATGCAATGCAGATTATTAATGTATTATGTCAGAAAAGTTATTAGTTTAATAATTAAACGAATTACTTAGCTTAATAATTTTAGGCTGTTTTAATAATTCAAGGCTTAAATATAGAAATTTTTAGGTTATATATATCTATATTTTCAATTACTATATAAAAAAAGAATAATTTGAAACTAATTATCGCATAGACACTAATAAATTCATTTAGAATCATTCTACTATAAAATCATATTTATAAACTATTTTATAAGTCATTGTTTGTTTCAAATTTTTTATATAATTTATACAAAAAAATATACTACAAATTGTCAATTTTTATAGAATATAGACATTAATTAATGTTTACGCTTTATTCAAGGTTCATTTGGATTTCTGAAAAAGAGGTTGAAGCACGAACAAGCAAATTAAAGGCAAGATTTACAGCTGCAAAGACAATTCCAAACACGAGAAAGTATCACGTCTTTATACCATTAAATGAATCCACTATTAATGTAAAAATTACTTCATTTGACACTGAATCGAAGACAGTAAAAATTATATAAGATTGGAAATTTGACGAGTACTGAATTGGATTAACATATATTAAATAAAGCAAAAAACAAGAATTTCGAAAAGAAAATATACAAGCTTGTATTTATTGTTTTTATTATTTCATTATTTTATTATTTATTACGATTTACGATGTGCACTCGATAATAGAGAGCATACATTGCAGGTTTGTAAAATATGCAGTTACAAATAGAAAAGGCGGGAATGATGTCAGAAGCAACTATCCGTTCTATAACGCGAAATATGGTAAAAAAAGCCCCGAACCCCAACTTCGAGGACTTCGTAGACATGCTAAATCCCAAATAAACAAAACCAAAATAATTACATCTTTTTCTACTATATTTTGACTATTTTTCATGAAAATTTCAGCTAGATTGAGGCAGATAGACCTGAGATACAGGGGTGCCAATATGGCGATTTTCGAAAAATAGGCTATATGGAGGAATGTAACTCTGGCTAGGAACAACCATTTTAGATCGTTCAAAATCGAAAGTGAAGGTCATTTCACAAAGAAAATGTTAAGATTTTTTTTGGTAAAAAAAAATTAAAATAGCTGAATGGCAGACGAATTTATACACCCTAAAAAACGTGAAAATGTGTGCTTCGCGTTCGACCTCATAGAAAATGTTGCTTCTACCTTTTCCGCTCCGGCTTATTTTTCCTGAAAAGCTGACGTTATGACGAGTAAATCCCTTTTTTTGGAATTAAAAAAGATTGATTAGGTAACCCTGTGCGAATTTTTTCGCTATTTTTGAAAATTCAATCATTTTTTATGGGAGCTAGGGGGCACCTAGGGGGCTGAAAATTTACCAAGAGCCATGTTTTCTAGTGTACTGTCACACAAAAAATCGGCGGCCCGATTGGGCGACCCCCCCCCCCCCCCCCCCCCGACACCTATTTGACGAAATTTATAAGAATGACCCGTATATATATGTGGGGGAGACTGTAGTAGTTGCGAATATTATATAAGTGCGACACTTCTTATTTATATGTATATTATATTTTATAAGTATATTTGTAAACATATGTGTGTTTACAGTGTCTGATAGTGCGACGTTCCAGAATCGTGAACATGTGCCTCTCGCACTCGAATAGCAAATTTATTATAGTAAGATACGACTGTGTTTATTTCAATTCGCTACCTACATATAAGATATCACACCGTCATCACTGACTGAGGCTAGGATGCTGTCAAGATCTGCGTCACTTCCACTTTGGGAGACCGATACCCCAGCAAAGTGGGCATTGAGCTCATCCGGTAAAAAACCATGAAGCTCCTCTCTTGTTTTAGACAGGAGTCCCAAGCCCTTGAGTTCCTTCCATATGTCTTTCTTAGTGTCTCAAGCTTCAAAAATACGGTTTTGTAAAAAAATCTCCCGCGCGCTATTTGTGCGTTGTTCGGCATTAGACGCGAGAATTTGGCACTCCTGCCATAGTGTACTGTCCTTGGTTCGTGAGTAACGTCTTCGTACAGCGTCTCGTTTCTTGTACAGTTGCGCGAGTTCGGTATCAACCTACGGGGGATTTGTTTTCTTTTTCGGAATTTTTTTTAGCAGTGCTACTTCAATAGTCGCAGCCATGAGGTTGACGCTGAGGCATTCTAGTTGGTAGTCGATATCTCTATCTGAGCCATCAAGTGGCGACCAATCACAGTCGGCAAGGTGAAAGAGGAGGTCGTCTTGTTGTATCGATTTAATATCCCGATAGATAAACGAGTTAGCTACAGAGGGTACAGCAGTTCCAACCCCAATCTCAACTTCTATGATGTTGTGGTAACTTGGAAAAGACGCCGTCTGATTACTACTGCTAAGCACTACGTCATTGTCATCAGTCATTATTACGTCTATCCATGTGTGAGAATATTTGAGGTGATGAGTCGCACCATGGTCTACTGTATGAAAATTAAGGTCATCAGCAAGTTATCTAACAAATTTAGCGTCGGTTGACGTCTTGAGTAAATTCGAATTCAGATCGCCCATGATTATTTTATGGCTGTAATTTTGAGTATGCGTGGTGAGTTGGTCAATAACATCAGAGCTCTGGGGAAGCGGGACATGAGCTGGTCTATAAATAAGTGCAACAAAGACGGGTGGTAGAGTGCCCTGCTGTACACTGCACATGATATATTCTGGGATATGGTGGCTTTCCCTCCTAAGTAGTCGATGAACTGCACAGAAGATTGGCTTTAAAGGTATTGTGAATATACAGGACTAACCCACCTCCGAATTTGTTACGATCGAGTCTAATGCAAGAATTGCCGTTTATCTGAATACAATCACTCTCAACCTCAGGGCGGAGGTGCAACTCAGCAACTCCAAAGAGGTAGTAGGCGGGACCAATGGACAGATGTTGTCTGAGGATCTCAATGTGTCCTAAAAGAGAGGTCACATTGACAAAACCTGTTCTAAATCCCCTACCGTGCACCCCCCCCCCCCAAATAATGGCCCTGACTAGTCAATCCACAGCGACAGCATCGTTTTGTTTAGAAGCTGTAGTACCAGTTGCTGAACTTTTATTTACAGTTCTACACTTTTGTTTGACTGCTGATTCGTTTGAATTTATCCCATAAGATGATAATATTGCTTGGAGATCAGCCGCTGAGAACAATTCATGAGAAACATCGCCATCACCTCTATTGACTAGAAACTTTGCCCCCTCTATGCCATAAATATTTAAAATTTAGCCTCGTCGCAAGAGCCTTTACGCTTCTGAATTTTAAGAAAGAGTCTCTGTCTAAAAGCTCATTAATGAAGATTTTAGCATTTATTATTAAGTCATTAGTTTATTTGCCGAGAGTCGTGGTATCTGCGTCTCTCGTACGGAAACTTGTAATAACCTTCTTCGCACGCATGATTTCCCCTACTAATGCACTATTGGAAAGGGTAACAACCCACGGTCACCGTCTACTCCCATATTTCACAGAAATTGGTAACTTAGGCTGCTGCTCATCCGATCGAAGCAGCCGGATGCTTATAATATCCTCTTTCTGAGTTAATGGGAAGACCCTGCGCAGCACATGTGCAACATCTATTCTTTTAGTTTCGTTACCATCAAAAATATTCGAAATTATTAGTTCTTTAGTTGTATTGATGCTGACCGATTTCACCCGTGTACTACGTGGGAACGTTGCAACTCTACTTTCTTCGTCGATGTTTTCGCAATTGTTATTACTATTATTATCGTAGTTATCACGTTTGTCATTCGGAGTAATTGAGTTACCTCCGTCGTAAATATTACTAGCACTATTAACATTATTATTATTATTACTTTTTGCGTTGAAATTATTATTATTATTGATTTTTAATGTTATTATTAATAGTGGTCGACGTGAAAGTATTTTTTTCATTACTAGGGAGTGTGCCAATCTGCAATTTTCTAACATGTTTGATATTTCTGTTTTATTACATTCAATGTTCCCTACTTTTCCTAATATTATGTCATGATCATTGTCAATTTTATGTATAAAATTATCTATTGTTTGTTTAACAGTGTCTTGAAGAGTGTTGTTATGATTTTTGAGGTTACATACTTCTTTCAACGAGGAGTTTGCATTCCAAGTGACAATTAATGTTACATAAGCAACACTTACATAGTGCGTAGCTGCTCCTGGGAATCTCACCGCAGATGGCGCACTTGCCGACCATGATCGTAGTGACGACTGACAATGAGTAGAGACGCTCTGCAGATGAAAGTGGCGATGTTGTTACCTGTAGACAGCAGATGTTACCTCGGTGCGATGTTGGTTGTTCGTTGACTCGGCAGATAGCGTGCAGGTAAAGAGGACGCTCTACACGCCCTGCCCCAGCTGCGTGGGACCTCTGTGTTCTCGATGACCCATGCTCAACTCCTGCCACTCTGCCGCTCTCCCAGCTCCTAACCTCAAAACTGGCAGCGATGATATTGCCGGTTCGAAGAGAAAATACCATGCAAGTCCACCAGTACGGCTACAGATAATATTTGCAGGGGTGACTTGCATATAGAAGCTTGCAAGGAACTGAAACAAATAGGCTCGCAGGCACAAGGGCGGCAGAAAGAGGTCTAGACAGGAGGCTACTTAGTAAGAGCAGGTGTATTTACGGAGCGGCCGAGTAGAGAGAAAGATAGATAGATAGATAGACAGAGAGAGAGAGAGAGGGGCGAGAGAGAGAGGGAGAGAGAGAGGGGGAGAGGGAGAGAGAGAGAGAGAGAGAGAGAGAGAGAGAGAGAGAGAGAGAGAGAGAGACAGATAAACAAATAAATAAATAAATAATATATCCGTGTATTGGTCAGTTGGAAAATATGTCAGAAATAAATAAAAGGTACTGCTCGATAATGATGATGATGATGACTCTGTTGTTGAGGAAAATACGTGCGGACCAAATGTCCAAGTAATACCCGTGACACCAACACCAGATCCCTTATATAGTGTTTAATATGATCAAAGTGAGTAATAAATACTGTTATTCTACATAAACGGCTATTTGCGGTTTTTAATTATACTAAAATAAAAAAAATTTATATTGTTTATTAGATTTTATGCCATACCTCGTGTTCTAGAATTTGGAATCACAGTTTCACACTCAAGATGCAAATGCATATGTTCAAGCGATTTTAAACCGTGAAGATTAATACAAATATATAATTTCAGATGATAGTTTCATTTTTTAGGAAAAGATTGAATATTACATGCTTTATTATACCATATCTGTCAAAAATTTAGTAAACTCTATTAATTTGTTTTAATTTTGAGTGACAATAAAAAACGCGAATATTTTGATATTTATAAAGTTCAATATATTTATAAAAATATGATATTATGTAATTAAATGAATTATAGTATGTTTATAAAGAAAAATATTAACATACATTTGTCATAGAATTTGTAAACATAAATTTTGAGTAAACATAATTGTTTTATTTTAAAATTTGTTCGATAAAAAATTAGATTGTTAACGTTTTGTATTTTTAATTTTTTTTTAGATTTTTAGTAATATAATATATAAAAAAACAATTAAACGTTATAAAAATATATAACTTTTTATAGATTTTTCTTATATATTTTTCTCACATATCAGTTTATTTTATATCATATATTTACAATAAAATAACTATGAAAAAAGTCTAAAAGAAATCATTTTTAGCGCAAAACGCTATTCAAATTGGACACGGAAGACAAGCAGAAAATGGCGAGGAAGACATCTATGAAGACGCTCAAGAATATTTCGCCAAGAAGCGGCCGTCTCACTGTGTAACTGAAGAAGAAAAAAGAGAGTATATAAGTCAGTATCAAAATGAAGAAAATATAAAGTTAGTTTATTCTAAAATTGAAAAAAAACCTGGATTAAGATCTCTCGCAAAAATGTGTCTGAATTCTTTGTGGGAAAAGTTTGGTCAACGCGAGAATTTAATAAAAATAGAAGTTATGAATTATCAACGACGCTTCGTGGAATTATTTACGAGTCCGGACATTGAAATAACATATATTTTACCAGTAAATGATTCAACTGTATATCTTTCATGGGTGTATAATAACGAATGCATAGATCCATCACCGATAGCGAATATTGATATGGCTGTTTCAACCACTGCTCAAGCACGGCTTAAACTTTATTCATACTTAATCATCGATTAGAAGATCAAGTTTCTTACTATGATACTGATTCGATCGTCTATGTTTCAGAAGGTAAACTAAACGAATTTACTCCAGAAACGGGATGTTTTTTAGCACAGTTTACCGACGAATTGGAATATTATGGCACATATATTACCCTTTTGGATATAAGAACTTTTAAATTTTCATGTGTATATGTATATGTACACGTATGTATCAATAATAAATATTAATACACTTGATTATAAATTTGAATATAATTTTAATAACACCTTCTCATAAATTACACAGCCCCACAAAAAAAAAATTGTAAGTCCCAAAAACTTGACATCGGTACTTATATGTTTTTGGGATCGCTGAATCCGAATCCAGGGTTAGTTTAACCCCATCAGATCTTTCTCAAGGTCAGTTGAAGGTCAAATTATCGAAATACATAAAAAATACACTAAAACCATGGTATCTTGGGGTTTTTGGGGTCGCTGAATCCGAATCCGGGGTCAGTTTAACCCCATCAGAACTTTATCAAGGTCAGTTGAAGGTCAAATTATCGAAATACATGAAAAATACACTAAAACCATGGTATGTTGGGGTTTTTGGGGTCGCTGAATCCGAATCCGGAGTCAGATTAAACAATCAGATCTTTCTCAAGGTCAGTTGAAGGTCAAATTATCGAAATACATGAAAAATACACTAAAACCATGGTATCTTGGGTTTTTTTAGGGCGCTGTATCTGAATCCGGGCTTATTACAACCCTATCAGGTCATGGTCAAGGTCAGTTGAAGGTCAAATCATAAAGATTCATAAAAAGTAGAGTCAAACCATGACATTTAGGGGTTTTTGGGGTCGCTGAATCCGAATCCAGGGTCAGTATAGTCCCATAAGGTTATATTTATGGTCAGTTCAAGGTTAGTTCAAGGTCATGGACGTAAAGAGAGTGAAAAAATTAGTTATAAACTGAAACAATGCAAAAGGTAATGTAAACCATAAAGCAAAGAACAATGTATATGCAAGTACAATCGTATCCTTTAAAACTATATCATAGTTTGCTGCTCCTTCATTTACTTTAAATTTGTTAGAAGTATATGCAATTCAATAAAATACCCGTAAAAATATTAAGCCCATTACTCTTTTTTATGGTAACGAACTATTTTATTGTCAAATGATCTACGAAGTGGATTACGCTTCCGCTTCTCCGATGTTGATGGTAGATCTCTTTTTAACGACCAACAGTAATCTGCTAACATATTTACGTCCCATCTTCCTTGGTACCTGCGCTCCATTTCCTTGATATCTTGGTGAAATCTCTCTCCCTGCTCTTCGCTGTAATCACCTAGGTTTTCTGGAAATTCATCAACATGCGAATATAAAAAGTGTAATTTTAGATTAATTAGGCAGCTGATTTTTGTAACTATTTACTAAATTTAAAACTATTTGTTGGTAATTTGGGCTCTTATGATTTCCAAGAAAGTTTTTAATTACGTCCTTGAAACATAACCATGCTTCTCTCTCTGTATGATTCATTTTCGTAACAAAAATTTCATCATTTGTCATCTTACGAATCTGAGGGCGATCGAAAATTCCTTCATTTACTTTAGCATCACTTAATTTGGGAAACTGATTTCGCAGATACTTAAAGCAGCTACCATCTTTGTCTAAAGATTTTGTGCAGAGTTGGTATAAGAATTTTTGATGGATCAACAAGTGGCTTATCTTTTATATTCTTAGAACCCGGTTCGAACTTTTGTCTAAGGGGCCAGACACTCTTTATGTAATGATTCTTTCTATCCCTACTATCCCATTCACATAAATAGCAAGGATATTTTGTGAATCCCGATTGTTGCCCCAGAAGTATTGTTATGATTTTAAGATCCCCACATATTTGCCATTTATGATCATTGTATTTTATTCGGTCTAATATTACTTTCATGTTACAGTACTCTTCATTCAGTATTACCGAATATCCTATGGGAATGGCTGCATAAACATTTGTATTGTGTAACAGAACGGCTTTTAAACTTCTCGTTGACGAATCGATGAACAATCTCCACTCGTTAGGGTTGTAACATCCATGTTTAAAGCAATTCATCAACCCAACTATATCTTTGCAGTAAACTAAGGAAAATTCTTCATCTTTAGCGAAATAATCACGATATTTCTTATCTCTGTCTCGGTGGTAAGAAACTTTAATTTTTCCAGCTTCATTAGTATTTTCTTTCAGCTATGAAGCCAAGTGCTCCGGCCCATCCTTTGGTAGGCCCAAATCGCGTATGAGATCATTCACTTTTTCCTGTGTAAGTGGACCTTTCTCCTTCTTAGTATTGTAGGGGATGTATTCTTCGTTACTTGTATCACTTGTACTAGCAACGTCATTGTCTTCATCAGGCGCTATTTCTTCTTCTGCAATAATATCTCCTTCCTCCATTTCTTCTTCTAAGATTTCATCTTCATTATGTCTTTCTAAATTTTCCTCAAGATCCATACTTCCACTTGCGTACATACCCAGTGGATCTTCTCTTTTATCAATTGACGATTCATATATAGGTTTCGTGACACTTTCAACGTTAGCGTAATTAATTTGCGACTTGTTTTTACTATTAACTCCATGCAAATTCGTATTACAAAAATAACAGTCTTCTTTTCTTAAAGGTTCCTTCCATATCGTAGGCACTTTCATTTTTACTTCAGTTTTACCATTTTTGTCTTTCTGTAGCATTTTCCTACATATTGCGCATATGATTTTAGGAACCCAATCAAATTCATCAATTTTCATGTCTAAATCAAACATGTTCTTGTACTGCTCTTTAATATTTTGATTGATTGAACAATCTCCACTCGTTAGGGTTGTAACATCCATGTTTAAAACCACAGCTCAAAAGAACCGTGAGCAGAGCTGTCTTCATTATCGGGTGGGGATCTTAAAATCATAACAATACTTCTGGGGCAACAATCGGGATTCACAAAATATCCTTGCTATTTATGTGAATGGGATAGTAGGGATAGAAAGAATCATTACATAAAGAGTGTCTGGCCCCTTAGACAAAAGTTCGAACCGGGTTCTAAGAATATAAAAGATAAGCCACTTGTTGATCCATCAAAAATTCTTATACCACCTCTGCACATTAAATTGGGACTTATGAAACAATGGGTAAAATCTTTAGACAAAGATGGTAGCTGCTTTAAGTATCTGCGAAATCAGTTTCCCAAATTAAGTGATGCTAAAGTAAATGAAGGAATTTTCGATGGCCCTCAGATTCGTAAGATGATAAATGATGAAATTTTTGTTACGAAAATGAATCATACAGAGAGAGAAGCATGGTTATGTTTCAAGGACGTAATTAAAAACTTTCTTGGAGATCATAAGAGCCCAAATTACCAACAAATAGTTTTAAATTTAGTAAATAGTTACAAAAATCAAGGCTGCCTAATGAATCTAAAATTACACTTTTATATTCGCATGTTGATGAATTTCCAGAAAACCTAGGTGATTACAGCGAAGAGCAGGGAGAGAGATTTCACCAAGATATCAAGGAAATGGAGCGCAGGTACCAAGGAAGATGGGACGTAAATATGTTAGCAGATTACTGTTGGTCGTTAAAAAGAGATCTACCATCAACATCGGAGAAACGGAAGCGTAATCCACTTCGTAGATCATTTGACAATAAAATAGTTCGTTACCATAAAAAAGAGTAATGGGCTTAATATTTTTACGGGTATTTTATTGAATTGCATATACTTCTAACAAATTTAAAGTAAATGAAGGAGCAGCAAACTATGATATAGTTTTAAAGGATACGATTGTACTTGCATATACATTGTTCTTTGCTTTATGGTTTACATTACCTTTTGCATTGTTTCAGTTTATAACTAATTTTTTCACTCTCTTTACGTCCATGACCTTGAACTAACCTTGAACTGACCATAAATATAACCTTATGGGACTATACTGACCCTGGATTCGGATTCAGCGACCCCAAAAACCCCTAAATGTCATGGTTTGACTCTACTTTTTATGAATCTTTATGATTTGACCTTCAACTGACCTTGACCATGACCTGATAGGGTTGTAATAAGCCCGGATTCAGATACAGCGCCCCAAAAAAACCCAAGATACCATGGTTTTAGTGTATTTTTCATGTATTTCGATATTTTGACCTTCAACTGACCTTGAGAAAGATCTGATTGTTTAATCTGACCCCGGAATCGGATTCAGCGACCCCAAAAACCCCAACATACCATGGTTTTAGTGTATTTCTCATGTATTTCGATAATTTGACCTTCAACTGACCTTGAAAAAGTTCTGATGGGGTTAAACTAACCCTGGATTCGGATTCAGCGATCCCAAAAACATATAAGTATCGTGGTCAAGTTTTTGGGACTTACAATTTTTTTTTTGTGGGGCTGTGTTATTATTTTACCAAAAACAAACAAAAAATAAAAATTTTAATAAAATATGCTAATTTTGCGGTAATTCGGCGTTATTAGCTTATACGTAGACAATCGGAGCAAATAAAAGCTGATTCGATCGCGGGACCCGCCGCCGCCCCCGTCGTCACCGCAAAAATCAGCTCATTTAAAAACTTTTGGTGCTTGTACAGTGGGAGAAATAAATTGATATAAAGAGAAAGATTAATAAGTTATTAATACTGCACGATTTACAACGGGGTAGACGATGTAGGGCTGAAGAAATCGAATGGACGCTGCGGGAGGGAGGAAGAGGTAGCAACTCTGATAATGATATATCTAATAGTGCAATGTGTAAAGATGAGGTCGAGTCTCTTCTCCGAATGTCCGAGGATTTGTGCGAGGTCTTGGATCCCTAGTGAATTTCAATTTAGTCGGAAATATGCACAATTTTTTGCCCTTACAGATAACAGGATACTACAGTAAAATTATCCATTATTCGTACGTTAGCGAGCTCATCTATCTAATGAACGATCGATCACGAATGATTAGCTTAAATCATTTGAATTTTCTGTTTAATCATGTACGCAAAGAGATAATTAAAAAAAGCACGTAAAAAATCCTTTCAATAGTAAAAAATTAAATTATCATCGAGCGTTAAAGATCAAATCTATATTATTCGAAAATTAATCGCAATGCGCCATATCTAAGAAATCTCCGGAGTAATGCCTATTTACAAGGAGACATAGAAAGATAATTCGATTTTTCAATAATGCCCCGTACTGGTAAAATGTAATCAATATTTTAATATTGAACGTTCCTAAACATCGGCAATCCCATTGAAGTGTACACAATATTATACGCACCTGAAATACATTCGTAAAGTTCGAAATAAACTCGCGTGTACAATCTACTTGGAATGGCAGCTGAAGAGACAATTGCATTATATATCATTCGAGATACTTCTAAACAATTGTACAAGCATACAAGCAGCATTAGAGTTCTAACCAATTTGAATCGAAGAAATTCAAATGCTCCCGAGCGAAACTTGGCAACGCCGCACTAGTCAAATCGGTCGATTTGAATTTCTTCGATTCAAATTGGTTAGAACTCTAATGCTGCTTGTATGCTTGTACAATTGTTTAGAAGTATCTCGAATGATATATAATGCAATTGTCTCTTCAGCTGCCATTCCAAGTAGATTGTACACGCGAGTTTATTTCGAACTTTACGAATGTATTTCAGGTGCGTATAATATTGTGTACACTTCAATGGGATTGCCGATGTTTAGGAACGTTCAATATTAAAATATTGATTACATTTTACCAGTACGGGGCATTATTGAAAAATCGAATTATCTTTCTATGTCTCCTTGTAAATAGGCATTACTCCGGAGATTTCTTAGATATGGCGCATTGCGATTAATTTTCGAATAATATAGATTTGATCTTTAACGCTCGATGATAATTTAATTTTTTACTATTGAAAGGATTTTTTACGTGCTTTTTTTAATTATCTCTCTGCGTACATGATTAAACAGAAAATTCAAATGATTTAAGCTAATCATTCGTGATCGATCGTTCATTAGATAGATGAGCTCGCTAACGTACGAATAATGGATAATTTTACTGTAGTATCCTGTTATCTGTAAGGGCAAAAAATTGTGCATATTTCCGACTAAATTGAAATTCACTAGGGATCCAAGACCTCGCACAAATCGTTTGCAAAAACGAACATCCTCGGACATTCGGAGAAGAGACTCGACCTCATCTTTACACATTGCACTATTAGATATATCACTATCAGAGTTGCTACCTCCTCCTCCCTCCCGCAGCGTCCATTCGATTTCTTCAGCCCTACATCGTCTACCCCGTTGTAAATCGTGCAGTATTAATAACTTATTAATCTTTCTCTTTATATTAATTTATTTCTCCCACTGTACAAGCACCATTTATATGAAGCACTCAGTCATCTGTTCCATGTCATTTGTAATAATGGATACAAGATCGAAGCATCCCTGGAGAGCTTTGTGCTGCGGTAGAACGCCTTGCGGAAATACGTCATTTGTCAAAAATTTTCTTATGTACCGAAAATCGATGTGTGATACTGAGTTGGAAAAAATAGTTTTCTACTATTCCGAACGACAGCTAACCAACACTGAGTTTGATAAAGAGATCGAATTTCGCGAAGGGTTACCTCAAAGTTCAGATTCTACAAACGATTTACGTTCAAAATTTATTATTATTAATGACTTTATACGTGAATCATCAAATAATGTTATTGTTGATTTATTTACAAAAGGTAGCCATCATAGAGATCTTAGTATTATTTTTATCTCACAAAATCTCTTTTACAAAGGGCAACGAGATATTTCACTAAATGTCTCATATCTTGTAGTTTTCAAAAATCCTAGAGATCGTGCTCAAATCAAATACAGCATCTGGCTCGACAGATGTACCCCGAAAATCCTCGTTTTATAAGAGAGATTTTTAAAGATGCAACTTTAAAACCTCATTCTTATCTTCTTTTTAACATGACACAGACTGCTAACGATGAGCTACGCTTTCGTACATGTATTTTTCCATGTGATGAAACTGAGTATATATACGTACCAAAAACAGAAATATAAAAGTGATTCGTTTAACATGTGATCATCAGTCTGTCAAGAGTAATGGATGGGAATACACGTTCGCCTTCTGCCACAAAATACACTGTAGTTTTGTATGCTCTCTGTTATTTTAATAAAGAACAGAGAACCGCTCTTCTGCTGGCTACAGTTTCTTTAAACGACAAAGTCATTGAATCGTCTAATATTGTGGACTTAATTAACGAGTGTATCAGAAAATTAAAGTTTCATGTAGGAAGTGGTCGTAGACAGTTTGCTCAATTTTTTATAAGTATAGGAATACCTAGAAAATTCATCGGAAATACTGATCTATGGAATGAAGGCGAATTGAAGGCATCTCCGCAAAAAAGTATAAAAAGAAAACTTTCTACAATCGCTCGTCGCTTAAGTGATACTTTGAAAACTCTAAACCTCGAACTGGAAAGAAATGATTTGGAAGAGAAATTTTACATGATGATGAAGATAAAACTATTTTGAAAAACAAACCCATGACCGAAACTCCAATACCTAAGAAAACGTTATCACGATCTAAATCAACTATCTTCGTATTACGGTATTAATAAGTTGGTTCAATCTCTTAAATCTAATAAACAAAAAATCAATAGAAATGAGGTGGTGGAATGGCTTGAAGCTTCAAGCTCACGCGTATACTATTCACAAGTCAAGACGATTAAGATAGCCTCGACGAAATTACAACGTCTCTAATATAGATGATGTTTGGGAAGCTGATCGTATTGATCTCAAATCAATAAAATTGTACAACGACAATTATTTCTATATTTTAGTAATAATAGACATTTTAATTCGATATGCACGGTGTGAACCGATATAAGATAGATCTTGAACAAATGTTGCAACGGCTTTTCACCGAATTCTTTCGAGGAGTAACAATCGTATTCCATTAATATTTCAGTCTGATAAGGGACGGGAATTTCTTGGATAACCGTTTCAAAAAACATTAAAAGAGAACGAAATAATTTATCGAGCAACTCGAAGTCCTGATGTAAAAGCAGCTGTAGCTGAAAGGTACATAAGAACCTTAAAATCACGCATATGGCAATACTTTACTAATTTTCATACAAAGCGTTATATAGATATTTTACAATCACTGGTAGAAACTTATAATAATAGTCAACACTCAGGTATACAGATGGCACCAAGTACAGTCAATTTACAAAATGCTTACATGGTTCGAGCCAATTTAAAACGCAGGATTGGGCATGATTTCCCAAGTAAAGAGCCTAAATACAAGGTTGGGGATCTTGTCCGAATCAGTACTGCCAAAAATGTCTTTGCAAAAGAATATGAAGGGAATTATGCAGAAGAGATATTTAAGGTTATACATATTTCAAGAGCGTGTGCTCCGTACACATACGTATTACAAGATTTAGCACCATATTAAATCGATGGTATATTTTATGAACACGAATTGTCCCGTGTTCGAAAACATTTGGAAAAAGACACCCTTATTATAGATAAAGTTCTACGTACTGCTGGTAAAGGACGTAATAAAAAATATCTTTTTAGTTGGGATGGTTACCCAGAGGAATTCAATTCTTTGATACGTGCAAGTGAATTGAAAAACCTAAAATGAAAAATGATTTTTATGTTTTATTAGCTAGTGATAATAGCCTAAAATATTTTCCTGAAAATACAGCGTCACATTTTACAGTTCGATTACCATATGAAATGCAACTGCAAGGGAAGTGGAAAGTTGCTTTAGTTGACATTTAGATACCTGAAACGTTTTTTCATGTTTCATGCGAACTTAGAAAAAACTGCATTTGAATGGTCACTTCAAAGATCATAGTAAAGAATAAAAATGTATCGAATGAATTACGCGTAACTCCCTTATCCGAAAGGAGAGAAGATATTGATTTTAATGAAATGATTATCGATTAATCAGATTCGCAAACAGATCTGGAAAATTCTACTTTACACGGTGTCTACAATAGCATAGAAGAAATTTTAGATCAGCTTAATAGTTTACGCTGTATTAAGGGGGCAGGCCTGGGTTAAAAAGTCCAAAAAATCATTTTTTTATTGCATATTTTGATAGCAAATTTCTTGTACAATAAGCTCCTGTAACCCATTTTACGATATTAAGTTTATTTACATAATTATAGCTAAAATTTCAAAGTAGTTTTTTTTAATTTATTGAAATTTATGTAAAAAAACGCTATTTAAATAAGTTTAAATAATTAAAAATTCAACGAGTCTATTATATATATATATATATATATATATATATATATATATATATATATATATATATATATATATATATATATATATATATATATATATATATATATATATATATATATAATATATATATATATATATATACATATATACATATATATTCGATAAAACTCGAAGCTTCAGAGAGTAACACGTACAGTATACCTATATATAGTGAAATTGACTGAAAAACTATACTCTCTCACTGTTTTGAAATGTCACCACCAGATGAAATTTACATGGGATTTTTGGCGCTTCGGTATCGTTTCGATGCCAATGCACTAAGGTACTCCGGAATGTTCCTCTGGAACTGTCTTTCGACCAATCACTGACCAGAACGCCGATATGCTCTATCCGCAACTTATGTATGAACATTGTGAATGCTCTTTAATGTTGTTTACTTTGAGATTAACTTCTAAAAATATCTGTGCTATTTTTGTATAAAAATATTGTACATTATTTTTAAATTAAAACTTATATTCACCAGCCTTTTTCAAGGCTATATAATTATTGTGTAATACTGTATAAGTGTATAAGTATGTAAGTGATAATTATATAAGTATGTATAAGTGTTAAAGTGCATAAATGTCTTCTTTTTTATAAAAAGTGTAAGAAAAGTTGTTTGTGGTGGGTTGTGTATATATATTTATATATTTCTTGTGTCAAATCAATATACAGTGTAAGTGTAATGTCTTCGAGTGCGAGACCAAGGGATGTTCAAGGCAGATTGTAGAGTGGCCCTGCTAAACTTACTTGAAGAAGACCAACAAAAAGAAAGAAGATTTTTTATGAAAGAAATAGAGATGGTACTCCTTCAAAGAAGACAACAAATTCAACCTTCAGTAGAAAAGTTAAGGACATTATAACTGAAGGCGATGAAATCAGGAATAGAATTATCGACATTGACATCCTATTTCCTGAACTGCAAAAAATTGCATGTTGCAAGATATGTAATGGAAAACTGAATTTGTCTGAATCTGATGTACGAGGACTTTGGTTTAAAATTGATATTTCTTGTTCAAATTGTACAAATTCAAGAATTGCATCAATTAATTCAAGTAGATTCATTGGCAAAAAAGTAATGCATATGAAGTTAATAGAAGATCTGTTTTGGCTATGCGTGCTCTTGATCATGGACATGCTGGACTTTCAACATTTTGTGGAATTATGGATTTGCCACAGACAATGTTGCGCAGCAATTTTGACAATATCAACGATTAATTGAGTGAAGCTTGTGATGTGATTGCTGAAGGCTCTATGAGTAATGGTGCGATAGAAGAAATGAGTATCTTGCTTTCAGATAGTGCTGGACTTCCTGTGTCCAGAGATGGTTCTTCGAGAAAAAGAGGTTTTTCCTCACTTCAAGGTGTTTCTAGTATAATAGGCAATTCTACCGGAAAAGTGCTTGATGTTTAAAAAAAAATAGTTTTTGTAAGAGTTGCTCTGTTTGGAAAGGAAAAGAAGACACACCAGCTTATGAAGAATGGATTAAAAGGCATCAAAGTCAGTGTACGTTAAATCATCAAGGCAACGCTGGAAAAATGGAGGTAGACGGTATTGTGGAAATTCTAAGCAATAGTGTGAAATATATTAATGGAATATATAACAAGAAAATACAAAGCATAACAAAGCATTCCTACTTTTCTCTTTAGGTGAGTATTGTTTGTATGTGTTTATTGTGTTTTCAAACTTTAAATGCAATTATCACAAAATAATATTTTTTGCTATTTTTAGGTCTGCCTCGTAGACTTTCTCAACATCCAGCCATCGATATAAGCTAAAAATTTTAGAGGATGTTTCTGATATGTTTCCTCGCAATATGAGCGCAGCAGATTATAAAAAATTCTATATAGTAAGTATTAAAAATAAAAAGCCTCAAAATTAATTAAAATATTTAATTATTTAAGGGTTTATATTTTTAATTATTACTACATAGACTTTTTTAATAATCTGCTGCGTTCATATTGTGAGGAAACATATCAGAAACATTCTCTAAAATTTTCAGACTATATCGATGGCTGGATGCTAAGCAAGTCTACGAGGAATGGTTGATAATAGAAAAACAGAGTATCGAAAGTCACTTGGTACGAGCCACAGATTCAAGATATTTAAGTTTTTAAGCGGTGATATTCTTTGTCTTTTTACCTACTTTTGGTAAAAAAAAAACTTCCCTATTCTAAATCACACCCAAAAAGTTTTGTATAAATAAAACTGCAATTTTCTTTTTTTAGATTTTAACCCAGGCCTGCCCCCTTAACCCTTTCAGGGGCAGTGGTACGTATACGTACCACCTTTTTGCTTTCAGTTTTTTCTGTGATTCGGACGTATTTTTCAGTGCTCCTATGCGTATGAGTACTTTTTGGACTCTTAAGATGATAAGTTATAAGTTTTGTATAGAAAAGTATGCAAATTTATTTATTTATAAATAGTTATAAACAATTGAATCACAAAAAACTCGCTTTTCTTCCTAAAAAATCGTTTATTCTTGAACGAAAAACTCTAGAGCTCTGAAATTTTTTATCTATAGTCCGTGTCCAGCTCTATAATATATATTTTTTTCAAATTTTTTCGCACGCTAGTTTTTTTGATAAAATTTTTGAAAATTACAAATATGACCAAATACAGTCACCATATTGAATCCGCCATTTTGAATTTTAAAAATTTGACGTCAGAATCGTAATCTGCGACCCCGAAAACCCCTATATACAAAGTTTTATCCTGACCTGCAATAAAACCACGAATTTAACCGAAAATAGTCGCCATAGTGGATCCGCCATCTTGAATTTTGTAATTCTGACGTCAGATTCGTATTCAGTGACCCCGAAAACCCTTATATCACTAATGACTTTAAATGTATGTACAGAAGAAAAATGTGCCCCTGAAAGGGTTAAAAGACATTTAAAATTTGACATTATAGCTGGAGGATTCATAAAAATTACTAAAATATGTGAAAAAAATGTATATCACAGTATCACGATATCAAACAATATTAGACGTATTTTGGGTTCGGAGACTGATGAAAATATACTCATCGATATTAAAAGTGAATACAAATTTAAATTCCCTAAATCGATACAACATGGATTACCATTTGCGATATTTGTCTATTCTAATATATGTGAGCCCTACATTACCGGCGATATTCAATCACCGCCCCTTCGACGTATGTCTCTTGATATAGATAGCTATAAATTTGGTTCTAACAAAAAGAGGAATTTTCTTGGTTGAAGTACATCCCACTAAAATTCAGTGAATTTCAAACGATAGAGATAAATATAAGGGATGGACATGGTAAAATTATACCATTTGAGTATGGAACTCTAAGTGTAACATTACACTTTAAGGTGATGCTAAACCCCCCTATTATCGTCAAATACGGAGAACCACTATTTTCTTTAAATTTTCAATTTTTATAAAATATCTCTCTGAACAGTTGTTGTTTTCTATAGGGACAATAACGTTTCATAGAGATATTTACTCGAAATTGAAAATAAAATGAGAAAAGTGGTTCCTCGTATTTGTCGGTGATCGGTGGCTTTAGCATCACCTTAAGAAATCGTTCTAACAATATCTCCTTACGAAATATATTTTGACTACCAGATCCCAATAAGGTTGCGACATGGCAAGATTTTTGGGTGGTATTTATAGACGCGTTTTACCGCTTTTAAAAGCTGGTTCGCGTGAAGTGGGGAATGCAGCTGTTCATACTGGATTCAATGTAGTAAATGATGTAACGCATGGAAAAGTACCACTTCGAAAGGCGCTGCAAAATCGCGTATAAAATCTGGACAACATTTGAAGAGATAGGCCGAAGATAAAATAACTGAATTACTAGACGAGAGCAATTATAAAAACACGAAAATTGCTCGAGATTCTCATGCATCCACTGACAGTGACCGAGAGCGCAGGCAGATACGGAGCACCCGAAAAGAAATTAAATGAAAGAAAAAGCAAACCAGAGAAAAAACTAGGCAACTTAAGTCGAAGAATAAAAAATAAAAAAAAAAGAAGCCACAAAATAAATTACTAGAAATAAGCGATATATTTAAGAAGTAACAAAAAATGTCGTTTTTACACAGTTCATTCTGAGAATGTATGAAAGAAGAAATATCTCTCTTCACCATACCACCTACACATACAACCATTGAAAATTCGCAGTTAGTTAACGATAAATCGATATCATCTCTAACAGACGATTCTCCTATAGAATTCGTGGTTCCAGGTGGTGGGGAAGAATACATATATTTAGCACATAAATTGTTGAGTTTACGTGTGAAAATAAAAAATACTTCCGATGAAAAAAAGTTAGCAGATGACTACACAGTCGGACCTATTAATAATTTACTTCATTCAATGTTCAATCACGTTGAAGTTTTATTTAATCAAAAAACAGTTACACCTGCTAATAATTTATACGTGTATCGGGCATATATCGACACTCTTTTAAACTATGGGAGTGGTGCTAAAAATTCTCATCTTACAAGTTATTCGATCAAGATATGCTTTTTATTTAATGGAACCTACTGTTAATACTCATACAGCTAGCATAATAGAAGCTACCTTGCTTGTCAGGGGAGCAAAAATAAATCCTGGGATTTTATTAGCTCATGCTAAAGCATTATCTAGAACGACAGCTAAATATCCTTTGACACGTGTAGAAGTCAAGTCACTGACTATGAGAGGTGGTATTCTCGGGGAGACGTTAGATGATGTAATACTTGGACCATTACCAAAACGGATAATCATTGGTTTCAATATTCATTTTATTTCATTATACGTTGATGGCACTCAAATTCCTTCAAAACCTCTTCAACCAAATTTTAAAGAAAATCTTTATATCGATGCTTACCATACTTTGTTTTTCGGCACTGGAATGCAATTATTAAATCAAGGAAACGCCATATAAAAACAAGCCTATGCAAGTCAGATTTCTCAGCTAATAGTACATCTCATTGGAACTTAGGTAAACATGGAAGTTTAAAGATCGAAATCCGGTTTGATTCACCTTTAGAATCTACCATTAATTGCATTGGTTATACAGAATACGATAATGTGTTAGAGATTTACTGGTCGAGACAAGTTATAGTAGACTTTAATAGTTAATAAAATATGTGCCGAGTAATGAATTGCTTTTGCAACAATTCGATCATAATAAATGTTATTCGAATATTTAGTCAACGAAAACAGTCATAAAATTACCATGGGTTTCATCATTGAAATGCAGGGATTCAAAAACGAAAACGATAATTTTAGTCATTATCCAGTGCGCCATAAATGCCTTATCAATTGAAACTACAGCTACTTCTTTAGGAAACACCATCGTATAATTTTTGTGATTTACTGATAGATATTAAAAAAGAAAATAATCGGAGCACTGTTCAAGAGCATGGTTTTGAATGGTTCGAAGGAGAAGTACCCGAAAGATATCTATTTGTTAATCTCCGCGAATTATCAAAAAAGGCAAGATCGATTGATACGCGAGGACATAAGCAAGTACATTTATTGCAACAAATGATGGCACGTGAAGTTATAAATTTGGATGAAGATGAACGTTGCACATTATTTGATCGATTACCATCATCGTGTACATACTGTATTTTACACTATATGAAGGGTTTTTCGAAACAATTTAAATGTGTTCTAAACGAGGAAAAAAAGTTAAGAAATTGGATCCTGAATATATGCAAAGACGATGTACACACGGATAAGATAAATAGTAATGTGCACCTTAGACATATTGGATACTCTACGTTATCTCCCGGTACGCACGTACGAAGTTTATCCTTCGGACCAATTGCCGAAGGTCTGGATACTACCTGCAATCCTTGTTGCTAACACAGAAAATCATACAAAACCTGAAAGTCATTGGGTAGCATTTTATGTGGATAAATTAAGAAATAGATGTTTCTTCGATAGTTTCGGATGAGCTCCAATAATACCAGATCACATTGAACGTCTCAGAAATAATTGTAAGCATTTTAGATGGAACACTAAGAAGATACAAAGCGACGACTCATGTGTTTGCGGCGAATTTTGTGTAATGTTTTCTCATTTTCTGGCTAATCGTTTCGGTAGGCATAGATTTTGTAATTTATTCACAACAGATTATAAGAATAACAATAAAGGGTTAAGAAAGGGTAAAGAATAACAATTAAGGCACGGTTTGGAATAAGAAAAAAAATCTGTTTGTAGATATTATAAGAAGAGTGTAATGAATTGTACGCGTACCTTCTACGAAGCATATCGTTAATAACATTTTTAAATATTGTATGTACAATGTGTGCTCAGCAATATGTAAAGTCATTCACATCACACGCGCATCCCGAATAATGTGTGTTGCCACCTAACATGATAGTTCTCTACCACCTGCAAAACACAAGTGAGATTCAGCAAAAAATTACTGGTTTGCCATTTTGAAATGACTAGGAGATAGCTCACTCGAGTGATAAACTCCGAACGAGACACACGATCTAGTATTTTTATATCAAATCCATTTAAAAGTTAAAATGGTTGAACATTTATTACCGAAGCAATCATTCATTAACTCAACATACAATTTAAATAATAGCAAATCAAAATTGATTTCTATTAGTGCACAAGAGAATCAAGAAAATGGAAACTTTGAACCACTCATATCACTTGGTGGAATATCACAAGAGATCAATTTATTATGTGAAGAGTGTGATCAGCTAAAAGAAAATGTTGAAGATATTTCAAGTTTTCTAAATCATGGAGGCAATATACGTTGGAGAAGACCTATCAGCATTAACGAAAGATTAAGCATTATTTTTACTATTTATAAGTAGACTTATAGTATTCAGTTATAAATTCAAAAACTATCATCATCGAAAAGTCATTAGAAGACCGAAGTGAAAATGGAAGTGTTGATAGAGACGAAGAGCTAGAAAAAAAAATATCGTCCATACGTGCCTAGTATTAATTTAGAAAAAAGTAACTTTTGACAATTTAATGTATATAAGCTCTTTGAATTGATATTAAAATATGTCAAGTACGAAATTTGTGCGAAAGCATTAAAAAATATAAAAAGTAGTATTAGAATACGTATCAAATAAAGATATTAATGGTAAAGATATTATAAAAGAAAATCTCTCTCTCTCTCTCTCGCTCTATCTCTCTCCCTCTGTCTGTCTGTCTGTCTCTCGCTCTATCTCTCACCCACTGTCTGTCTGTCTCTCGCTCTATCTCTCACCCACTGTCTGTCTGTCTCTCTGTCTCTCTCTCTCTCTCTCTCTCTCTCTATTTTTCTTCCTCTTTCTCTCTCTCTCTTTCTCTCTCTATGATTTACTTTAGGCATATACACTAGGAGAGGGGACAGATGTTGGTGGTGGTGGCGGCTGGCGGCCCATGGTGAGAGATTTCTACTCGCACATCTGCAGTGAGCGACATGTGCGCCGATGCTAGCGCGCTACTGCCCCGACGTACAGAAGCATGTTGACAAAATAAAGCATCTGTCTCGTACTTGGGAACGTAGAACGCAGCGTGTCCGATGCGAGCACACAGAAAATTTAAAAAATACTATCATGTACTTATTCATAAAAGTTTATTTCATAAGCAGTTAAAATTTCAATTGAATCATCTATTCTTTCTATCGAAAAATAACTTATTAATTATGCTCTTGACTTTTTGCCCACCTAGAGCTGTCTAGCTTGCTGAGCAAACAAGACAAAACTTTAGCCAAAAAGTGTTTAGCTCCCCTAAATATGAGGTACTATCGGGATGATACCACGTGTTTAGGGGGGCCTAAACACTCTAGTGGCCTGATTTTTGTAAAATATATCATATAAATATTTTTAATTTTCTAATCTAACAGGCCCGCATTTGCGTAGTGTCGAAAAATGCCGACTTTAGTTCCGCTCCATAGTCATAAGAAGAATGCGTATTCAAGACATGTGGTACAAAATTCTCCCCCATGGTACACGGATATCCTTTTCGCACGCTACTCAAATACTCACTGTATATGTATATGCAAGCGTATTTGCATGCGTGCATACGTGCGTGTGTGCGTGCGTACAATGTTTTTATGCCCAATGGGACAAATCTAGTCCCCGAGCAAAGTAAATAATCAAATGAAATCAAATCGAATCTCTCTATCTATATCTGTCCCTGGGAATTTGGAGCAGCAATGCGCATCACACACTTTCAATTTACCACATTGCTTTATTTGCATTAACGCTTCTCAAAATCACTAAATGACAACAAAATATTAATGAAAAATAAATGTTGCACAATCTTTTCGGTATACACTGCGGGCCCGAGCGAGTGTCGCCAGATTTTCGCGTTTGAAACGTGTGATTTTCTTGCACATGTGTTTGTATGCATGTATATCTGTGTATGTCTATATGTATGTACGTATGTGTATACGAGATCTGTCCCAAAAGTATCCGACCTACGTTCATATCTTCGCGCGGAGAGACTCAGGCGACCTCTGGAGAGTACGAACGTCACCAGCAACTCCTAACCTTCTCGTCAGTAGCCTGAGATACCGATGAAACGCCTTAGTTCCCGCGCAGCGTGTATTTGTTTACAACGACTTTTTTGCGTTCGTCGCAATTTGCTTATTGATAAAAATGGCAGAACGAACCGAACAGCGAATTTGCATAAAATTTTGCTTTAATCTCGGTAAAAGTTGTGCGGAAACTATTGAAATGTTGCAAAAGGCCTTTAAAGATGAGTGTATGGGCAAAACACAAATAAAAGAGTGGTATAGGCGGTTCAAAAGTGGCCGCACATCTGTTGACAGTGATCCTCGTTCATCAAGTCAATGTTGATTGTTTTTTTCGATTATGAGGGCGTTGTGCACCACGAATATGCCCCTACAGGCCAGACAATCAATAAAGAGTACTACGTTGAAGTTTTGAAAAGATTACGTAATGCAATCAGGAGAAAACGAGCGCAACTTTGGGAAACCGGTGACTGGCTTCTTCATCACGACAATGCTCCAGCGCACGCATCAAACCTTGTGCAGCAGTATTTATTGAAATACAGTGTTGCGCAGCTTCGCCAGCCTCCATACAGTCCTGATATAGCTCCCTGCGACTTTTGGCTGTTTCCTCGATTGAAAATGCCCTTAAAGGACATCGATTCGACAATAAACAGACTGCTGAAACTAATGCGACGAATGCACTAAAGGCGATTCCGAAGTCTGACTTTCAAGAGTGCTTTAATAAGTGGAAACATCGATATGAGCGTCTTGTTCAATCAAATGGGGACTACTTTGAAGGATGCCACGCCCCGGATGACGAAGAATAAATCAAGCGCCGAGAAATCGAGGTAGGTCGGATACTTTTGGGACAGACCTCGTATGTACATGTACACGTATAGTTTTTAACAAAATAAATGCGGTGTTTTAAAGCTGTCGACCAGCAAGAGTACACCAGTTGTGCCGATAATACACATTTACAGCATTTCACATGTTTGGGGTTTGCAGAGTGTTGCCGAGCAGTCAAAAAGTACTCCGCACTTGTGTATGCGTGCTAACAATTATTCTATTTCCGTCTCTCTAATCCAAGCTAGTTGGTGCCCACCAGGACCACGTCTGTGGGCATACACATCCTATGACCTATGTAGTCTCATATACTTCTATACACTCACAAGGAAACTACCCGAGGCATACCTCACCGATTTTCTTCATATTGTGATATGTTGTAGTACATCAAAAAATATTAGTCATGTATTTTTTTAAGGGATGAAAACCACCCTTAAAATTTACCCCCAAAAACAGTTTTTTTGGTAATCGCTTTCACTCTGAAGGGTTGCATCCCTTTTTTTTATTCTGTTATAAACAATATTGAAATTTAACGTTGACCAATCCTGGGGTTTTTAAAAAAAAATTATTTAAAAAATTATTTAAACTACCCCTTAACACGAGTTTTCTGACATAGGCCTTAATAATTTACTTAATTTTGTAATTTATTGTAAAACATGAAAAAAAAATCAAACATATACATACATACTTAAACGAGCATTTTAGGGATGAAAATCACCCTTATACTTCACCCCTGAAAAATCTTTTTTTTAATATCTCAAAAACAAATTGAAATTTTCCAACTAATCCAAAGCCAATTTTTTTCTTTGTAAAGGACGCTTATCTGCTTTTATAGGACAGGTTAGATACCTATTTTTATTTAAAAATACATTTGATTTTCTTTTTAATATATATAAATTATCATACAAACGATATGTGGTATATTGCATATTGATGTTGATTTTTTATTCTACAATTGTTCTACATATCAATAAAATTTTTAAAATATATATATTTCTAATAATTTGATATAATCTTATAATATGAATGTAAATTAGTGCATTAATTAATAGTTATACGTTCTGAAATAATGTTAATTGGTGTTTATACAATGAACAATAATGGTAGTCATAAAAAAATGTTTCAAACATAGAGACTTTTTACACCAAGAACATCTAACTATTGCAATGTTAGAGCAACCTTCTACTTCGCAGTGTGTATTAGATTTTGTACCAAAAGAAAAATTAACTGGATCTTCAAATTTCGCAGGTGCTACATCAGTGTATCCACTTTTATGCCACACGAATTTTAATAAATCGATATACCTCGGTGATGATAGCTGATTATGTACCAGTAATTGTAACTTTATAATATGATTCCTTAAATATAGATTTAAATCCTTATTCATTAATATCACAGAGTCAGAAAAATGTCTCACATATCTCTTCCATACTCTGAAGCCATACACATCAAGAGGTTGTATTCTACCTGTAGCTCCTTTCGGAATTATTTTTAAGATCACTTCTTTATTCTGGGGGGTCGCTTATTGTATAACAGCAGGACAATGCCCACTCCAAGAGTCTATTAACAAAACACTTGATGAACCAACGTTGGGAAAGTATACTTCTTTTATCCACGTTTTAAAATGATCTGAAATTTAATAAAATTTGAAATACCAAAATTTAATTTACAATTTTGCAAATTTGATTTACTCATTTACATTCATTCATTTACACATTTGCAACATCAAATAAATAAATTTTTTCCAATTACCTGAGGTTAATTTTCCAGATTTAGAAGGCATAACAGACCCCATTATGGGGTCTAAATAAGTTTCGTTCTATAATGGGTTCAAATTCACCACTTTTTTCTTTAAAAACTATAAGAAGAAGTCTACTATCGACTGATATTGTTGGCTGAATTGTATACCTATGAGTTGTAGAAGTCACCGATTGCACCAAATATTGAAATTGATTCTGTCCTTCAACTGCTAATGTACGATCTGAGTGCATGTTTAATTGAAAGCCTGATTGATCTGAATTAAATACATTTTCTATACCTTTTTCATGAATTAGTTTTTTTATTTCAATAACAAACGTATCAGCTGTTCTTTCTAAATAATCTACTCCATCAAGTGATTTTTTGGTTACAAATTTTTTAATTTTTCTACTAACAATTCTGTGAGCTGTTTTAAAATTAGATAACCAATGATTAGATGCTATAAAACGAAAATCTTCGTTTCCAATATCTTTTTGAGCCTGTAACGTGCATTTTTGTAAATCCTTGTCATGAACTGAATAACCAGCATCAACAGCAGTTTTAAATTTTTCTAAAACAAAAGAACAAATTCTTCCTATTTTCTCTTTATACGTTCCTCCTTTATTTAATGTTTTTGCCCAACATTTTAATTGGGTTATGGACTCAACCTTGCGAAAACGATTTTGTATTGTTTTTAATGCTATATTTTTTGTCAAACCACTTCTCCAGAATTCCACAGCTCTTGCTTTATAGTCATTATCTAATTCTTCTGTATCTTCTGTACATTGTTGTAAATCTTCATCAATTGTAAATATTTTACCATCGTCTTCTATAATTTTCATATCAACATCTTTATACGGTTCTTGAAAATCTAATGTTTCATATTCAACCATCTCTACATCGTGAAATTCCTTCATAGCATTTAATAGAATATTCTCAATACTATTTTTTAAACTAATCTCTTGAGGTGCTTCTGGAGTTTTTGGTAAGTTTAAGCTTGAAATGTTATTAGAAGCAAATTTATAAGGTTCATCGGATTGATAGTTATTCTTAATATCTGTAACATACACTGGCGATCCAAAAAAATTTGAAATTTAAAATAAATTAAGAATTTGCATTCTATTATGAGTATGATTAAGATGATTATATAATATTCTGTAAAAAAAGTTTTTCAAAATGTAATAAAATGAACTAATTCTGTTAGAGATATTTAAAACTTTTTTATAAATTAATGTATTAGTATTTGATTAAAAAAAAAAGAAAAATATTTAAATGAATTTTACAAACATCTATGAGCATTAAACTATTTTTAGAAATTTAATATATGGACCTTAATACCCTTGTGTAAATAAAAAAGTATATATAACTGTATATAAGTGTATACAAATGTACAAAAATGTACAAAAGTGTATAAAAGTGTCTATTTCTGATTTAATTCGACAATAAAATTAAGTATATGAGCTAACATTGATAATGAATATACAATATATAATAGCATCGAAAAATATATAATGACTCAATAATATCAAATATACATAAAATAATAGGTTTTTAACTCTCATTCTCACATAATCTGTGTATAATAGTGTAAATAAATATATAA
The DNA here is from genome assembly GCA_949152435.1 of Gastracanthus pulcherrimus. Classification (NCBI taxonomy): domain Eukaryota; kingdom Metazoa; phylum Arthropoda; class Insecta; order Hymenoptera; family Pteromalidae; genus Gastracanthus; species Gastracanthus pulcherrimus. The sequence continues at coordinate 88,854,729 of OX424575.1, forward strand.
AAGCGTAAATTTTTTACGAAATTCTATAAGATAGTGTATATATACGCATATAAATATAAATTAATGTGGTAATTCCAAAATGAAATCGCTAAATTATACTAAATATTTTCTCTATGAAAAGTTTATGTTAATATAAAAAGTACACTCTTGTACATTTATATCTACATGTTTGATTTTTACTAGGGTTTTTTTTCATTTATGTAATGCTTAATAAATAATATACATACCTTAAGGTTCTTATAATTAACAAAAAACAACTATTTCGTTTTTAATTCGTAAAACTATAATAAAATTTTATTTCACTGATCACTGAGCACATGTGAACTGAAAAAGATGCGAAATGTAACTGATTAAAAACAACGATTGCGTATTGTTATCGCTGCTGATTCGAATGCTGGATAAAAATAAATGTTTGATATTCGATGACCTAATAAAAGAACAAACTGCGCACCAAAATATTCTTAGCTTTCATACATTACTTATATATTAAATAAACTTAAAAGGTATAACACTTACAAAAAAAATTTTATTACATGCATTTTGAAATGTATTTTTATTTTATAATAAAATAGCATATATTTAAATCAAAGAAACGTCGAGAAATATTTTACTCTCCTTTTTTTTAACTGCCATACTCTTTAAATTTTAAATTTGATTTATTGAAATTCAATATATTGATTTACAGTAGAAAGACCCTTAACAATATTATTTTATTTTATTTTTATTTTTATTTTTATTTCAATTAACGGACAAAATGCCATATACAGAGTATATGGCGCTTTGTCCGGCATACACAAACACACAGTGACCACGGATCAAGAACAAAAATAAAGGTGCAGTTGAAATAATACAAAATTGAAATTACAACTATACAATGTTATTTAAACTCCTAAAAATGAAAGCGACCAATCAGAATATGAGCAATGTCAACATAAGTTTGGTTTAAAAAATAAATTTATGTTTAATAAGAAATTGCACTTTATTTTACGAAATTAAATTAAAAGTGTTTTCTGGGGGTGAACTGTAAGGGTGCTTTTCTTTTCTTAAATCAACATAGGAGCAAGTAAAAATATCTCTAATTATTTTTTTATACTCTGCAATATATCACAAAATTAAGAAAATTTTAATAGTGTATGTCAGATGCCATATTTAGCGATAGTTATGCCTTTGACTTTTTTCTTCTACCATTCTCTCCGTTTCAATATTAAACATCAATATCGTTTATAGTATACAGACTTTTAATAAGATTGAACAAATTAAAAAATATCTGGAGAAAAAATAGTCATATCTACCATTATAAAAAAAAGGGATGCAACCCTTCAGAGTGAAAGCGATTACCAAAGAAGCGCATTTTTATGAGAAATAAATTGACGTTGGTTTCAATGTAAAATTTAAATTCGTTTTTGAGATATTAAAATAAAACTGTTTTTGGGGGTAAATTTTCATGGTGGTTTTCACCCCTTAAATCGAATAATTAGCACGTAAAAAAATATGTGTCTAATACTTTGTGTTGTACTACACCATATCAAAATATCAAGAAAATCGGTGAGGTACACCTCGGGTAGTTTCCTTGTCAGTCTACACTCATACAGGCTTACCCGACTACACATATCACGTATGCACACATTATGCAGAATAATAAAATCAATTCATCGGTATAGCATCACTCGCTATACAGCTTCAACTCGGAACCCACGCATAACAGCTCAGCGGCCTGTCGGATCTACTCCGTCTTGCGTCCAACATTACATGACAAACAGCATCGACTCGGACATGCTGTCAATTCCTGCATATCGGAACAACTAATGTTTCGACAGTACATTGGATCGTATCCGTCCCATATCACACTTTCGATACACAACGGTCTCTCTCGGTGCTACTGTCGAATTCAGGTATTCGTCTGGCTATCGGGCCGGTCCAGCCTCGCCCTCGAGTTGTAGGCATACTAAGGCTGTCTGTTTATCTCCATCTACAGATATGAAACTCGTCAGAGCCCAACAATCGGAATCGTTTCGAGCCACGTAGAGCTCATCCAGTTAGCTGAGCACCAGGATGACCCACAACTTTTCGACGGATACTTTGGGTGGGTCGAAACCAACTACGCTATCATTCGAAGTTTTCTCTATTATGCGAGGGCGCAACTTCTGCCATCAGGGGGACAAGAAACAGCAGCGACTCCTACACCAGCAAGGGGGGCAGTGCGCCTCCCTCGCATTGTTTTATCTCAGTTTGATGGTCGACGAGAAGAGTGGGAGTCGTTCCGAGATATGTTTCGCTCATGTTATTCACAATGATCTGATACTGTCGGATGTTTAAAGGCTTTATTACTTGAAAACCCACATTCAAGGCGAAACAAAGTAGTCTCTGGACAACTTGCAGGTCACCAGATCGAACTACGCTATCGCGTTGTTCACTTTAGTTCTTCGATGTGACAATCGTCACCTCTTAGTTCAGGGTAACCTGGAAGCCTTAAGGTAGGACTATGGTGAACAGAAAAACTTCTTTTATTGCTCAGTTTTATGACCTTCACATGTGAAGGTTTATGTAGGATGGTGTTAATAGGTTCTATATCAATGTCTAACTCAAGATATCGATTTATTAAAACGAAAAGGATCAGTTTTCAAGGTGTCACTTGCGCATAGTAATTTGATAAAAGGCTCTGAAAAAAATGAGTCATTTCCTTGACTGGTCAACAAAATAAACTGTTGACAGAATTTAAAAAATCGTCTTCTGCTTCCTCAAAATAATTTAGTTTTCATTTGACTTATGAAAATGCCTAAAAAAATCATGTTTTTTGATAATGACTGATGGATAAAATGTAATAAGAAGAACAAAATTTAAATGCAGTCAATAGTTTATGTTTTACATATAATAAGGTATGTTTTCTAAAAGTTTCAAAAAGATTCATAAAAACGTCATGCGCAAGCGACTTTTTAAAGTTAGGAAAATTAGTTGCAAGAAAAGCCCGTTTAAAGATTCAATTTTGTACGTTATCTAATATAAATCATTTTACTGAAATGCGTATAACTTTGTTAAAACATTAAGTTTTGATATCTGATAGGTTTCAAAACATTCTTACAATTACAAAGTTTAAAAAACTTAAATAATTTTTTTTTTATATTTTGTCCAAAAACCACCAGAGTCCTACCTTAAAACATCTTTAGCCCCCAAGAGAAGAAACTTCGTCTGGGCTTCAAAAATTATCAGACGAGTTAGGGAGACATCGAGACCTGCTTCGATCGCTCGAGCGTCCAGTTGATCAGTGGGACGACTGGTTCACGTCGTTTGCATCCGGGGCCATGGACTCGGCCACATTCGCGATGTTGTCAGCTTTCTTTCAGCGGAGATGTCAAACACTGTAATCGCACGAAGCAGAAAAGCCATCGAAATTAGCTCCTCGCTCCTTAAAAACCTTCGCCACAACAGTCACGTTCAACTGTACAGCCTACCAAGGATCATACTACTTGGGGCACTGCGAATCATTCAAGAGAATGAGCCCACTGGAGCGCCGCAACTTGGTGATGAGAAGTCGGCTATGCCTTAACTGCTTCTGGGACAGTCATCTGGCACAAATTTGCCCTTCGCCTACGTCCTGCAGGACTTACGGAGGCAAATATCACACACTCATACACGAGGGCGTCGGCAAATGCCCCGGACCCAACTTGGATTCAAACATACCTGCAAAGATTGCAAGACCACAAGCTGAGACAGCTACAACTACAACGTCTTCGCCGAACGAGGATTTACCCCGCTCATGACTATCATTCTTTTTGACATGTGCAACATAAATCTTATATCTATCTATCTATCAATTCTACCGACCGTAATAATTTTCATAGGAGATGGGAGACAGCGAAAGGAAAAGTGCGAGCAATACTCGATCTATGCTCTGAAGTGACACTAGTCAGCAAACTTGACAAAATCAACATCTGGGTCGCCGGTAAACCCATGGACTCGGAAAACATTGGCATCCATGCATCACACAAGGCCCCTCAGGTTTGAAGTCTATGCTATGCAACGCATCAGCATCACGCCCTCGTCCCGCTACAATGACGTCCAAATCTCTTAAATATGTAACGACCTACAGATGGCTGACCATGATATTGTCACATCACGGGGCCTCAATGTTGTTCTGGGACCCTACGGAGATGGGCAACTTTTATTGTCCGACATGATACAACGAGACCATCTGCCAGAAACCCGTCCTCGGCTGGATCCTCACTGACTCACTGCCCAGCTGGTCGACTCGGTTGTTGCTGTCTTCCAGTACCGCGTTAAGGCAAGAGGTTGAGCCGTGGTCGAAAGGCTCCTGGGGACGCTGCAACAGCTCTGGTCCCTCGAAGAAGTCCTGAAAGCTGAAAGACAATAACAAGAAGATCTCGAGTGTGAGCAGCTCTTTGCTTAAGGCCACAGTCGGAATGCATCCAGCCACTACATCATCCGGCTCCCGATTAGGCGAAAAGGATTCGCGATACTCGAGGCAAGTCTGGCAAATGCTCGCCTCGCTCTGACGTCGGTTTATCGTCAAATGTAACGCGACCGGGCTCACTATGTGGAAAACTGTTTTTTTTTTGCGTAAATAAAATATCTCCACGTAGGAAACACCATTTTGAGTGAAACTTTTTTGAGCGTAAAGGATATTGCAAGTAGTTTATCCATAAACCCTAAACCCATAAACTCTAAACCCGTAAACCCGTAAACCCGTAAACCCTAAACCCGCAAACCCATACCCGTAAACCATAAACCCGTAAACCATAAACCCGTAAACCATAAACCCGTAAACCATAAACCCGTATACCCTAAACCCGTAAACCCTAAACCCGCTAACTCTAAACCCCTAACCCTAAACCCGTAAACCATAAACCTATTTGCCCATCATAGATTGTCGGTCACGTTAAAGAGAAATTTCAAAAATTAAAAAAAACATTTTTGTTTACTTTACACTTATTTCGACAGTTACTTTAAATTTGTTTTTGTTAAAGAGATACGATTTTTAATTTTGAAAATTATTAAAATTTTATTTTCAATTTATTTACAATTAATATATCTAACAATTACTTTCTTATTATTGTAAATGAAATACGATTTTAAATATTGATAATGCATCTTATATGATCATATTTTGTGGGAAAGAATTCAGTACAGAACTAATGATTAAGTTTTTGAACCAACAATGCACCAGTTTAGTGTAGCTTAGTGCCGTAGTCTATAAGATTGTCTATAATATTTTCGATTATTTATTAGACTACTTTATCAATCTGAATATTCAATAAATAATTGTATATTAAATCTCGGTGAAAAAGCATTGTTCTAAGCATCTTTGAATTTGGATATCTACAAAGAATTTTTATTTTCTATTACTAAACTTTCGAAAATGATTCACTTTCAGAGCATCCGCACATTAAGATTGAATCGAATCTGTGAGTATCAGTGAAAATATATTACGTGAATATATATGTTATAAAATATAAAAAAATATTTTATATTAAGTTATGTTTGGTTAGCCTAGATATACTTAAGTAAAGGAATATAGTTACTTGCGCACTGTAAAAATCTCGGGTCTATGGGTTTAGGGTACATGGGTTAAGGGTCTATGGGTTCAGGGTGTATGGGTTCAGGGTGTATGGGTTCAGGGTTTATGCGTTTAGGGTCTGTGGGTTTAGGGTTTATGGGATTAGGATTTATGGATTTAGGGTTTATGGATTTAGCGTTTATGCGTTTAGGGTTTAGGCGTTTAAGGTGTATGGTTTCAGGGTTTAGTGGTTCAAAGTTTATGGGTTCAAAGTTTATGGGTTCAGGGATTATGGGTTCGGGGTTTATGGGTTCAGGGTTTATTGGTTCAGGGTGTATGGGTTCAGGGTTTATGGGTTAAGGCTTTATGGGTTCAGGGTTTGTGGGTTTAGGGTTTGTGGGTTTAGAATTGTGGGTTTAGGGTTTGTGGGTTTAGGGTGTGTGGGATTATGGTTTGTGGGTTTGTTGGTTTAGTGTTTATTGGTTTATGGTTTCTGAGTTTAGGGTTTCTTGGTGTAGGGTTTATGAGTTTAGGGTCTACGTAGTTAAGGTTTATGGGTATCGGATTTATGGGTTTGGGGATTATGAGTTTGGGGTTAGGGGTTTGGGGGACTGGGGATTATGGATTTAAAGTTTTAGAGGTATAGGGTTTACGGGTTTAGGGATTATAATCTAGGGGTTTTTGGGCTCAGGGTTTGAAGGTTTAGGGGTTATGGGTTCAGTGTTGTTCGGCTCAGGGTTTATAGCTTGAGGATTTATCGGTTCAGGGTGTATAGGTTGACAGATTATTGGTTTTCGATGTAAGCTTTTAGGGTTTCGGGGCTCAGCGTCCTTGGATTTAGGGGTTATGGATTCAGGGTTTTGGGCTCAGCGTGCTTGGATTTAGGGGTTATGGATTCAGGGTTTTGGGCTCAGGGTTCATAGGTTTAGGCTTTTCTGGTTCAGGGTTTAGGGGTTCATGGTCTATGGGTTCAGGGTTTACGGTTTATGGGAATATGGTTTCTGGATTTGAGATTTTGGGGTTAGTGTCTGTGGATTTAGGGTTTATGGACGGAGGGTTTATAGGTTCAGGGTTTACGCGCTGAGAGTTTATGAGTTTAGGGTCCACGGGTTTAGGGTTTATGGGTTTGGGGTTTATGGGTTCATGGCTTTAGAATTTGTGGGTTTAGGGTCTGTTGGTTTAGGGTTTATGGGATTAGGCTTTATCGGTTTACGGTTCATAGGTTTAAGGTTCATGGGCTTAGGGTATATTGCTTTACGGTTTATAGGTTTATGGGTTTAGAGTTTATTGGTTTACGATTTATAGGTTTATGGGTTTAGGGTGTATCGGTTCGCGGTTGATGGGTTTATGGGTAAAGGGTTTTCCGGTTTTAGGGATCCTTGCGTTTAGGGCTCGTGGGCTTAGGGTTTACGGGTTCATCGTTTTCAAGATGTAGGGTATTGTGGGTTTAGGTTTTGTAGGTTTAGTGTTTATGGGTTTAGGGTTTGTGGGTGTAGGGTTTATGGCTTTAGGGTTCACGTGTGAAGTTCATAAGGAATTTATGTTTTGCGGGTTTAGTGTTTACGGGTTTTGGGATTATGAGTTTGGGGTTTGTTGGTTTAGGGGTTATGCATTTAGTGTTTATGAGTTTACGGTTTATTGGTTTAGGGTTTGTGGGTTTAGAGTTTATGGATTTAGGGTTTATGGATTTATACTTTATGGGTTTACGGTTTATGGGTTTACGGGTTTACCGGTTTAGGATATGTGAGGTTAGAGTTATGGGTTTATGGGTTTAGGTTTTATGGTTTTAGGGATTATGGGTGTAGGGTTTACGGGTTCAGAATTCACGTGTTAAGTTCTTGAGGTATTTATATTAGGCGAGTTTATTGTTTACGGGTTTTAGGATTATGAGTTTAGTGTTTACGTGTTTAGGGCCTTAAAAGTTTCTGTTTTGCGGGTTTAGTGTTTACGGGTTTTGGGATTATGAGTTTGGGGTTTGTTGGTTTAGGGTTTATGGGTGTAGGGTTTATGGGTTTAGGATTCACGTGTTAAGTTCTTGAGGTATTTATGTTTTGACAGTTTACTGTATACGGGTTTTGGGATTATGAGTTTAGTGTTTACGAGTTTAGGGCCTTAGAAGTTTTAGCTTGGCGGGTTTAGTAGGTACGGGTTTTAGGATTATGAGTTTAGGGTTTATAGATCGTCTTTTTCATAATTAAAAATGTTTAGTTTTTAACTGTGAAATCGGATTTAGCGACTCAAAGATCTCCTTTAATATCCACAATATATAAAAAATGGCCTCTTTTTATATTTCTTGTCCGACAGATTGGATTCGCTATTTTAATTGATTTTCTTTTATATTCATTGCATATTGGACGTGCCATTTTATAGCTTCGACATCTGAGTTGTTAACTACAAATTGGAATTTACCAACTCAAAAACCGCTATAATACCTGTAACATACAAGAAATATCCTATTTTTATAATTTTTTCTGCCACATTTGATCCGCCGTTTTTTAATTGAAAATTTTTGTATTTTTACTGCAAATTCGAAATGAGCTAGTCAAAAGACCCTTATAGAACTAGTTTAACAAAATGTTGTATACAGGGATTAATATATTTTTAAACGCAATAAAAGTGACTTCAGTTTCTTAGATTTTGCTAGCCAGAAAATTATATTTGACGTTTTCCTAAAATTTGTCCTTAATTTGTAGACTAATGTTTTTAATATGTTATGTTTTTTTTTGTATCTGAAACAACATTTTTGTCGTTAATGTAATCATCGATGACTCAAAAGTACTAGCTCTTGAAAGAAGGCTCGAAAACTCAATACTGTCAGCTGAAGAAACACATCCTATGATTCTCAACGGTCGTTGTCATATCGCACAGTTAATCATCAACTGCGTATCTTAAGGCTCAACACTCTGGATTTCGACTCACATACATACACGTCATCCAGCGGATGTGGCTAATAGGCGAAAGCATTCTTACGTAAGTGTGTAGTGTGCGCGAAACACTTAGCATACCCATCGACTCAGATCATGGTCCCGATGCCTGCTGCCCGAGTGACCCCGTCAGATTCTTTCAGCCGGACTGGCGTTGACTACGCTAGACCTCTTCAAGAGTCAGGTACAAAGGTCGCGCAGCAGTCTCACAAAAGGGATACATAGTCGCCTTTATGTGCCTGAGAACCAAGGCGGTCTATATGGAACTTGTTGAAGATCTCACCACAGATAGCTTTCTTGGTGCTTTAACTCGATTTGTCGGATGCCGCGGCCAACCCCTCGAGTTTTGAATCGGCAACGCGACTAACTTCCGAGGAGCAAATTTGGAACTTCGTCATCAACTACGCGCTGCCGAATTGGACTAGAATCTATTGGAAGGACGGCTTGCACAGAATGGAATAACGTGGCGCTACATCCGCCCCCCCCCCCTCCCTCTGGGAAGCGGATGTAAAGCCCGTAAAATTGCCATCTGAGAAGAATCCTTGGTCCAAGAAAACTGACATACGAGGACCTCTTCACAGCTCTAGTTGAAATCAAAATGATCCTAAATTGCAGACCCATTATGCCACTCTCTGATAATCTAGACGACTTGAACGCATTGACTCACGATCATTTCATCACTGAAAGGCATCTTACGTCGATTCCACGACCAAGCACTGCGGACGCCAATATAGACAGCCTGACTTATTCGAACCTGTTGCGGGAACTGCGCGAAAATATACCTCCGCAGTACTATGATGCAACATCGATTAAGAATCTTAGCTATATGTCACGTTCATAAACACATATTAGATTCATTAAAAGTTATTCAATTATGCATCAAATTTATTAATTGTAAAGAATATCGTAAAACAGTATTTGGAAAGTTTCTCGAGAAGTTTAAGAGGAAGCCATATCTACTGTCCTTGTCTAATTACGTGTTTGCTAATTACTGAAATAGTAGTTTGTTAATTGAAAAACTGAGAGTCGTCACCAATTCTTCTTAAAAAAAGGAATATTTTGAGACCTAAAAGAGTACCTAATATTATTTCCTTAACAAGAATAGTACGAAAATCAAAACCTAACCTAAATTTTAGAGTTTCAAAGTATTCTTGGATAGGAAAAATTCTAAATATTTTTGTAGGTCTTAAAATATTCCTTATTTTACGAAGAATTGCGGACGATTCTTAGTTTTTTAATTAATAATCGACTATTTGAATAAATTGCAAAAATGTAATTAGACATGGACAGTAAATACGCCTTTCTCTTAATATTACTTAATTCTTGACGTGGTTGCAAATATTATAAAAATTTATGTTAAAATTTAATAATATCTATAAAATAATTTAAATTATAAATATAATATGAAAAAAGAATTTATTGAACAGACCCCCCCCCCCCCCAATTTCCAATGACTTCCCCCATCCCAGTTGGGCACCCATTGCCGATTCGAAGTTGTTGCGCCCCTGGTAATCAGCGACCCCAAAAACTTCGGAGTTGATATTTTCAAGCTAACCCGAGAGAAATATTCCTTGCTTTCCTAAGAAATCGGTGATTCTTCTGCCATATTGAATCCGTCATTACGAATTTTAAAATTCTCATAACAGACTCGTAATTAGCGTGCTCAAAAACCCCCGAATAAGACATTACAAGTCGATTTGAGAGCTTTTCCATATGTTGTTGAGCATCAAATATAATGTGGAAAAAGTCATGCATTTTCACGACTTTTCCTCATTTTCAGAGATTTTTTGGACTGTTTAATAGAAGATTTTCAATCTGCACGCTTGCACGCTGCTGTAAGTTGAATAGGAGCATAGTTATAAACAATAATGTCATAACGAGATATCTCGTCATGGTGCATACGAGAACAAATCTGTTATGGCGAGATAAGAAACGAATAAAATACATATTTTGGCAATATGGTCATATTTAGCTTCAAACATGTTTAAACATATGGGCTTGAAAAAATCTGAAAAAATTTACGAGCATTCTATACACCAAAAGGAAATTTTTTGCCGAAATTAAAAGAAAAATTTTGATTTTGATTACCAAAGAATCATCTGTATATATATATATATATATATATATATATATATATATATATATATACAGATAATTCTCTGGGAATCGAAATCAAAATTTTTCTTTTATATATTCCATATATATATGTATATGTATATATACATATAAAATGGTAAAGACTTATAAAAACTTGTATAGGGTGAAAATTTAGGGTTTTTTATGTAGAATCAATAGCTATGTGGCGCTTTTCAAAATTTTCAAAATGGCGTTTTTCGAAAATTTTCCGATTAATCGTTCATAAAAATATAGATAAAAGACTAAAATTGTGAGTAAAGGTCATTTTATATGTTTTCGGGTACGCTGAATCCGAATCCGCTGACCGTTTAACCTTATCACTCCAGGATTTGCTCTAACCTCAAAATATACCTCAAAAACGCTCAAACAGGCAGGATTATGGCTAGATAAAGGTTCGTGACGATGCATTTGTTCGTTTCAAGGGTCGCGTATTTCAAATCCAAGGCCCGTTCAGCTCGTTCAGTCCAAAATTTGCCCCTAGCCTCAAAATATTTTTCAAAAACGCTCAAATAGGAATGATTACGGCCAGATTAAGGATCGTGACCATAATTTATACGTTTTCGAGATCGCTGATTTCAAATCCGAAGTCCGTTTAGTTCCAACAGCTAAAAATTTGTTTTTAACCTCACAAAATACCTGACAAACGCTCAAAAGGGCAGGTTCATGACCAGAAATGGACTGTTATACTTTAAATCTCTATAACAACTTCCTTTTTATCTCTAGAAAATTGTCTGATAATAATACTCTTGTTTCGTAGTGAAATAAAACAGTGATTGCTTAAAATTTGTGGGACAGAAGGAGCCTCTTCAAATCGTCTTTTTAATCTTCTTTGAGTGTTGCTATGTGTTACTTTTGAATAATAAAAGAACTTTATATTTTTTATTGAATGGCATGCCCACTCATAAAGCTGCTTAGCTGTTAAAATGCTGTTGATTGCTGATGCTTGGACTGAACGAGCTGAACAGACCTTGGATTTAAAATACGCGACCCTTGAAACGAACAAATGCATCGTCACGAACCTTTATCTAGCCATAATCCTGCCTGTTTGAGCGTTTTTGAGGTATTTTTTGAGGTTAGAGCAAATCCTGGAGTGATAAGGTTAAACGGTCAGCGGATTCGGATTCAGCGTACCCGAAAACATATAAAATGACCTTTACTCACAATTTTAGTCTTTTATCTATATTTTTATGAACGATTAATCGGAAAATTTTCGAAAAACGCCATTTTGAAAATTTTGAAAAGCGCCACATAGCTATTGATTCTACATAAAAAACCCTAAATTTTGACCCTATACAAGTTTTTATAAGTCTTTACCATTTTTGGACAAAGCCGTGTGCGTTTTGGCATGGATTGATCCATATATATATATATATATATATATATATATATATATATATATATATATATATATATAAAAGAAAAATTTTGATTTCGATTCCCATAGAATTATCTGTGTGTGTATATATATATATATATATATATATATATATATGTGACGTTCCACGTCAACCAGAACACCGCCCTGACCAAAATTCCTTTCGACCTAAAAATTTTTAAAAATTTGGAAAATTTAGCATTTTCTATGTTCTTTCGATTAGCATGTGGCTATTTTTAAAATTTAGTTTTCAGACGGAGCTGCACGTTCCCTAACCTTACAGAATTACTACTTTACGCAATGATCAAGCTGTTAGAAATCACAGGCGTTCCGAAAAATTCGAAGCAACGACTATCTTTATGTATTTTGCGCTGCTGAACAGGAATCCGACCCTCTTTTTTACCGATACCTCAAGCATTCGTCCCTAACCTCGAAAAACACCCCAAAATGGCTGTTTCACGCGGTTGAGAGGTAGGCCCTGTGATCTACGTGAGGAAAATTACACAGCCCCACAAAAAAAAATTGTAAGTCCCAAAAACTTGACCACGGTACTTATATGTTTTTGGGATCGCTGAATCCGAATCCAGGGTTAGTTTAACCCCATCATATCTTTCTCAAGGTCAGTTGAAGGTCAAATTATCGAAATACATGAAAAATACACTAAAACCATGGTATCTTGGGGTTTTTGGGGTCGCTGAATCCGAATCCGGGGTCAGTTTAACCCCATCAGAACTTTCTCAAGGTCAGTTGAAGGTCAAATTATCGAAATACATGAGAAATACACTAAAACCATGGTATCTTGGGGTTTTTGGGGTCGCTGAATCCGAATCCGGGGTCAGATTAAACAATCAGATCTTTCTCAAGGTCAGTTGAAGGTCAAATTATCGAAATACACCCGATATTGAAGACAGCTCTGCTCACGGTTCTTTTGAGCTGTGGTTTTAAACATGGATGTTACAACCCTAACGAGTGGAGATTGTTCAATCAATCGAAAAATATTAAAGAGCAGTACAAAAACATGTTTGATTTAGACATGGAAATTGATGAATTTGATTGGGTTCCTAAAATCATATGCGCAATATGTAGGAAAATGCTACAGAAAGACAAAAATGGTAAAACTGAAGTAAAAATGAAAGTGCCTACGATATGGAAGGAACCTTTAAGAAAAGAAGACTGTTATTTTTGTAATACGAATTTGCATGGAGTTAATAGTAAAAACAAGTCGCAAATTAATTACGCTAACGTTGAGAGTGTCACGAAACCTATATATGAATCGTCAATTGATAAAAGAGAAGATCCACTGGGTATGTACGCAAGTGGAAGTATGGATATTGAGGAAAATTTAGAAAGACATGATGAAGATGAAATCTTAGAAGACGAAATGGAGGAAGGAGATATTATTGCGGAAGAAGAAATAGCGTCTGATGAAGACAATGACGTTGCTAGTACAAGTGATACAAGTGACGAAGAATACATCCCCTACAATACTAAGAAGGAGAAAGGTCCACTTACACAGGAAAAAGTGAATGGTCTCATACGCGATTTGGGCCTACCAAAGGATGGGGCGGAGTACTTGGCTTCATGGCTAAAAGAAAATACTAATGAAGCTGGAAAAATTAAAGTTTCTTACTACCGAGACAGAGATCAGAAATATCGTGATTATTTCGCTAAAGATGAAGAATTTTCCTTAGTTTACTGCAAAGATATAGTTGGGTTGATGAATTGCTTTAAACATGGATGTTACAACCCTAACAAGTGGAGATTGTTCATCGATTCGTCAACGAGAAGTTTAAAAGCCGTTCTGTTACACAATACAAATGTTTATGCAGCCATTCCCATAGGATATTCCGTAATACTGAATGAAGAGTACTGTAACATGAAAGTAATATTAGACCGAATAAAATACAATGATCATAAATGGCAAATATGTGGGGATCTTAAAATCATAACAATACTTCTGGGGCAACAATCGGGATTCACAAAATATCCTTGCTATTTATGTGAATGGGATAGTAGGGATAGAAAGAATCATTACATAAAGAGTGTCTGGCCCCTTAGACAGAAGTTCGAACCGGGTTCTAAGAATATAAAAGATAAGCCACTTGTTGATCCATCAAAAATTCTTATACCACCTCTGCACATTAAATTGGAACTTATGAAACAATGGGTAAAATCTTTAGACAAAGATGGTAGCTGCTTTAAGTATCTGCGAAATTAGTTTCCCAAATTAAGTGATGCTAAAGTAAATGAAGGAATTTTCGATGGCCCTCAGATTCGTAAGATGATAAATGATGAAATTTTTGTTACGAAAATGAATCATACAGAGAGAGAAGCATGGTTATGTTTCAAGGACGTAATTAAAAACTTTCTTGGAAATCATAAGAGCCCAAATTACCAGCAAATAGTTTTAAATTTAGTAAATAGTTACAAAAATCAAGGCTGCCTAATGAATCTAAAATTACACTTTTTATATTCGCATGTTGATGAATTTCCAGAAAACCTAGGTGATTACAGCGAAGAGCAGGGAGAGAGATTTCACCAAGATATCAAGGAAATGGAGCGCAGGTACCAATAAAATAGTTCGTTACCATAAAAAAGAGTAATGGGCTTAATATTTTTACGGGTATTTTATTGAATTGCATATACTTCTAACAAATTTAAAGTAAATGAAGGAGCAGCAAACTATGATATAGTTTTAAAGGATACGATTGTACTTGCATATACATTGTTCTTTGCTTTATGGTTTACATTACCTTTTGCATTGTTTCAGTTTATAACTAATTTTTTCACTCTCTTTACGTCCATGACCTTGAACTAACCTTGAACTGACCATAAATATAACCTTATGGGACTATACTGACCCTGGATTCGGATTCAGCGACCCCAAAAACCCCTGAATGTCATGGTTTGACTCTACTTTTTATGAATCTTTATGATTTGACCTTCAACTGACCTTGACCATGACCTGATAGGGTTGTAATAAGCCCGGATTCAGATACAGCGCCCTAAAAAAACCCAAGATACCATGGTTTTTAGTGTATTTTTCATGTATTTCGATAATTTGACCTTCAACTGACCTTGAGAAAGATCTGATTGTTTAATCTGACCCCGGATTCGGATTCAGCGACCCCAAAAACCCCAAGATACCATGGTTTTAGTGTATTTTTCATGTATTTCGATAATTTGACCTTCAACTGACCTTGAGAAAGTTCTGATGGGGTTAAACTGACCCCGGATTCGGGTTAAACTGACCCCGGATTCGGATTCAGCGACCCCAAAAACCCCAAGATACCATGTTGGTTTTAGTGTATTTTTCATGTATTTCGATAATTTGACCTTCAACTGACCTTGAGTAAGATCTGATGGGGTTAAACTAACCCTGGATTCGGATTCAGCGATCCCAAAAACATATAAGTACCGTGATCAAGTTTTTGGGACTTACAATTTTTTTTTGTGGGGCTGTGTTATTGACAGAGCGTATTTTTATGTATTTTGAGCTGCTGAACACGAATCCGATCCTCATTTTTACCGATACTTTAAGGGTTTATCCCTAACCTCAGAAAACACTCAAAATTTGCTGTTTTACGCGGTAGAAAACGTAAATCTATTGAGGAGCATTATCGACGGAGACTATTTTTATAAATTTTCAGTCGCTGAATATTAACACGAAGCCAAATTTTATTTGTTTACTTCTACTCAAGTATATTCAATTAAAATAACTGCTTACTGATACGTAGTTATTATCCAACTTTTTTATTGATTCCTGTAAAACGCTCTCTGCATTTTACAGGGTTGAGACTGTCTTTATTACAAAGCCCGCATTACTTTCTTTTTTTTTTATTTTGTAATTTATAATTTTTTTAAAGTTTTTAATTTTTGAATTATTGTCATTTTTTGTATATTTGTATTATTTTGTTTAATATTTTTAAAATTCAGTTAGTAATATTGTATTATTGATAATGAATTTGGTACATTAGAGTATCTAAACACAGCAGCAAACCTTCTTTTTCGCATTTTTTACATTTTCTATATTACTACGTGCTGATTTTTCTAAATAAATTTTTTAAAAGCTAAGATTTTTCTAAATAAATTTTTTAAATGCTCTTAAATCATCTTTGTGGGTGAAAACAATGTCTTGTGTACTGATTTTGGAGCGGAAAAAAAATTTATAACAACTATATAGCTCTTAAATTTTTAAAAAATTCACAAAAACGTACTTCTTCCCGGATTTTTTGAGTTATCCATGCGCAAAACTAAATTTTGACCCGTGTAGTAGAAAATACTACTATTCAAATTTTATTAAGCTTACTGCTTATTAATAGAGCTGAATGAGTACTCAGAAAATAATTAATATATTTACAAAAATACAATACATTTTATTACATACAAAATTACAAACAATATATTACTCACATAAATTAAATGACTCCACTGATCACTCCGAATTAAATTTACTATAAACTTAAACGTAAAACAACTCATGGACAGCGTCGTGATAACTACGGACCATAGTTGTATCTTATAATTTGGCAGAATTTATACTGTCACAGGAAGAAACTATGAGAGTAAAAATGAAAGTGGTACCATAAATGTCATGACTCCAGAAGTTGTGGCACCTTTCGATAAAGCTAAAGTTTCTGACAGAGATGCTGCTTTTTTGACCGGTCTTATTCCCAAAGCATTGAATATTGACATTAACACTTTAATTCGCAATTATAAATCCATCAATGTAGCAAGGGCAAACTTATTTCAGATAACATGGCTTGCATGAAGATAGATCGTATGCTCATTCTGGTATCCAGTGATAAATTTACAAAAATTATAAACGTACCAGCATTGCAGAACCAAACGGCGAGTACAATAGCTTCAGCAGTTTATACATGTTTGAAAGATTGGGTATTAATAGACTTAACGAACGCACTGTACTGTGATACAACTAATGCAATTTTAGGATACAAAGGTGGCGCAACAGTTATTTTAGAACAGTTAATGGAGAAAGATTTAGCTTATTTAGCATGTCGCCGACATATTCTTAAGCTTATATTGAGAACAGCATTTTAAAAGAAATTTCCTAGTACTAGTGGTCTGAATGTACCGATGTTTCAGAGGTTTCAAGAGGAATTACCTCATTTTGATCTCGACTCTTATGAGAATGGATTAGCTGGACTAGAGACGTCTTCGAAAAATGAAATTCCTCATGTACAGTATACAAAAAGTTTTTTAAAAGAACAGCAGCCTAGAAGTGATTATAAAGAACTATTAGAGCTCTGTTTAATTTTCTTGGGTGTTGGAGAGGTAATAAAATTTAAAAAGCCTGGTGCGATTCACCATCCCCGTTGAATGGCTAAAGCTATCTATTCAATAAAAAATTTTTTTTTTCAGAAAATCATTCAAGGTAAAGAAGGTAAATGCAGAAAAAGTATTTGCTATATGTAAATTTATTGTTTTTAGATATATCATAGCATAGCATATATATCACCTCTAAAAACCAAATTCACGTGCTTTTCAAATACTTGATAATAAGAATTTATAAAAGTAAAAATTATAACAAAAAACGTAAAGCAAAACTTACTGAAACTGGTAGAAAAGCACATACTAGAATTGGCCCTGAAGACCGGTAGTACGTACCGGCCATGCGAGATCACAAGCTGTTACATGGTCGCAAATTCAGAAACAACTAAGTGCAGAATAAAACTCGCCAAATCCCTCGCAGTCTCCAAAATTATACGTTGGAGAGGGGTGTGTGGCTCCTAGCTTCCAGAGCGAATGCACGCAGACTACAAGCAACATAACACACAAGGAGTTTGCAGCGCGAATCGGAGCAGTAAGGCGAACGGGGAATTCCCGAACGTCCGTCGTCCAACAAGCAAAACGCACACCTTCATGCATGTCTCCGCTCCGGATCTCGCTCTACCAGCTCGGAGCCTCTCGCGGCAAATCCATTCGTAACACTTGACGAAGTATTGAATACCTCCTCGCTAGTATAGTGTCCGAATTCTAAGAGTTGAGGACTCGACTAAAATTATTTGTAAAAATCGGAAGAAACGTGCAAAAAAGCATGCGTGGGGGTGTGCAAATGTATAATGCGCACAATTGTAAAGATATAACCAACAAGAAAGGTTTTAGAGAAAGTTTTTTTTAATGCATAAATGGAAAATAACACAGTACCCGAAAGTCAAAGAACAAACAAAAGTATTATTCAAAATGTTTTTTAATTAAATTAAGTGAATTTTTATAGACAATTTTCAGAAAATCAGTGTCTTCTATTTTATTTAATGTGTTATTATGATAATATATGATTAACGTTTCAGAGAATGTACGTTTGCTTTAATTTTTTTTCCTGATCTTAAATCTTGATTTTACTAAAGTTGATAGCGTGTTTCTTTTCATTTGCGTGTTTCACTAATGCTGACGAAGGCTTATTAACCTCCACATCCTTCACGTGTTCTTTTTTTCATTTTTCCAAGCGACGTATGGTCATTCCAATGTACGTCGCTGGGCACTGTTTGCAATCAATTCTGTATACAACATTGGGATTATCTAAATTATCGAGTCTATATCTACCTAGTCTAATAATATGATTAAATTTATGTATTATTCTATTAATTGGTATTACATTGTATTTCTTAAATTTTCTATTGATTTTAAATGTGATATTTTTAATAACGTGATATTGCTAATAAGGTGCAATCTTTTATTAACGTATTTATTAATAAACTTAAGAGGGAAATTATTGTCTAAAAGATATGATTTCGAAATTTTAAGATTGTCCTTATGGAAACTGGGGTCCGACAGCTTAATGCACTTGTTAACCAAATTATATATTATCGACCTGAGGCTGTCGGCTTTCTAAATTTGTCATTTTTAGTATAATAGAGTCTATATTTTTTTTCAAGAATTTAATGTGAATGTTAAGGTCAGAAATTTCAAAGTTTAAGATTTTCTTGCGCAAACGCTTGGAAAAATCGTTAATTTCAAACTTTAGTAAGAATATTAGAAAAAGCATTAGAAAAGTTAGTTTTTAAGAAGTTTTGATCATTTTACAAATAAGAACTTAACATCAGAATTAAATATAATATATATAAAATACACCGTAATATCGATGCAAAATTTACGAGTGTAGTGTCGGACGTCAAAAGATCAGATAAAGGTGAAAAGTCAGTATTTGTCTTAGCTGTGTTTGCAGGCAACGAGGAGTGATTGACCGTAGGCCGCAGGTCAGAAACCTCAGGATCGATGACTCCTCCGGAAATTCTTTTCGTATGTTTGGGTATTATTAAATGTTTTTTCGTGTAATACTGCTAGATTTAATAAATTGATTTTTGAGGTTTGTGTAATGATATCTTAGTGATTCATAAGTGAATAATTGTTCTAGGTTCATGGGATAATCCTGACTTATAATATTATTCTTATGAACAATTCTTAAAATTCTATTTTGTAAGTTTCGCAGTAGATTTAAATTGTTATTGTATGCTCCACCCCACGCTATTATACCATAACTTATGATACTGTGGAAATAAGCATAATATATCATCCGCAATGTTTCGGTTGACATTGTCTTGGAAATTTTATAAAAAATATATATCAAAGATCTAGTTTTCTTGATCATATATTGCTTATCCCATCTGAGGTTGTCATCAGATATGATTCCTAGGTATTTACAACTCTCAACTCTGTTTATTTTTTTATCTTTGATATTAATATCTATTTGATTTGGAACACTATCACCATAGTTACCAAAAGTTATGTATACCATCTATTCATACTGTCCTAATCTTTTTCCCGGGTATCATCACTAGTTACAATTGCAGTGTCATCTGCATAAGCCATATATCAAGAGATCATTAATGTAGATAATTGAAAGTAATTGACCTAAGATAGTTCCTTGTGGAACACCAGTGTTTATTTTCATGTAATTACAGTCATTATCATTAATTTTGACTCTTTGATATCTATCATTAAGATAACTTTCCAGTAAATCCAATGCCTGACCTCTAATTCCTATACAATAAAGTTTATCTAATAATATTTCTTGATGAACAGTATCAAATGCTTTCGCTAAATCAAAATAAGTTATTATAGTAGGTTTACTGTGATCTAGATTATTATATAAAACGT
The DNA here is from genome assembly GCA_949152435.1 of Gastracanthus pulcherrimus. NCBI lineage: Eukaryota > Metazoa > Arthropoda > Insecta > Hymenoptera > Pteromalidae > Gastracanthus > Gastracanthus pulcherrimus. The sequence goes on from OX424575.1 coordinate 88,874,794, forward strand.
TAGTTACATAATTTAATGCGTCTTTAGTACCTATCTTTTTCATAAAACCAAATTGTAGGTATGATTATATTGTGTTTTTTTATAAATTCGTATATTCTATTATAAATTATTCTCTCAAAAACTTTTGCTATATTAGATAATAACGAAATCGATCTGCAGTTTAGTGGCATTATGTTTATCATCGGATCTGTATACAGGCACTTTATCGGCTTTTTTCAGTGCGTTTAACCAAGTAACTTGCTCTAAACATGGGTTAATTATATGACACAATGGTTCAGCAATATGTTTACAAATTACTTTGAGTGTTTTAGCATTTCTTTCATCAACACCTCCGCTTTTCAATTTTAGAGAATTTATTATACTTGTCTCTTCATATGCACTTGTTGGATTTATAAACATTGCATTTTCGTTTATCTTTGGTAGTGATAATTCTGTTTCTACTGGTTTGTCTATCTTTTCACTAAGTTTTTGACCAATTTCACAAAAATATTTATTTATACACTTTATTTGAAATCTTAACATTATCAACCTTTATATAATCTATGGTATCATTTGATTTTACTTTTTTTCCTACTTTTGAGATTATAATTTCCCATAATTTTTTTGAATTGTTTAAGTTATTTTTGGCTAAATTTCGTTCGTATTTAACTTTTGCATCTAAAATTACCTTGTCTAAGATTTTTGCATAATTTTTGTATTCTTTAATTTGTAGTAATTTAATTTTATTTGTGGATCTTTACTGTCAGTTTTAATTTTATTTATGGCAATAAACAATGGATAGTGATCTATTAACGAATTTTTTAGTTCGTAGGTTTCTGTTTTTAGATCGTTAGTTTTAATAAGGACATTGTCAATACAAGAACCTTTACAATTGCCAATCGGAGGCCTTGTAATGTCTGAAAAATTTGGACCATATCCTTTATCTATGAGATTATACAAAAATTCCTGACTCAGAAAATCTAGTTCAAGTAGATCTACATTGAAATCTCCTAACACTAAATGGTTTTTAATATTTCTGTTTTGTTTAGGAATTTATTTAAATCTAAAATAAATTCAGTCTTTGGCATTCCGTATGTTCTATATGTCGAAGATATATCTAATCTATTTCCATTGTTTAATGTAACTTGAGTATTTATTATTATAATCCTACCAGATTCAATAGTTTTGGTTATTTGAACAATATTTTTGTTTACAAAAACAATTACCCCATCAATTCTGTTTATTCTACTCTCATTATAGTAGCTTTTATAGCCATTTAGATCCTACTCTTTATAATTTTTAATTTATCAAAATTTTAGTTCATACTTCTAATATTTACCAAAAGTATTAAATCTTCTTTATTACTAATAGTTTTGTTTAGAGTTTTAATACTTGGGAAGGTTTTTTCACGCTTAATTGTATCTTTTTCTATTGTTTCTAAAAAAGCAAAATTACAAGCCATTATTTACTTTAGATTTGTTCTGATTTTTTACTATAGACGCATTTATTTTGGACTTGACTTGTTGCGGCGTGTTTGTTGGTATAGTTGCAGTTCTTGTGTTTACTGTTTTCGCAGAATTTGTAGACAGGTTAGATTGACATTTTACCACGTGTTGCTGGTGCATTTTATCATCAATTATCTTTTGATGATCATTGTGATCTTCTTTATCGAAACTTGTGTTTACATAAATTATCTTGTGATGATTATTGTGATTTTCTTTACCGATTCTGTTTATATATGTATCAATTCTTGGCTTTATTAAATAATCAACACTTGATATATATTTCTTTATTTTATTTTTAAAAATATCACAGTTCTCACTATCTGTTGCCGTATGGTTACAATTGTATTTTGTTTTGTATTTAAAATTACTGAATACACAGTTTGCATATTTGAGGTTATCTACACTATCACATTGCACTGTATCATGCTCACCAGCACATATTAAGCAAGTAGTTTTATTCCTGCCCTTTTTGCTTTTATGACCGAAAGCAGCACACTTTTCACATGGTTTGGTGTTTATAATGTCAAAAACTCTACAATTTTGATAACCTACGAAAATACTTTTGCTATTTTCCATTATTTGCTTATGAATAATAGTTGGTACTTCAAGAATAACACTATTTAAATTTGTCTTTTTATTTGTGCACATATGCACTGCTTGACATTTTGTGTTGTAGTTTTTGAAATTTATTTCATTAACATCGTATTCGATTTCTGTTAAACTGGAAAATTTGGTCTTCTCCAATCATGCAGTATTCGGACAAATTTTCATTAAGTACTTCTTCAGTAATATTTAAAACTGTTTTCATCAATGCAGCTTATAATTAATTCGTTTTCATTTTTTATTAGTATTCCATTCCCATGTATGTTAGTGTCCTTATTTATTATTTCTGTAATATAATTTTTTATATTAAGATTGTCATTTTTCTTATTCTTTTTTACAATCAATTTAGGTATGCGTTTGAGAGGAGGTTTTGTACTTGTCACTATTTCCGCAAAATACTGCGTCGTGTTGACTTTATTCTCTTTACATTTTTCAATAGCCAGTATCTCTTTAAATAATAAATTCTTGTCTCCGAGGTCATAGTTCATTTATCTCAGTATTGAATTTTCTATTTTTAGCACTTCTGAGTCTGTTTTCTCTTCGTGTATTATTGTGTTTTGGTCTTTTACTGATTCATTTGCAATTTCATTTAGTATATCTTGGCTTACTTCTTCCTGTTTTTTTGCTTTGATTTGAGAAATCAGAAATCTTGCATTTTCACTCAGCGAATCTTCATTGGTTCACAAATTTGAGGTTAGTTTCATGTCTTCACGATCAGGGCATATAACTAGTGAATTACTGATGAAACGTTTTTTATTTATAGCACTGTAACAGGGTCCATGATATACCTTATCACAAATTATACATACAACTGCAGCAATTTTTTTTCTACAACACGTTTCTTTATCGGGCTTATCTGGATGCACTCTCCTTAGCCGTCATGTTACATTACATATTGTTCCGAAACATATTTTAAATTTTGTGACGTATATTTCACGTCCCAATGATATGAAACACGGGCAGTCAATCGCGACCAAGTCACCCGTCACCAGAGCCGAGCATTTTTATATTAAATAATATTGTTATTAATGGGGGGATTGTTATTTATTTGTTGAGGGAATGAGGATAAGGAGTCGCGACCGAGGAAAGCCGCAGACCGACACACACACGCACACACCCATACCAGCGGCACCAGCTGATTGCCGCAGCGACGACTGCTCGGAGCGAGCAACGGCGACGAGCCTACACACACATGCACAGCACCAACACCACTGCACACTGTACGCGCGACCCTCTCTCTCTCGCTTGCTCTTTCTTCCTCGCCTCTTGAGGATGATGAGCCGCTGCCCGCGCACACACATACACACACGCGCGCGCGACCGCCCTCTCTCCTGATGCACGCAGACGCGGGAGGAGAGAGGATTCACAGCGGCAGCGGCGGCTTCCTCGAGGCACACCATCTCGGCTGTAGCCACGAGAGAGAGAGAGAAAGAGAGAGAGAGAGAGAGAGAGAGAGAGAGAGAGAGATACCGACACGGCTGTCGACAGAGGGGAGAGCTAGCAGCCGCCGCGCCAGGAGCCGCATGAAGCTGCCGGTCTAGCCTAGCGTAGGCCGATGCGCGCACGTCGCCGCTGCCAACTGTGATGGTCCGGCAGCGGACAAAACCGAAAGCGCCCGATACAGATATACACGCCGGGTTGCCCGCGCGTGTATATCTAGTAATTCATATTGCCCGCGCTGCGTGGACAGGGCGGCATTCGCGGAGCGGGCCAATGATAATTATCGACTCAAATCACCGCTGACTTGGCCTTGATTTTCGCATCTAGGGAAAATCAATGCCAATCACCGTAAAGAAAGGGGCGGAAGCAACAAGTGTGTGAGCTGAAATTGTTCGAGAAGAAGAGCCAAAATTTTGGAAGAGATTTCCGCCCTCTCCGATTATGAGCATTGACTGCCCGCCCGTCAGCGAACACAGACGCACTGAGAAATTGGCCTGCCCCTCCGAGCGTAGAGAGACACGTTCTGATATATATCGCCTGTCCGCCCGTCAATCGCGAGGCGTGACCGATTTATCTACGGTGAGTGGATTGGAATTGTCGAGCATCCCTCGGCACTTGCAATCAAAATCTATTAGAACAATTATTGAGCATCGTCGCCCGGTGCTCGGGGTTAGACAATTAAATTCGCGGTGGTGTGACACCAGGGTATAAAATCAGTGCGCGTCGGGCCAACGGTAGATTTACGGACAATATTGGGGAAAATTTTGTGCGACTCGGAAAACTCGGGAAAACGTGGTGATTTGGTCGCCTCGAGAGACGCGTGCGAGGGCTAACGTAGCCATATTGGATAGCGACCGAGAGACATCGCGCGAAGAGTGTACATGTAGCGACCGTGCGTCTATAAATGTAATAAAGCTTAGGTATATTTAAAGAGAAAATTTGTGAGTGTTTATTATAAAATTATTAATTCCTGATTTTCCTCTTTACGGAACTTCCTCTGGGAAAGGGGCTCGTGCCAAGTTAGCCGCGCTTTACCTGGCACCCATTAACATAGAAAATTGGTAAACTGTCGAGAGAAGTCGAAATAATAAGCCGTAACTTGCCACCTTACAATTTTAACAAGAGTATTAACAATATCTCGTTTCATAGTAATTCTATACATAGGAAAATTAACCACTTTTCCAAGTTTTTATGGAAGAAAATCATAATTTTAAAATTTTGTGACCTTAACATTCACATTAAATTCTTGAAAAAAATATACACTCTATTATACTAAAAATGACAAATTTAACTTCTGTTGATATTGTCAATAAATTCAAAGTTTATTATGATCCAATTTCAATCTATCACCCAATTCCAACTCTCCCTCCCTTTGTTAATGATGTCGTGTGCCTTGGTGATAAATTTAATTTTAATTATAAACTTAACAAAAATACTATGTTTGAATTTTATAAAGATATAGAAACAACTTTAAAATACAATGACAACATTGAAGAAAAAATTAGAGACGAACTTTTTTGTATACTTAATAGTTCAATTAAAAATAAACAACATTTGTCTTTTAATGACTATGCTTGTTGAAAAAATTAAAAAAACGGAATATTTTATTAAGGATAATAATAATTTGATGTTCACGAAGGCAGCTAAGGCAATGTTACAGTAGTTATTAATAGAGATTGTTATAATAAGAAAGTTGAAGAAGCTCTTAGCGACAGAAAGTATTATCTAATTCTAAAAAAATACCCCCTCTCCAAAATGATTAAAGATTTTACAGACATCATTAACAGGTGGAGACAGAGAGGTGTCTTCGATTGTGATAATGTGTTTGATGGAATTCGAGACAAATTAGATAGCTGCACTTTAGACCGTGCCTATGAATTAATCAAAATACATAAGCCGGGCAACCTGGGTCGCCTTGTTGTTTCAGCTGTAGGTAACCCCTCTTATGATTTTGATAAGTGCATCTCACTTCTTTTCAATAAATATATCCCAAAACCTAAATCAAATCTAAAAAATAGTTATGAATTATAAAACATACTTAATGAAATCGTTGTTCCAAATAATTACAGCCTTACGTCTCTAAACGTTGTTTCTTTATTTTCTAATTTGCCATGCCATTTGATCCTACAGACACTTGACAGAGAATGGAAATATTTAAAAATCATTATTCTTCTTTCAAAAACGGAATTTTTTGGATTAAGCTTCTTTTAGAATCTACCTACCTACAGTTCAACAACAAGTTTTACAAACAAATACTAGGTACACCCATGGGTTTTCGCACAAACCCTTGGTTTGCGGATATCACGTTAGAAGCGTTGTAAACAAATGGTTTAAATAAACTTAAGAGCAGAATCTTGTTGTATAAAAGATATGTTGAAGACTGCTGCCATATTAACAAAACTAAAGACACAGATATTATTTTGAATACTTCTAATAATTATAATGAACAAGTTCAATTTACATTAGAACCGGAAAACGATAATAAAATTAGTTTTTTAGATATTGAAATTATTAGATCAGAAAACAAAAAAGCGATTACTAATTGGTTTAGAAAGCCAACAGCCTCAGGTCGGTATATACATTTTTTATCACACCACCACCCCCTTTCGGAAAAAAATCGGGATAATATATAATTTGGTTAACATTTGGCCACACACCCCTCTCCAACGTATAATTTTGGAGACTGCGAGGGATTTGACTAGTTTTATTCTGCACTTAGTTGTCTCTGAATTTGCGACCATGTAACAGCTTGTGATCTCGCATGGCCGGTACGTACTACCAGCCTTCAGGACCAATTCTAGTACGTTCTTTCTACCAGTTTCAGTAAGTTTTGCTTATCGGTTTTTGTTATAATTTTTACTTTTATAAATTCTTATTATCAAGTATTTGAAAAGCACGTGAATTTGGTTTTTAGAGGTGCTATGATATATCTAAAAACAATAAATTTACATATAGCAAATACTTTTTCTGCATTTACCTTCTTTACCTTGAATGATTTTCTGAAAAAATAAATTTTTATTGAATAGATAGCTTTAGCCATCCAACGGGGATGGTGAATCGCACCTGGCTGTTTAAATTTTATTCCCTCTCCAACACCCAAGAAAATTAAACAGAGCTCTAATTGTTCTTTATAATCACTTCTAGGATGTTGTTCTTTTAAAAAACTTTTTGTATACTGTACATGAGGAATTTCATTTTTCAAAGACGTCTCTAGTCCAGCTAATCCATTCTCATAAGAGTTGAGATCAAAATGAGGCCATTCCTCTTGAAACCTCTGAAACATCGGTACATTCAGACCACTAGTACTAGGAAATTTCTTTTCAAATGCTGTTCTCAATATAAGCTCAAGAATATGTCGGCGACAAGCTAAATAAGCTAAATCTTTCTCCATTAACTGTTCTAAAATAACTGTTGCGCCACCTTTGTATCCTAAATTTGCATTAGTTGTATCACAGCACAGTGCGTTCGTTAAGTCTATTAATACCCAATCTTTCAAACATGCATAAACTGCTGAAGCTATTGTACTCGCCGTTTTGTTCTGCAATGCTGGTACGTTTATAATTTTTGTAAATTTATCACTGGATACCAGAATGGGCATACGATCTATCTTCATGCAAGCCATGTTATCTGAAATAAGTTTGCCCTTGCTACATTGATGGATTTACAATTGAGGATTAAAGTGTTAATGTCAATATTCAATGCTTTAGCAATAAGACCGGTCAAAAAAGCAGCATCTCTGTCAGAAACTTTAGCTTTATCGAAAGCTGCCACAACTTCTGGAGTCATGACATCTATAGTACCACTTTCATTTTTACTCTCACAGTTTCTTCCTGTGACAGTATAAAGTCTGCCAGAACTTTGCGAGCTAAAAGGTGACTCTTCACTGGATGTTAGTTGCCTTGTTTCAGCTATTAGTTGGGCTGTTGATCCTGAAAATATTCATAATTCAATTCCTAAAAAGCACTTTCATATCCACATTACCTTCCATTTAAATCATAGTAAAAAACAAGTAAAAACCCAAATCATAATTTACAGAAATCTGATCTTTACATATCAATGATTTTCACTAAAAATGTTCCTTGTCTATAGCATAATTATAAAATTTTTTCATTCTAGGTTTAAAATTTATGTTTTGACTATTGCAATGTAAAGACCATATTTATATAGTTTTATATAAATACGGGCTGCGCAGGTTTACAGATGATTAATTTTTATTTGGAAACTAGCCTTCAGCTCGTAAGCTTTATGTCGCTTAGGTTCTTATGTGATTATTGTTAGAAAGAGTGAGAAGAGCGTAACGTGTCGGCTTTGGTTATTACGTGGACAGGTGGGACATACACACATACACATACATAGGGCAACATACTCTAACAACATAGCACGTTAGAATAAATGAAAGTTAGTATTTATTTATTTATAAAATCAAAACGTTGTAGTAAAACTATTTTACTCATAATTTTTCTGATTTTAATTAAAAATTTTTGTTAAAATTGATATAAATTTTCAATATTAATTATTATTATAACTTAATTCAAATTCTTTTATTTTATAAATATTAACATTTATTTCTATATTTGAAACATAAATTTTAATACAGAATAAAAAAAAATCATAATTATGTTATGCGCAGGTAACATTTTTGATGAAAATAGTTCATTTAATTTAAATATACTTCTGTGCAAAATTTCAAGATCTTATCTGTTATAGAATAATTGACTTGACAGATGATTTAAAATTTCATCTTACCGTAACATAAGTTGATGTTATTTTCGCATTAATTCTCTTTCTGAGGGTAAAAGACTGTTATAATACAGTCACCTATCCGAATTGGAGAAAGCGGAATGACAAAAGTCCGTTTGAGTAGTATAAGGGTTTATAGTTCGTAGAGTCCATTGGATTCTCTTTAAAATAAATTGTTCAAACAAATTAAAGTATCCAACAGACAACATGCACATATGACCTATTTATGGTGTTATTATCCACATTGTACTTCCATTAATATGTATTAAATGTATAAAAAGTTAATTTTATAAGACTTTATTATTAATAAAATGCCTAATCGTTACATAATATTAGCATGTATTTTTATCATGTTATTTTATCACATAATTTTGTAATAAACTGCAGTCTCAAATTGGTACATAAGGAAGTACAGAATTTTATTATATACAAAAATCACAAAACAAAAATACGTATTTACTTTCAGCAGGGAATGATAACACAAAAAAGTATAAATTTCAAATCATAAAATTGATACCATACAGGGCTGAAATAGCAAATTTACAGTAAATGTAACAAAAGTTTAAATACTTGATTTGGTTAGACAGATATAGTTAGACGTAATATATTATTATGCAGCTATAGCTTATATCATGAGAAAAATTAAATAATTAATAAAAAATATGGGTCTGTGGTGTTTTGGATGAGTTCTACGGCCCATTACACGAAATCCTGAGACACGTCTCATATTTTAGGCCAAAGAACATTCTCCTAAAGTTGTAGTCAAATCCTTCACCCAGAGGTAACGTTCTTTCCTTGTGAGTTGAAATATATTTCTATGTAAAATTTTAAGTCGTTATTTATTATTGGATAATAGATGTGAAAGGTAATTTAAAATTTCACCTTAGCGTAACATAAATTTTTGAAAGTAATTGATGCTCATACAGTTCGTACAATTCCAACCAGCAATACAAAATAAATTGGTTATGTCACTTATTTAAATTTTCTTACAACTGCAATTCAATTTCGTTTTCAATCGAACTTTTTTAATGCTTTCTAGGAAATCTGTAGAACTTACACATAGCAAGTTGTAAACACTATTTTAAGCAGTAGTAAAGAAACAAAAATCGTCCCTTAGTGTTTATTTTACTAACCCGACAGGCAGAAGATCAATTGCTCTCTGCTTATCTCCCCAACAGCCTTTTCATTGAAGTATCTTAGAAAATGTTAAATACATCAGACATTTCTTTTCAAAAATCATTGACTTTTTTACTCGGTTTGTTTTGAAATGTTCTTACTTCTGCATAAAGATTGTACACTTTCCGTAATATTTCATGACAATGATCTAATCTTTTGACTGTTATTGATGATTTTTCCCATATATTTATCACTTCCTTTATTATAACTATAATAGCATCGACTACTTTGAATTGCTCATTTTGAGTTTTGTGCAGTAGTCTTTTAAGAACATCTAGATTAGATGGTAAATAATTTCTATCAAATTTTGATATTAAATTGTTCGTTATGTCAGACAGTTCTAAATTCTGTTGATAAGAAACCATTCTCTATCTGAACATAAGAAACATAAAAAAGAATTTGCCTAATAAATACAGTAATTCTAAATCAGCTTAGAATAAAAATGTATGCTCTGTGACGGTGCGTTCGGTGTTGATGGTTCAAATGTTCAATCCGAAAAAAGTGCTATGAGCACCTGACTTTTTTTCATCCTTCAGGATTATCAGCACCAGGTTATGTACCAATACAAATGATTCAATCTTGACTAAGCAGTTGCCTTCAGTGTTTATATTTGAAGAGCAATTTCCGATTCTATCCGTTCCGCTTGTCTGTCAGTAAGAGCCACTCACAGCCGTATATAGAGGTCTGGGAACTCCCGGAATGGGGGCACAGCTCTTAATACAGTCAGCTACGTTTCCAAAATATACCGTTACTCCCAGAGTGCTGCATTCTATGCCTGTAAAACCTGAACTGCAGTTAAAAATAGAAATAACCGTAAAAATCCGAGAACCCTGTTCACAGATTTCATTTTTCGATTTTCTTACCAACTTCAAATGACCATATCTCGGTAACCTAAAAACTTTTCTAAGAAATGAAATTAAAGGTCTTGGACTCTACTTTTTCACAGTATTAGTTACTTAAACTTTAAAGAACGATAACCCATCGATAACTCAAAAATTCCGTAAAAAAGTACGTTTTTGTGAATTTTTGGAAAATTTAAGAGCTATATCATTGTTATAAACAGGAGACATTGTTTTCACCCACGAAGATGACTTAGAAGTATCTTTGCTTTCTAACATTCTTTTTAGAGAAATCAGCACGTAGGAATATAAAAAATGTAAAAAAAATGCAAAAAAAAGCGTTTTTTGATGATTGAAACGGGTTTTTTACCTTCTGAACCGGGTTTTTTTGCTGTTTTTATAGTTTTTGATATAAACAATAGATATCCTGGATTGGTTATATTTTCTTCCAATGTACTGCTCCAGGTTTGCATGAACTCCATAAAAACTTTTACTGACATTGGCGATGACTCAGATAATGTTTCACTCTGAGATACTGTTTTACTTGACTCAGTTTGCAAAAAATTCGGTGTTTCTTGCTTACTCGACAGTGTGCTACTGTGTATTGTCTGAGCCATTGCTGTATATTCAGATGAATTGTCCACTCTCAAAGGTAGTGGAGGTTCAAATAACATTTTGTATTGATTTATTGGCCAGTTCTCGTTTATCAGCTGCTTTTCTTCCAGCGTGAAATGTTCACCAAATCTCTTAATAACACATCTTGAGATGATAAATAAAAAACCTCCAGCCTTTTCTCTCATGATCTCGACTCGGCCAAGCTCGTAGATCTCCGTAGCGGCCAGTCGATGCCATTCTCGACATAAGATTTCTCTCATTTTCTTCAGATCAGAGCCTAGGATAGATAAGAAATACTTTTGCATGCAAATTTTAGGTTATTATTTCAAACTACACTGAAACAGCAAAAAAAATTCATTCTTTTATTTATTTATTTATTTACTCGGGGATCCCTAGAATGGCAAATGCTTGTGATTACAAATTCATTTAACCACTGTTTCTCTCTCTCTCTCTCTCTCTCTCTCTCTCTCTCTCTCTCTCTCTCTCTCTCTCTCTCTCTCTCTCTCTCTCGTGAATATATACAACAACAAACTCATTTGTTTTATATTACATGTTTCTCGTTATTTCTCGAACTGATAAACTTTTATACACTCGAATTACTCATTGTTATTAAACTCTATTTTAACTGGCCAATTTATTAACTACTTTACATGTTAACTATTTTAAAAAATAGTAGTTTTTAATCTCACTTCTTTATTTTATATACTATCAAGTATTCAACTCGCGAGCTAAATATGCGTAATGTCGCAACGGGATGCCGCGCCGCTGCTGCTGCAACCTATATCCATCTCGCCCCGTGACTCTATCTCGCTCTCTATCTCTCTCCGTTGCTCAGCACAGTTTCCCGCTGCTGTGACTGCCGCTTGTTTTAAGTGCTGCGCCACTGCTGTGCGCTCTCTCTCTCTCTCTTTCTAACTCTCATGTCTGGTAGGCTCGCGTCGATCTCCAGTGTTGCCGTCTTCTCCCGCATGTACACTCGCGACTCTAGGTACGATGACGGTCACTCTCGTCACTATGGCTGACCTCGGCCTTCTCCTAGCACGGCCATGTTTTATCGTTTTACGCATGCTTTCTCAGGACCGCGTGGGCCGATCGGCGGCCATTTTGTTCCGAAAACTTCTTTTTCCCGGAATCGCGACTTTTGATTTTAGCCACTAACTCGATTCTTTTTCGCGCTCTAACAACAAATCGCACTTTTACTTTATAGGTTTAATTATTTTTATAACTTACTTTGCTTTGCTGTGCCTTCCATTTCTGTGTCCTTTCCACTCGATGCCATCGTGCACCTGTTGCTCGTCGCAGTGCCGGCTCCGAAGCTCTCGCCAAAAATGAATTTCGAGCTGCACTCGCCCGATTGGAATTTTCACACACGAAAACAGTCGAGTGAGAAAAGAGAAAATCCCCTTCTCCTGCGTGTCCCCGCTCTGCCTTTCGACGACTCGACTTTGCACCGCTTCATGTCACGATAAAAATAGAGTAAAATGAGCCACAAAAAGTCCCGGCACTACTCTCCTCTTTACACTTTTAACTTTTGCGCAGTGGAAGCCTCACGCTACCGGCCGATAACCTGTAGGATTGTGTGGTAGGTGAGGTAAGTAATTAAAAGGCAGAAGTACTCGTTGAACTCGAACAGTAGATTTATTTATAACTGCAAGGAAGAACACGGCAGAAACACATGTGCACATCCGCACGGTTGAACGCTCGGTACAACGACTGGGGTGATAGAAGACCCTGCGTGTTGCGCCACGATCATTGGCCCTCTAAGGCACGACAGAGACGCCTATTGTACATATATATATAGTTATACGTATAATTTTACAATTATTTAATCGATTATTTAATTAATTATTGGAAAAATTTTGTTTTTGTGTTTTCTTTTTCGAAGAAAATTTTATTTTCAATTCTTCTGGAAAAATTAAATAGCATTTTTTAATTTTTTTATAGCGATTTATGCAAGCTAGTTAATTCAATAGTTAATTCAAATTGATATTGGATAAAAACAGTATTCTTTCAGAGTTAATGCTTGTATATTTGATTAGTATTTTATGAGTAATAGTTATTAAATAATAGTTACTGGATAAGCGATTTACGCAATCTAGTATTGATGAAATACACTGAAAGAAGCATATTTTTTTTGTCTTTGTGTGATAAACACTGGTTTTCTCGGGTACATCAAGCTACTTGATAAAAATAAATAAACTTTATTTTAGTATTAAAAGTTTGAATTAATAACTTGTATTAAAAATTTTTTTTGGATCTTACGCAAAGTAAAAATATAATTATAACACAAGAACATGGCGAATCAATACGACATCTCCTTTGAGGAAACGGTAGGAACCGATATCCAAGCGTGAATTATACGTTTAGATGGATAAAAGTTGGATATTTTTTTAACCCTCCTGCGCAGAGAGCCGAGTATACTCGTCCAAACATTTTTTATCATAACTTTTGAACAAAATAACTATAAGACATCAACGACCCCGCAAATTAAAGCCTAGAATATATGTAATAAGATAGCTGGAGTTTGAAATACGATTTTGAATGTTATTATAAAATTATTATAATCTGAAAAATAAGAAAATTACGTTTTTTTATACTTATTGTATGCAATTGTAAAATCTTTCGTAAATTGATTAAAATAGCTCAAAATAGCTTGAAAACCCTTACTCGGGGTTTTTCAAGGTCGCTTATTACGATTCTGCCGTTATAATTTCAAAATTCAAAATGGCGGATCCAATATGGCGGCTGTTAAAATTATTCCCGAGAATTATAAGAATATTTTCTAAAAATGTGAACGTAAATAAGCTTTTAACATTGTCAATATTATATCTATTATTAAAATTTCAAAATTCAAAATGGCAGATCCAATATGGCCGCTACATACAAAATTCCTGTATATTATTTAATAATATATAAAACAATCGTATAATTAATACGATTGTTTTCAAAGAAAATAACCATACATAGGTTTGCGGGGTTGCCGATTACGAATCTGCTGTCAGAATTTCGATATTCGAAATGGCGGATCCAATATGGCCGCCACATACACAATATCCGGACATTACAGGTTTATTTGAAGAAAATAACCATACATGGGTTTTCGGGATCGCTGATTACGAATCTGCTGTCAGAATTTCGATATTCGAAATGGCGGATCCAATATGGCCGCCACATACACAATATCCGGACATTACAGGTTTATTTGAAGAAAATAACCATACATGGGTTTTCGGGATCGCTGATTACAAATCTGCTGTCAGAATTTCGATATTCGAAACGGCGGATGCAATATGGCCGCCACATACACAATATCCGGACATTACAAGTGTATTTGAAGAATATAACCATACATGGGTTTTCGAGGTTACTGATCACAAATGTGCTGTCAGAATTTCGATATTCAAAATGGCGTATCCAATGTGGCCGCCACATACGCAATATCTGGACATTACAAGTGTCTTTGAAGAAAATGTGACGTCCAACAGACTACAAATAAGACTAAAGCTACAAGCTTTTAAATGCGCCTTTTATTTTGGCCTATGCTTTCGCACAATAGCCAGGGTCTCTAAGGCAAATCGTATGTAATTAGTTTCTAATGTCTTGAACCCTTGTAATGAGGATTCTCGGCTTTACTTCAATTCTTAGAAATGTTGTCTCTTTCTGTTATTGATTAGTTTATTACCTTGGGATATGTATATTGGTATACCTGTGAGGTTCGAAAATAAGTTTTATTAGTGGGATATACTGTACGTCTTTAAATATTAATCACGAGGCGTATATCCATAAACATTGCCTTAGTATGCTTTACGCTTCCATAAATGATGGCGAGGTGCATTACTAAAGTATGTTGTTCTATATTTCTGGCGTACGTAAGCTAAAATAGCTCGCGAGGTTCAGAATATATAGAAATCACAGGTATGCTATACGTTACTAGTGACTAGCGACGAGGTGCATTACCATGTGATGTATTGCGTTCAATTTTATATGTATATGTATATATATATATATATATATTAGGTACTTTTATTAAATTTGAATCTTTTTAGTAATACATCTATTTATTAAAAGCAATTTATACAAGAAATAGAAATCTTAATATAATCGGTACAAAAATTGTAAATAAAATATAATTACTTTTCGGATATTTAATTTGTAGTTCTATTTGAATAATTTGTTTTATTCTTGGGTGTATTTAACCCGTAATATTTGAATTTATTCTTGGGTGTTTTTAACCCGTAATATTTGTTTTTATTCTTGGGTGTTTTAACCCCAATTGTTTTTAATATAATGGAATTTTTTGTGGGTTTTCGACTTAAAACTGTCTACCCGAATATTTGAATTTAGTGTAATTGTCTACAAAGATCTATATCCTTTTAATAATCCGTCTGACACAAACCTCGCTATTCCTGAACAGATACTGCTCTAGAGGCGCGTCAGTGAGTGAGACGTTTATACTATACTGCCTTACACAAACCTCGCTAGTCCTGAACAGATACTGCTCTAGAGGCGCGTCAGTGAGTGAGACGTTTATACTATACTGTCTTGCACAAACCTCGATATTCCTGAACAGATACTGCTCTAGAGGCGCGTCAGTGAGTGAGACGTTTATACTATACTGTCTTGCACAAACCTCGCTATTCCTGAACAGATACTGCTCTAGAGGCGCGTCAGTGAGTGAGACGTTATACTCTCCCGACTTGCACAAACCTTGCTATTCCTGAACAGATACTGCTCTAGAGGCGCGTCAGTGAGTGAGACGTTCGAGCTTTTACAGTTCAGACAAGTTTTGCTGTACAGGAACAGATACTGCTCCTGAGGCGCTTCGGCGAGTGAGATACTCTGAGTCAAACACAAACTCAACAGAGGCTGCATATTGTCGATGCTTCTGTTTATCTCTCAGCTAGGATAGAGGGAGAGCACACGCACATGTGCGCGTCTAACGACACTTGCCAGCCGTACCCTTGCTGTGCAGTGCGTCTGTTCAGAAGAAGCTAGATTCACACTGGCTACAGTATAAAACGATGCTTTATAGTTTTTTATTTTCTATGTTTTTAGATTTTAACTATATCTATATATGTAAATAAACGTACGATGTCACAAAAATAACCTTACATGGGTTTTTTTTTAAACGCTCGTATTATACAAAAATTACTTATGTGGCGGTCATATTGGATTCACCATTCTGAATTTCGAAATTCTGACTGCAGATTTGTAATTAGCGACCCCCAAAACCCATGTATGGTTATTTTCTTTAAAAACAATCGTAATATACAGGAATTTTGTATGTGGCAGCCTTATTGGATCGGCCATTTTGAATTTCGAAATTCTGACTGTAGAGTCGTAATTAGCGACCCCAAAAACCCATGTATGGTTATATTCTTTAAAAAAATCGTAATATACAAGAATTTAGTATGTAGCAGCCATATTGGATCCGCCATTTTGAATTTCGTAATTCTGACTGCAGATTCGTAATCAGCGACCCCAAAAACCTTAAAATCATTCCCCTCTACATTTTAGACTTGCTTTGAAAAATTACTGCATTTGGAAGGTATTTCTGGCATGATAACTCCTGCGCAGGGGGGTTAAATAGTCTCGAATTGAAAAGCAATAGCACGCAATTTGCGAAAAACGATAGAATATATAGACGCTTGCGGGGCGACTACACCGAAATATTAGGAAGGCAGCAATATTTGGCAAGCCACCGAACAGGAACATGGGTACCAAGCGACTTCGTTCCAGCGGCATTCAGCTGAACTCAGATAAGTTTAACAAATATGTCCCTAGCTGAATGCCAAGAAAATAGACTTGAGAACATGAGTGGAGTACACCATAATACGGGAGCAGGAGCAGCGGCGGCAGTGACGGTGGTTACGCAACACCAATTCACACGCCTAGTTGACGTAACTACACCACCAACGTATAAATCAGCTATATAATCACTCATCCCACCACCACCACCACCAATGCCACTATCATTTTGGAGAACCCAGCCAACTAGTACTGCGGTACCGCCGAGTACGCTGGCAATAACGAGTACTAAAACTACAACGACAACTGCTACAGCAACTGGCGAAGGAGGAACGGGTAAAATGAGTAACCCGGCTACAGTATATTCGACGGGTACAAGACAATCTGTTCATATGATTGAAACCCCAAATATGGTAATGATGACGTTATCGAATGGCACCTCATACCCCGTTCCAAGAGCCGTAGCACTCGTAATGGTAAGCACACAGGCATTGGTATAAGAATAGAGTACTCAAGTAAAAGAACTGCAAGAGAATTTTGCTGAACTAGTTACGAGTACAAGGCTGCGTTTTGAGACAATAGCAAACAGCGAATCGGCGAATACGCATCAGTGGGTAGGAGCAAAGCCCAACAGCAACAGAGGTGTCGCTTTTCAAGACACACTCAACCTA
This sequence comes from Gastracanthus pulcherrimus, assembly GCA_949152435.1. Lineage (NCBI taxonomy): Eukaryota > Metazoa > Arthropoda > Insecta > Hymenoptera > Pteromalidae > Gastracanthus > Gastracanthus pulcherrimus. Next base: position 88,892,110 of record OX424575.1, read on the forward strand.
CGATATGAGGATAATTACCAGTTAACTGACAATGCAAGGGCACAAGAGGAAGAAGCTTCAAGAATGGGTGGTTCGCGACTTAAGGGGGCAGGCCTGGGATAAACTCAATAAAAAACTTTTTCTACAAGTTGAAAATTTTTATGTTACTAAAGCACAATAATATCTTCAATTTTACCATTGTAAAACTTCAGAATCTTGACCGACATGTCACAATAAATCACTGTTTTCAATACCATATTTATTAAAGGAACTTTGATCCTCACACGATTCAAGGTGACATGGTGAACGAAATTTCTTTTTTCGACGGTTATTCAATTCATTTCGACATGTATTACAAAAAAAGCGGAGCACTTCTTCGTTAAAATTTTTTTTATTACTTTCTCTCAAAAATTTAATCAATTTAAAAAAGAAAATTAAAAAAATTTTTTTTTAAAAATTGATTGTATCTCTGAATAAATAATAAAAAAATTTCAACGAAAAAGTGCTCGGTTTATTTTATAATACATGTCAAAAGGAGTCGAATAACCGTCAAAACAAAATTTTTAGTTCATCGTGTCACCCCGAATCGTGTGAGGACCAAAGTTTCTTTAATAAATATGATATTGAAAACAGTGATTTATTGTGACGCGTTGGGTCAAGATTCTGAGGTTTTACAGCTGCAAAATTTAAGACAATATTGTGCTTTGATAAAATAAAATTTTTCAGAATGATTGCTTTTAAACATAAAAAGTTTTCTGGACTCGTAAAAAAAGTCTTTTTTTTGGTTTAACCTGCCCCCTTAACGCAAACACCCCAAGTTTTATATCACTCCTTCAACAAACAAGAGAGAGAAAAACAGCGATAGCTCACCAGTGTTATCAGACACTCTCAGCCCGGCAAGAATCTGGGGGAGGGGAGTGCTTCAGTATTCTGAGACAACGCGACAATCGCAAAATAGTACATTTGCTAGTCATCGTCTTAATAATATTGGAAAAACGGTTGGATCCTGGAACATCAAGTTTTCTGGGGAAAGAGATGGTCGCAGTATAGAAGAATTTTTGCTATGCGTCAATGAATGCCGCACACTGGTCCGCATAGAGGACGAGGACCTCTTGAATGTCATGACGGAGTTGCTGAAGGGAGCAGCACTCCAATGGTGTCGTCAATCACGAAAGAATTGGCACACATGGCAAGACTTTTGCAAGGCATCTCGACGCTGTTACGGCTTGGATAGCCCTTATCAAAAGCGGTTGGTGACAGAAGCGACGGCGCGCACCCAAGGATTTGCAGAACCAGTCACAGACTATATATTTTCTCTGCTCTCATACATTGACAAATTCGAAGTCCCTTAGAACGAGTAAAGAAAACTGCAACTCATCTATCAAAATATGTCGCCAGAGTTGCAAGCGATCGTGAGTAAAGAGAAAACCACCGATCTAGACACTTTGATTCGGTTGACGCGGCAGGCAGAAGCTGTCGTGGAGGTGTGGCGTAACTGGAAAGAGCCACCTCCAGCTGATAAATGCTTGCTGCCAGAATTGGCGTATAAAGGGGTCGCACCGTCAAATTATTATAAAAGGAGTCTAGCTGCAATTGCTGAAAGTCCGACCCCAGATTTGTCTTAGAAAGTTGACAAGCTGGTAGAGAAGAAATTGAGTGCGAAGCGCAACGCTCCAAGTCTGGCAGCGATACCGCAGGATTCGTCTCAAGATATTTCAGCTATGATTGAAAAGTTGTTCGAAGAAAAGCTAAAGCAGCTGACTCAGACTAGTCCTATGAAAGCTCCATCTAGCCGCACGTTGAAATCAGTTGAAAGGAACTACTCACCAACTGAACGAGAGTGTCTCGCAGTGCTGTGGTCCATAAGAAAGTTCCGATCTTATGTGGACGCATACGATTTCAAGGTTATTACAGACCATATCAGTCTGAAATCGTTACAAGGAATTCAGAACCCCACAGGACGCCTGGCATGGTGGGCTCTCAAAATACTTGCCTATGGCTTCGAGTTTGAGTATAGGACAGGCATTGAAAACTGCGTGCTAGGCGCACTATCTCGCATGTACGAGGATGAGTCGAAGGTACCAGTTGCCCAGTCAGATGCCCAGACGAAGATACTAGTGATGCGTGGTATTTGGCGATGAAAGCGAAAGTTCGCGCCAATCTCAAGGAGCATCCATATTGGACAATAGTTTGTAACAGACTGTATTACTATCGATTAGATCCTTCGATCGAAGATCTTTTAGAGGACCAGGATGCTTGGCAGCTAGTCCTACCAAAAGAAAAGCGGCTGTAAGTCCTACATGAAGGGCATGGCGAGCCGACAGCTGGACATTTGGGACGCGCAAAAACATGAGCGTATCGCATTGCTGTATTATTGGCCGTTAATCTATAAGGACATAGCAAATTACGTGCGTCGCTGCGCAGCATGCCAGCAATGCAAAGCTGTCCAATTAGCACCTGCCGGACTTATAGGCCGGCGTATTGTAACGAGACCGTGGGCGGTAGTAGCTGGAGATATTATGGACTCCAACTCTCGTACACCGCGCGGTCATGAATACCTAGTAGTATTCATGGACCTTTTCACGCGCTGGGTTGTGTGTATCCCCAATCGCACGGCAAATACGAAAACGATTAAAAAAGAACTCAGAGAGAAGATCTTCCTACGCTTCGGAGTGCCGGAGACGTTCCGCTCTAATAATGGAACGGAATTAAAGAACAAGTAAGTGGATCAATTTCTCGAAGAAGATGGAGTGGTCCACACGACAATACCACCGTATCATGCGCAAGAAAATCCGGTGGAGCGAGTAAACCGCACTTTTAAGACCATGATCATGTCGTATATTGAGACAAACCATAGTACTTGGGATTTACACATTCCCGAGCTAGAGTTTGTCTATAATACGGCCCTGCAAGAATCCACGGAAGTGTCACCAGCTTTTCTGAATTTCGGACGGAACCCTGTGCCTCCAAGTACGCTCCAAAAAGAACTCGCCGCGGCGCATGAAGTAGAGACAACTGCATTAGAAAATTGGAACGAGCACATAAATAAACTGCGTGAAGTGCGAGATTTAGTCGCAAAAAATTCAGCAAAAGCGCAAGATCGCCAAGCTAAATATTATAATAGCAAGCAACGAGACGTACAATATGCGGTTGGCGAGAAAGTATTGCGGCGTAATCGCATTTTTTCATGTGCGCTAGAAGGAATTACTGCTAAATGGGCCCCTAAATACACTCGGCTATACGTCATTTCAGAGAAGCAGGGTTACAATACCTACCAACTGACTAACAAAAATGGAAACAAGGTAGAACATATATTCGTGTAGGATTTGAAATCGTACTTCAACGACGACACCATGCCCTCCGATTCCTAGGCTGAGGCTGTATTAGGGAAAAATCGTGGTAGGCTGCGTCAACCTTCTCGCAAGTTATTTACACATGTTCGTTCTATTTATCATCTACTATAAATGCGCCCTTGGGCATCTGAAAATTCCCATCTAAACCTCTCTTTCTCTTCCTAGGAAGAAAATGGACGCAAGACTAGGATCTAAGGACGACAATCTAACATTCGCCGTTCGCCTGGTGTTGAGGCTGACAGGCTCGAGGCATCCCATCCTGCCTAGAAACTCTTCCGAAAGGTTAACCTTCCAGTAGATCCCCAGAGACGTAGAAGCTAACTCCGGAGACCTGCCTGATCTTGTGACGCAATCTGCGATAGCCGCCATCTGCCAAGGACCAACTACCACAGACACAGAGTCCAGCGAGTCAGGGAGCAGTGATGGGGCGGATGCCCTCACTGTTATCGAGACCGCCCATGGGTTGCAACAAGCAGAAGCGACAACCGCAGAAGGAAGAACGGCGGAAGTAGGATAGGCGACCCACACCACGACCCTGGAGGAGTAGGAACAGTTTCGCCAAGGACTCCTCTCATCGAGGCGGGAGTTCCTCGACACCCGTCGCCGACACCAAGCAGCGTGCGACGACTTCCAGGCATTCGTAGAATGCCGAGGAGACGAAGGCCACCGCCTCAGAGCGGATTACACGATTAGAGTCGCCAATGCTACGGCGGCTATGGCCGCGGCGGACCAGAGAGTGTTCGAGAGAGGGAGTAGGAGAGGCGACGCATGGAGCGAGAGGTGGCTGAGACGTGGGCGAGGATTGCGGCATTTCAGGAGTGCACGTATCGAGAGGCCGAAGACCTTCAGCGGCAGTTAAATCAAGCGATAGCCCAGGGCCAGGCAGTCAGAGCCCTAGCACCTCCAGTACAGCGAGACAGGCCGCGCTTCTGACACCTTCTGTGGCTTGAGACGAGTCAGTCGCGATCGAGAGTGCCCCAACTGTAACAACTACCCGGTTTTCGTGCCGCGGAGATGAACTCGCGAAAACGCAAATATCAGGAGGCGGAGAGGACGTGCGAACCGTCGTGAAAATCCGCCTGTCCTTAAATAAATAGAGAGAAAAATAGACTCTCTTTGTACTTTTATTTATACTACCTTACTTTTACAGTAAAATAATTATCACATTATTCTGTTACTTATTGAGAGAGAGCTGTAGATATCGAGCTGGCACACCTTCGGCTAGGAGCGTCTGTGGGAGGGGTGTGTGACGGGTAATGGCATGTCGTTACATACTCTCTCTCTCTCTCTCTCTCTCTCTCTCTCTCTCTCACATATAAAACATGTATTAATTATATCAGCTGTTACAGGCATCATCAACGGTGACGTGGGAACGAGAAGAAGCCGAGGAAAGATGAGAAAAAAGAGAGAAAGTAAAGGTAGGCCGAAGGGAGGGGAGCAGCGTAGGGTAGGCGCAGCGCGGAGCCACAATTATTGGGCAGAGACGCTTTAGCTGGCGAGCCGAGCGTATAGCTATAGAGCGAACGACTGCGGAGGAGCGGAAACGACTGCGGAGACTACGGGCGATAACTGCGAGCTTCGCCGAGGACAACGGGGTCCTGACTGATCAGTTGACGTGCGAGCGTGCTGGAGCCGCCGAATCATAGCAAGAGCCTCTTCGGCATTGAACCTCTTTCTTTCTCTCTCTTTCACGCGGTATCTTTTCGTCCCCGTATACATGCCTCCAAGCGCACACACGCGGTGTGCGTGTACACACTTTTTGAATTAAAGAGAATTTTATTCTGAACATAAGAAACTTTCATTCGTTTCAATCGATCGTATAGTTTTCTTGCAGCCTTTCCCGCAAATTGAAAAAAATCGTAAAAACGAAAACTCGAGAAATCGCGCTTCAAAGTTTTCGATAAGAAAAAGTATGAATTTTTTATTGCTTATAGTAATAATCGACTAATCAGCTATTCCTGCTCCGTATAACAGCTCTTCTGCTTCTTCATAAAATTGGTTCTGATGCATTTGTTCCAATCGTCTGGCTGTACGAGCTTGCTTACTCGATAAGGATTGGCGCCTGTTCTGTCTTTTGATGCGTTGCTTCAAAACTGCAGAATTGCCCTCGTTAAATATACCTGAAGCCATAAACGCGGCTATTTCCACTATATTTTGGTCAGTATGCAGATGTTTGGGGTTCATGCGCCACACTGTAGCATTGAAGGATTCGTTCGGATTCTGCGTGTGACCGCCTAAGTACCGCGTTCAAAGTTCGTCCTTGGACAGCTTTTCGTAAATAGGACGAATGTGCGACGAGATGTCCTCTTGAATCAATCTGACAGGATGTTTATATGAAGACAGTGACTTCGTAGCCTCATCCTTACGCCATTCGCACCATCTGTCAGCGCCTGGAGGACAGTTTTCATGCCGATGAAAATCATATGTAGAATAATAATAATCTAAAGTAGCGATTATCGCTTTTTTCATATTTTCTACAGAATCTATATTCCTTCGGATAGCTAAACCATAATAATTGATTAACTTCTTGATGGTGCCGTCCGTCAGGCGCTTTTTACCTCCAAGCTTCTCTTGTTTTTTTTACTACGGAGTCGTGTACCCATACGTTTTTGTACGTGTCCCGCGCACTTATTTTTGGTAACAGGGCACTCGTCACCGTATGGATTGATGTTCAAAATCCCAGTAAAAGTTTTAGTGTCGCCGTTCCCGACATAATTGGTATATTTGACGCCAAATTTTTCGTTAGATCTTGAAAACACTTTTACGATTGTATCGCCTCCATCTTCTCCGCCGAACCTTCGTGATTTGAGGTGCATGACTGTTTATGATTTTCGTAACACTCTTCAAATTCATCGTGTTCAATGATGCTTCTTTTGAAGCACATGACTGACAGTATGCACTTTTAACAATAAGGTCGATGACTTTGCCAGAGTAATGATCAATGAGAGTTCTTACACCGAATAATGACGTATAGCCACGCATAATTTTTCCATGATTCGTTGCCGGAAACTTTTAAATGCGTTTCGAATCTTCCATTTTCATCATTTTTTTTCTGCGTCTCTTTGGCAGCTTTCTCACAGACACTATTAAACATTGCGTTCATCGCTGCGTGAAAATGGTGCACTATCTTATCGCAGGTCGATTTCGATAAACCTTTGCACTTATTCATAATATCACAAAATAAATTAATGCCTTCTCGTCCAATACCAAATAACCTCATAGCGAACACGTCTGTTTATTTCGAAGCCAGAATGTATAAACGGTTCTGAACTTATTTTTCTTCGACTGCATGCACACAATAATATAATTTTAAAGCCTAAGCCTCGATGTCCACTCTCCGCAAATTGTTTGCATTCCTTGCACGATCTGCATATTATTATATCTGTAAGTGTATTGAAAACTGTAAAAATTCTATTATTCTATAATAGTGAAGTGGATGCACAATTATATCATCGGTGCTCGCAGTTGATAATTTTCTCATACTACTGATTGTATCTCACTCCGTCTCGTCCGATTTACTTGAAAATTAATTTCCTTGAAATCTACGTTTCCGACGTTTTGCAACACGCTCATTGCTCGGACGATCACCTTTTGGATAGCTTGACATGATTTTCGTTCGATGTTTACTCTTCGAGAATCACAGTAAAACTAACCATTGAACCAGCAAGGTAGAAATATGTACACCCGTAGAGAAAGAGAGAGAGAGAAACCGTTATACTCCAGAACAGTTAGTATACCTATATATATTTATAGCTACAATGCTCACTACAATTTCAAAACATTGTCTCGAAAGATCTTAGAATCTTATCCAGGTAAGAAATTCGAATTATAAGAGTGAGGGGAGGTGCGCGCGCTCAAGGGGAGCCGAGCGCTCGTGTATCTACTCGACACAGCACCGCTTCGGGTTATATGTCTTCGAAAATACTTTGAATTTGCCTCTAAAACTTTGGGAATATCTACTTAGATACATTTCGGATAGATTTAGAGAATAAAAAAATGATTTTTTTACCTTCTAAAGCAGGACCCCCCTTAAGGGGACAGATACACTTTAAAATTTTAAATTAATTGTTAATACTTTTTAAGGTAAAAGTGAGTTTTTCTATCATATATTACCTATCTTTTTACGGTAAATTTAAATATTTTATCAAGATGTTATGGAAAAATTTTTTTATTAAAATTATCTGCTTTAAGGGGTTATATCCCCCTTATGCTCTAAAAAACAAGGCTTCGTTAATTATTTTTTTTAAAGGACATTTGAGATTAAAGGTATACAAATAATATAACAATTGGATTAAACAACTCTTGAAGAAGAGAAAAAAAATTTTTATTGATATTTTTTTTTACAAAATGGCGGCTGTGCAGTGATTACCGTGAACCGCTTTTTCAAAAAGGTCTTCCGCGGCGAGCAGTACAAGTCTCGTCAAACTCCACCTATAACAAAAAAAAAATTTTCTATTATCTACATGAGTTTTGCTACTGAAGTACACATGATTATATTTTTAGAATTTTTTTTTCGCGAAATGGCGATTGTTTTAACAAAAAATCGTGTTTTTGACGAAAAAAATCGACTTAATTTGTTTATAACTTTTTTTCTTTACAATTAATCGTGTGTACTTCACTAGATAATCAAACAATGAAGCTACTGTTAAAATTTTAAGTCAATCGGATGTAAACTTTTTGAGTTCTACTGCTTGCCGATTTTGAAAACATGGTTTCGAGAAAAACGCGTTTCAAGTTTCAAAATGCTATAAATCTTAAGAATCGCAAAAATATAGTCCATAATAATTTTTTTACCTTCAGTCTGCTATCCCTGCACCATATAATTGTCCTTCCAGGGCCTTCATTTCCTCTTCTTCTTTTTTTTTGCCTGGTGTAATGCTGCTCCTGGCCTCTTTCGCGATATCGGACATACGATGCTCAGCGACTTTGACGCGATTGGCGTCCGTTTCCACGCAAAACTCTTACATGTTTGGTCCAACAGTCAACCCAAGAGCATCGTAAACGGCAAACAGACTCGAGAAGCCGTCATTGAAGATAATAACGGCTACGTCAGTCGCAATGTCAACTATAGTCTTACCGCTTGACACCGTCTTTGGAGCAATTGACGACACTACAGCATTAAACGACTCGTTATTGTTCCTAAAAACATCCTCATGCATTGGACTCTTGTGCTCGTACGTTGCAAGTGTACCAAGCGCTGTACTGCGCTGCCAAGAATAACAAGAGTCTGCTCCAACGGGACACTTCTCGTGCTGTGTATTCTCCTTCGTCGACATTTTATGAAGTAACGTTGCCCAAATTTCATTCCGCATTTTTTCAACTGAATCGTAGTTTCTCCTAATAGCAAGTCCGTAATAAATAGAAAGTTCATCAATTAACTTTCCGGTCAACTTTCCTCGGCCGCCAAGACCTTTCGTTGTTTTTTTTTCAAATTGCGCAGACGCGTTCCCATGCGTTTCTGATCGTGTCCGACACATTCTTTTTTTTTCGACGATGAAATCTTTATAAGGTTTTGAGTCGACTATACCTTTATATGTTTTTGAATCGCCGTCGTCGATATATTTCAAATATTTGATATTATGAAGTTTTTCTGAGCGTTTGAACATTTCTATAAGTGCGTCGATCTCCATTTTCCCGGCACTACCTTAATGGTTGGCATCACAGTTCTGTTTGTGTGAAGGGTATACCTCTTCGTATTCAGCAGTACCTTCTTTTTACAGTACTTAGATTTTACACACACATCCAATACCTTGCCAGTGTACCAACCAATCAAAGTCACCAATCCGAACAAAGACGTAAACCCTCTCTTTCGCCAAGATCCGTCGTCTGACACCTTGAGACCTTCTTTTTCACCTCGTTCGATAGAAATTTTCTTTTTCTTTAATCGCTGATTTTTTCATAGATATAATTCGAACAGATGAAGTAGCAGTGACGATATTAGATATGATATTACTGTAAGTTGTTTGAAAAACAGGTTTTGCAAGATCCATCATAGAGCAGAACTTTTTTATACCGTTGATGCCTATGCCTATGATAAGCATAGCTATTGATCTCATAAGCACGACCATTTATTACAGTACAGCTGTTAATATCAGCATCACCCAGTTCGAACAAGACACAATAATTTTGAAGCCTAGTCCACGCTTGTTCGACTCTAAAAACCGCACGTCACAATTACATTTTTTGCATACTACTAATTCAGAAAGAGCAGTAAATACAGCGAAAAAATTGATGAAACGGTAGCCGAAATTATTATCAACATCGCGGTCACGGTCTAAATCAGTAGTTTTCCATTTCTTAGCCGAGGTACTAACGTGCTCCGAATCACCTTCGAACGAATGGCGGTTAGGCGGGCGTCGATTACTAATTTTACTCCGTTTTGTACGTGTACTTCTTGTTTTACTGCCTTTGCGGCCACAGTACACCTTTTCACTCATAATCAAGTACTTGTAAATATAATTCACAGTTAAAAAGTAAAGCAAAACTTAAAATAACAACGTAAACAACGAGAACGGCTGATCGACTAAACACAGGGCAAGTGTGAGTAAACACGTGCTGTAAAGACGCTGTAACCGTCGTAATGTCATGTAGCGACCTCTATAATTCAAATTTAAAACACGATATCGATCGTAGGTAACTTCTACTAATTTCCAAAGCCGCGAAATTCAATAAAGCGAGCATCGCTAAAATAAGCGAAAATTGTGATTTTGGAGCATCAAAGCTGTTTGGAAAAAATTGATTTAAAAAATTTTTGAGTTTAAATCGGTACTTGGGCGTTGTAGATTTTGATTCTAGGATTGTTTTGGCAAGATTTAAGCCAATAAAAAAAAAATGGAAAAAAAACAAAAATTTGGGGGATATAACCCCTTAATGAAAGCTTGTATATTCCTTCGCCTACCGCAAGGTTTTGAGAGCCAGTAAGATCGAATTGGAGTTTTTGAGGTTTTATTGTGTTCATATTACATATAATTATGCAGCCGATGTGGGGATTTGAAAATAAAAATTCTTGACCGTAGCTATAACCTATTTAAGCCATATTTTATGATTTTTTTACAAAGATTATCATAAAATATGGCTTAAATAGGCTATAAATTTGGTCAATATTTTTTATTTCCAAAACCTCACATTAGCTGCATAATTATATACCTTATGAACGTAATAAAATCTTAGAAAGCCTAATTCAATTTTGTTGACTCTCAGAACCCTTCGGTAGGTGAAGGAATATATAGGCTTTCATTATAACCCATCAACTAGACGTAAGGACCATAACAAAAATAATGTTCTGTATATTATGTGTATTCCGGATATATTTTGATAAAATATTCAAGTTTACCGAAAAAAAATGACGAAATATATATATGACGAAAAACTCATTTTTACCTTAAACTGAATTAACAATTAATTCATAATTTAAAGCTGTATCTGTCCACTTAATATCTTTTTTGAAACGTTAAAAATCGCCATTTATAACCAAAGTTACAGTCTTTCAAAGTTCAGTCTTTTTTCGAAAATCGCTAAATTGGCACTACTGCCACCAATTTCAACATGCCCCATACTTGATGTTTCACGTCTTAATAGTTTCTTTAAACATAGTAGAAAAGTTTGACAAAGTTTCGATCTGCCCCTAGGCCTTATTTCAGCGCTCTGATATTTTTTTCAACCTCGTTTTGTTGCTTGAAATACGTATATTTTTAATCAGTTTGGTTACCGTTTGATGTAATTTACGTTAGGTAATTTACGTCATAGGTAATGTACGCAATTTTGTATAAAAACTGACATCAAGACGTTTAATTTGCGTGGTCGGTGCACTTCTAAAGACGTTCTGGACAAAAGTGATGCACAATTACAATTTATAAAAAGAATTTAGGTGATAAATGGGAATTCAATGTAAAATATTGAAGAAACTGCGGCTCGTATTTGCAATCTCCTATTTATCACCTTAATTTTTTTTATAAATTATAATTTTGCACAAATTTTGACCAGAACGTCCTTAGAAGTGCCCCGACCACGCAAATTAAAGACCTTTATGTCAGTTTTTATATAAAATTGCGTACATTACCTATGACGTAAATTACCTAACGTAAATTATATCAAACTGTAACCAACTCATTAAAAATATACGTATTTCAAGCGTCAAAACGAGGTTGAAAAAAATATCTTAGCGCTAGAATAAGTCCTAGGGGCAGAACGAAACTTTAGGATGTTTTTCTACTATTTGAAAACTATATTTCCTGAAAATTTTAGAAATTATGGTATTTATAGTTTTGAGATATCGAGGCGCCAATATAACGAATTTTGGAAAAAGTTCCAAGTTCGTAAGGGCATAACTCGACGAAATCAAGCGTTTCGAAAAAAAATTAAAGATTTCTTCAAGACGAAAGAAATGAGATAACCTAATCGAATACCTAATTTTACTGCAAGCTGTGAAAATGGTAAATGATTAAATATAACCTCAAAAACAATAGATATTAGGTTTACATTTAGCTCTGTAAAGGTGATCCATTCTGCTGCCGAGGAGATCAAATATGTTTTTTCTCAAAGCTCGTAAAAGTACAAAGAAATCTTTTTCTAGTTTATTCAAAACGATCAAAATGAGAGTCCTTGTAGAATTTATTTTAAATAGCTATTTTTAACCCATATTTGAAAAAATTCAGAACACTGTACTTGGTAGCACAAGGGATCTTAGAAGCTGAAATTTTTTTTGAGACCTTCTTTTAATATGTACTTTCATATAAAAAGCGGCGACAAGTATGGTCAAACCCGGTGTGTACCCAATTCGGATAATTCGTTGGAATAACCCATATATATATGGGTGTCTCTGGAAGATCGAATGATAATTTCTTTTTTTTATTTCTTCGGTAAAAATGCTCTTTTTGGTATGAAGAATGTATGTAAATTTTTTTAGATTTTTTGAAACCCTTGGGTTCAAAGTTGATAAAAACTAAATATGAGCATGTAATCATATTTTAAGTTTTTTAGCAAATTTTAACCTCCGTTTATTTAACAAAAACAAACTCTTAAAAAGTAGCAACAAAGGAATTTTTATCGAGAGCAAAAAAAAATAATTTGGACAAAAATGTTTCTTTTACAAATTCTTTTAAGCCCATATATTTCAAGTTGTTTGAAGCTAAATATGACTTTATTGCCAAAACATGCATTTTGATAAATTTGTTAACAGTATTTCATGTTATATTGATGTACTGAGAAAAGCTATCTTCATGATCTTTGATGTATTGGTTTGACTGATCAAACCGACTTCTTTAAGGATTTTAAGTTTTATAATGAGTTTAATTAATTGAAACGGGCATTAAAAGGTTTTGGAACCATTTTTAATGAAAAATTCAAGAAATTTGCTAAAAATTCAGTAGTTGCTATTTTTTAAAGAGATTTAATTTTGTTGAATAAATGGAGGTTAAAATTTACTAAAAATATGTAAAAAAATTACTACACGCTCATATTTAGGTTTGATCAACATTGAATCTAAGGGTTTGAAAGAAATCTGAAAAAAATCATATACATTCTACATACCAAGAGTAACATTTTTACCGAAGAAATAAAAAAGTAAAAATAATTTATCTCGATTTTCCATAGAATTACCCATATACATACATTATAAAATTATTTCGCCGTCGTCGCCGCCGCGTCAAAAATTGAGGCCTTCTCCATATCTCTCTTTTTCTACGTTATTTTGGTCTATTTTTCAAAATTTTTCGTCATTTATAAACTATTTAATGTAGTTTACGTTAATTAACGGTATTCTACGCTATTTCACGTATAAGAATGGAGACCTTCTCCATACCTCTCTTATTCTACGCTGTTTTGGCTTTTTTCGAAATTTTTCGTTATTTTTACGTTATTTATGAACTATTTAACGTGGTTTACGTTAATTAACGTTATTTTACGTTATTTTACGCATATGAATGGAGACCTTCTCCATATCTCTCTTTTTTTACGTTATTTTTTCTTTTGTCGTTATTTTTAGATTATTTATGAGCTATGTAACTATTTAATGTTTCTTTTGATATGTAAAATGATACAAGCAGAAAATTTCAGATTTGAGAAATTTTAGACCACCCTAATATACAGAATATGCTCACACACATCGACAAAATTATGTATATTTGTTAAGAATTTTATAGTGTCCTTCTTATCTTATCTTATATGAATACAGTAGGGTTGTTCAAAATTCCCAAAAGTTTTAAAATATCAAAAGAATAAGTTTCCTGCAAGCTGGGTGCTTAACGTTAACATTTAAAGGTGGTACCTCGAATTTAAGGGTTTCTAAAGAGCACTTACGCAATTTTTCCGTAAAATCGCGAATAAAATAAATAAAACTTAATTATTCATGATAAAAAAATTTTTGGCAATTTATTATTCTACTAGAATTGATAATCAGTTGCATCCTAACCATCAACAAAATTTTTTTTCGAGATAACAAGTGTATAAGTAAACATTCTGGACTTTTTTAATTACCTCAATCTATGATGGTTGTTCAAAAACCAAAATTATTTTGAATCTTTATTCCAGTATCACCAGAAAAATTGGTACACCATAGAATATCAAAATATGGAAGTTATAGCAGTATCTGTAATGCATCGCTTTACTAACATTTTAAATGGGATTTCTTATATTTTTATGTAGTTTACTTCAGGTAATATACGTCATAGGTACTGGTACGTAATTTTGTGTGAAAGCTAACATAAAGACCGTTAATTTGCGTTGTGGCAGCAAGTCTAAGGACATTCTGATCGGAAATTATGACCAATTGGAATTTATAAAAAACAATTAGGTGGTAACTGGGAGATTACAAAATATTGAAGAAAATTTGGCTTGTATTCGCAGTCTCCCATTTACCACCTAATATTTTATCGTTATATTCGAGGTAGCCACCTTTAAATGTTAACGTTAAGCACCAAGCTTGCAGGAAACTTATTTGTTACAAATACACACTTTTCAGACGCTTACTTTTGATATTTGGAAACTTTTCGGAATTTTGAATCACCCTAGTATACAGGATATACACACACGCATTGGCAAAATTATGTATATTTGTTAAGAATGTTATAGTTTCTTAACGGAACAATTTTTTATTAATCTTAAATGTCGGGGAGGGGGGGGGGGGTCGGACTCGGCAGTCCTATACAGGGTTGAGCTTCGCAGCGCGCGAGGCAGACAAACCGTATTTGAATTCCCATTTTATATTTTATATTCTTTGCTCCAATAGTACAATATCATGAGAATCTCTTATTCAAGTTTGTATTTACTAAATCGTCGTATAAAAATGATTTGGTCCTTTTGCGTGTCTAATCTAAATCTATATTCGCAATGAAAACTATCCTTATATTTGTCGCGAGGCTATTCCAATATTGGCCTAAACACGACTATCAACAAAAGTGGAGCAAAGCAGCCTACTCGGATATTGGGCTGGAAAACGTGGCGGAGATACGACGGCAGCGTCGCCTCATCCTCCCTCGCTCAAGACTTTTCTTCCCCTCCGTGACGTTACGATGATTGTTGCTTCGTGTCACTCCTGCAGTTTGTCAATGAGCATGGTAACTGCAGGAGACCCACGAGCCGCACGTGTACACCGATCGCGCGATATGAGAAGTAAGTTCCGAAACAGCACCATTGCGAAAGATAATATTCTTGTGGCCCCGAAAACTGAGGCTGAAATTAAGTGTCGGAAACTTCTTGAGTTTGGGTTTTTCGTAGATTATATTTTAAATAATCCAGAAACTTCCGTCACTTAACATCCCCTCCCCCCCCCCATACTTAAAATGGCGAATTCTGATTAATGTGAGGAAATAGATTTTATGCAAATCTAATCAAGTACGACCAGGTTAATTTTTCTTTTTCATATCTCAAAATTGTCATTCATTCATGAACTTAAATATGTGTCACGCATAAAGATGGAATAAAGCCTATAACAAAAGTTATTTACAATAAGTTAAGTTTAAGACACTTTTAAGACATAAAATCTCTGAAAAATGTGTAATAAGTGTCATAACTATTTATTTAGGCTTTGTCCCACCTTTCTCTACGACACATATTAAAGTTCATAAATAAACGAAAATTTTAAGACCTGAAAAAGAAAAATTAATCTAGTCGTATTTGGTTAGATTTACATAAATAGGTCCTATTTCTTCACTTCAATCAGAATTCGACATTATAAGTTTTGAGAAAATCCAGTCATATTCTTCATAGAATTTGCAAAAAAGAACTTTGTTACAATTTTTTTTTCTAAACCTCAAGAACTTCAATTCAGATTCTTACCTGCGAGAAGTATGTACCTGATGAGAAGGATCGCCTTATGACTTGCCTATTGTTCGCAAACTTCCCTAATACTCTTATAGATGTCGATCTTAAGCTATTATGAGTCAGTTAGGCTAGTTTCAAAACAAAGTACGTTAGTGTAGCGTCTGTATATCGTAAGAAAACAACGCTCTCATTTTCGCTTTCAAAACTATATATTTGTGAAAGTTTTAATTATTTATTATTACGTTGAGCAAAATGAAAACAGAAAAAGTGTATGCAGGAAGAAAAGGCACAAAAAATAACTATCCAACACGGCATCGGAGCCGTAAATCAGCGAATCGTCCGATGAATCGATATGAAGCTGAAGGGTATTCCAGTGGCGTCAGTGCATCGGCAAAAAAGCTGAAGACATCCGAGGACGATTTCGATGTAAATTATACATTTGGATACCGAATCATTAACTTTTTGGCAGGTGCGGTTCTAATATAACTTTTCATGAACGAAGTTCTCGGGGCTTCGGCTTCAAAATTGTGATTGTTTGCCCAAAATGTCCAGAAATTGTTATACCTAACAGTAAATTTATAAAAAATGCATATGAAATTAATCGTCGGATGGTGTTAGGAATGCAACTGATAGGAGTAGGACTGAATAGAATGATGAAATTTTGTGCGTTTATGGAATTACCACGTCCTGCTTTCCAATCTTTCTACGATAAAATAGTGAATCTCATTTCAATAGCAATATCAACAGTTCGTGTCACTGTTTGGAACTTCGCTCCGAAATCCTACTCGAGTGGCAAGAAAGTTCTGGATATTGCCACTGATATTGCAGTGTGCCATTTTAATGATGGCCTGAAATGTGTCCTTCGAATTATGAAAGCTCTGAAGATGGATATAGGTCTGCAGGCTTACAATTTTTGTTGTGAAACCGACGATAAGCGCATCAGACACGCTGAGCGCTCTCTGTCCGACGCAGCGAAAGAGGCGAGATCGAACATAAAAGCGATAAGAAAAGAAGACGAGGAGGAGAATTTGCATTTGGAAGGGCAGCTTTATGATCCTGGCATTGTAGACTAACGGTAAAAAATTTTCTTTAAATGATTTCCTCATTTTTTTACGTCCGAAACTGATTTTGAAACTTTAAGTTAATTTTTCTCGAAACGAGTTTTTCTCAACGGGCACGCAGCTTAACTTGAACAGTTTTCATCCGATCCATTTATAATTTTAATCATATCTTAATTATTATATTTCGAAGTGAATAACGTAGAGGATTTTTAATAAATTGATTTAAACAATTTTTATAGACAAAACCGTACTTTTTTCATGAAAATTTTTAATTTATTTTCAATTCACTGCCAAATTTGCAAAAATTAATTTTTAATTTATCTTCAAAATCCCCTACGTGATTCACTAGCTATTAACATCAAGAATAAGTGGATTTTTATTGTTCCAGGTTGAAATGTGCGATTGGTACACTGCGTGCCGCTGAGCGCTTCCAGTGCAAGAGGCCTCAAAAGTCGGCTATAAATCAGCCATTTTGTATTTTTTTTACTCAATTTTTTTTAAATATACTATAATATTAGACTAATAATATATCCAAATATAATTACATGATCGTTAATATAATTTCTTTATAACCTTTCTTTCAATTTAAAAAAATGGGTTAAATCGATAAAAAAATACCCTAAAAACGCTTTTTTTTCGCTATTACAGTGGTGTTACCCCTTAACGAATCGAGAATACAAATAGAGAACATCGTAACTAAAAGGATCTGACCATTTGACTTGCAGGGATCGTTATTTTCTTTTCCTACCGCTAAAAAGATTTTAGTTTTAAAGTATCAACAAATTTATTTATAGTTGTGTGATTAAATGATTATGTCATAACATTATAAAGTATTATTTTAACCCGATGATTGCCAAATTTTTCTTAGACAAAGAAAATTATTTTCTTTTGTTTAAATTACTTTTTTATATAAAAAAAAATTGATAAAATGCGCAATTTTGAGCGTTTCCATAATTTTGCATATTTTCTTCTTTTTTTCGGCCGCATGAAATCGGTTGTCATGTTATTTCGGGTGGAAAAATGTTTTTTATATTTATGAAATAGCACTACATTTTTTCAGAATGTTTTCTTTTATAATAAAAATGTTATTACAATATTTCTTGAAAAATAGGTTGGGCCATATATTGACGTTTCGGGTATAATGATTTATATATCGAGAAATAGCTCCATTGGATGAAACTACGGATACTAGGCTTCATTCTTTGGTACCGGAAAACACCTCCCAAAGTTTCATCAATCTCCGTTACCCGGAGGTTTGACACTTTCCTTGTAAGACATAGTGAGACTAGTTGACTTCAAATATTATTATTTAGTGTTTAATTAAAAAAACGTTTGGATGCTCTTTATAAAAACGTTTGTTGCATGTAAGATGTTTTTTTTTTAATAAAACCGTTTTAAATAAAATGAAATTTTTTATTAAACATAATAAATATTGATTTTTTACATAAGAATTAAAAAAGAAAGGACAGTCATTGACGATCAATTGACCGTCATTTTTTTGGTCAATTGAGCATTAGTAAAAACGACCGTCGTTCCACAACACTAGTTACAAGTTTGTTTAAACTGTTTTTACTAGTGCTTAACTTGACTTACCAACTGAAGAAAGTTTGATGAGGAATGTTACTTGCGAGAGCCTTATTAATTGCAATGATTCTTTCGATTGATTATTTTTTTTTATTGTTGCATGATCGCTCTTCGCCACCAAAGGATTCGGTATACAGTTGCTACGATGTCTCCAAATGATTCGGACTGACGAATCTTGAGTTTGCGACTCCCGCAGGACTTGTTTTGAGAGTTAACTTGCTTCTCTCTCAAAACAATAATTGGTACGATGGTTCAGATGATCTCTGAGATCTATCAATCGGTTTAATCACATGAGAGTCATTCTCTTGTTATGTTCATGCTTAAACATGAGATGTTGTGATCTTTTCATCTTATGCTGTTGGTTTATGGCTTCCGGTCTCTCTGTATGTGTTATTAAGGTACTTGGTTTTTGGTTCATTGGATGGGATTCGTTGCTATATGATTTGCTCTTTCCTTTCTTGTGTTGCATATCTTTGATTGAATAGACTGAATTATAAATGTGAATGAAAGAAAACTTGCTTGTGTACTTGGTATTTTTGGTCCTTTTTGGTCTCTGGCTTACAATATTGTCCACGAGGATTACGGCTATGTGCGGAGTTTTCTCGGTGCATAAGTTTTCGCGACCTGAAAGGAGCGCAAAAACGCGAAGGCTAGTTCTCTCGCAACACGAATAGCAATCTACCTCCGTTTGCCTGATTTAACAATAACAAATAAACTATATTCTGAAATAATACTGAACAAGGAAATTATAACGAAGATGACAATAGAATATTAACGATGAATTTAACAATTACGCGCAGGTCGAGCGTCGCATCAGCACGACCATTGCTGAGCATGGCGCCGTATTCAGAGAGAGATTCGAACACGCGCGGGCCTCTCCTATCGCGGGTTATTAGGCATCCCTTATATCCTGGGGCACGGCACACTATTCGTAGTGTGGCCCTTACGCCCGGGCTAGCCCTTACCTCTATTAAATAGAGTGTGTGGATTGGAAACGGAACGCCGCTGACGAAGCATCTCTATCTCTCTCTCCCGGTCTCTCTCTTTTTCTCTCTCCCTCCCTCTCTCTCTCTCTCTCTCTCTCTCTTTCTCTCTCTGTCTCTCTCTCTTTTTCTCTCTCTGTCTCTCCTCTTTCTCTCTCTCTTTCTCTCTCTCTCTGTCTCTCTCTTTCTCTCTCTCTTTCTCTCTTTCTTTCTCTCTCTGTCTCTCTCTTTCTCTCTCTCTCTTTCTCTCTCTGTCTCTCTCTCTTTCTCTCTCTCTCTGTCTCTCTCTCTGTCTCTCTCACTCTCTCTCTCGCTGTCTCTCTCTCTCTCTGCCTCTCTCTCTCTCTCTGTCTCTCTCTCTGTCTCTCTCTCTGTCTCTCTCTTTCTCTCTCTGTCTCTCTCTCTCTCTCTGTCTCTCTTTCTCTCTCTTTCTCTCTCTCTCTGTAAGTACAGCTTAACGCATCCGATATCGCTCCGCTTCAAAAGTCTGCCTACTGCCGCATATTGCTTCCGGGCATATTAATTTCAGTTGACTTGTACGCGCCAGATTCCAAGCTTCTGCCTCACATAAAATCCAACTCAGACGTGCAAGGCTTGCATTTTTATCTGCAATTGATTGTCAACCGCTGCAACGCTTTGAGGTTATTTTTCTGACTTGGCTTTGGTTCCATTTCCACGTATTGTTTGGTGCGCATGCGTCGGTGACCTTCGCATTCTTGGAATTGGGCCTTGAGACGTGGAATTGCGGCTTGATTCGTGGATATACCGCGGTAGCAGCGCATCGTTGTCCACAGCTCTGAACATGACTTGGCATCACCGGAGCTGACACCAACACACTCGAAGCACACACATATCTGCGGACGGCGAACCATCGACTTGTCTGCTTCACAGCTGTCATCGAACCGAGTGAGTGCGAGATAGACTGCGTATCGATTTTAAAGGTTTATGAATCGTAATGCCTAAACTTACTCGCTTAACACCTACGGTACATAATTACTCACATAACTAGAGTGTATTACCATAGTATAGCTACACAAATTATTTGCGTGTCTACTATAAATTAATAAGCGTCGTAAAATTTTGTGAAAAGCGATAATAGCAGCGAAGTACCGCGCGCATACCTGTATTGCTCTACGATCTGTATCATACTGTTTGTTATATAGTTTTGTGTTGCATGCTTCGACTTACAGAACCAAGCATTAAAAATAACTTAGAGAAATTTAAGAAAATTCACACATTACAATAAGCTAGGCCTAGTTATTTTCGTAAATTTTTGTCACTAAAGTACGGTAATTTTATCTATACTACACATGCATAAGTGCAAAAAGTGCAAAAGAAAAATTGTTTTTAAACATCGTCAATGTTCTGAATGCCGTAGTACATTCCATCCGGGTTGTATTTTCGGTTTTATTGTAAATAAGCCAACTGATCATTGCTGTGTTCGCTCTTTCCGAGATAAACTTCGTCGACATAGTCAACCTTTAGATCCGTGCGATCATTAGTTTATGATTCTAGTAGGGGTATTAATGTTGGTAATCTGGACTTATCAACGTTAGTGACCATATACCTAGTGTGAGTGAAAATACAGCTCCGGAACTTATAGAAGTAAGCACTTTCACTGAATCATTTTCTCGCGTCAACGATAAAATGTCGGAAGGTTTACCGCAAGGGTGGGAGAATTTTACTACGGCACAACAATTTTCTGCGCTTTTTAACGCCATGAATAGTAATAATGCCAATACGAACGAGCGGTTTAATGAATTAACTGAAAAAATAAATACTTTCACTACATCTTTGAGTGAACAAAATGTGCTCTTAAAATCTCTTGAAGTAGAAAATGCTACTCTCCGTAATGAAATAGACGATTTAAAAGACTTGCGTGCCCGAGCTAACCCAAGCACGGAAATGAAAATTACGGGTATCCCTACTACGTCAAAGATACCATTACATGAGCTCACTAACAAAATTTTACATTATAGAGTTAGGTTCATTGACAACTGATATTCTAGAAATACGTGAGTTTAAACAAAAAAACCAAAACTCTTCTAATGAAATGGAAATGCAAAATGTTCACTTAAGCGACGATGATAATAATGCGAGAAATAAGGGGGGAAAAAAAGGATAAGATACCGACTTTTTCTTATATTGTTAAATTTAAGTCGTCTAGTATACGCATTAAACCACGCATTAAAAGTTAAGCGAGAATTCGGCGAATTGTTATTTTCCGATCTTTACCAGGGCGCTGATAATCTAATTATAAATTTATATGAAATGTTGCCTTTAGTTATTCACAATCTTTTGTATCTAACTAAAGAGAAAGCTAAACAGTGCAAATATAACTACGTTTGGACACGTGAAGGCAATATTTATGTTCGGAAAAATGATAATTCTGATAGAATTTGCATAGTAACCGAAAATGATCTTGATAAATTATTGTGACTGCCCACACATTCTACCTCACTAGCACAATCCTTTTGTAGACATTCATTTTTATGAGTTGCTCAAATTAATGCAAATTCAATAAAAGATCACCTAAATGAAATCGAAATATTTCTTATTAATAAAAATATCGATATACTGTCCATATCCGAGTCCTGGCTTACGCCTAATAAAGAAGAATCTCTCTTTACCATATTGAATTTTAATCTAGTTCGCAATGATCGATGCCTCTTAGCGACTAGTGGCAAACGTACTTATATTCAAGCTGGCGGAGTCGCATGCTATATTCGGAATGGAATTTCATACAAGATACTTAGTGCTCCACAGATAAATAATTTGAATGACATCGAATACCTACTTGTTGATATTAGTTTAAAAAATAATAAACATGTTCTTTTTGCCTCAATTTATCGTCGACCTAAGGGTAATGTTCTAACGAGCATTTTTGAGTCATTTCAAAAATATGTACATCTCTACTCGAATGTTATTCAAGCTGGGGACTTGAATTCGGATTTGTTAACTAACAATTTCTATGGGCTGCATTTGCATAATCTTATTTCTGAAAACTGTTTATTTCTTGTACCAACTGGTGCGACACATCATAAAGATAGTTCGGATACATGGCTCGATGTTATACTTACTGACTCTTCAAGCAAATCTTCGAAAAATCTGAAGCACCATTTATTAATTGCCACGATTTCATAATAATCGATTATAAATTGGATAATCCTATTAATAAGAACATCACAGTGACGTCGAGAGATTTTAGAAAATTCTCTTCAAATCTATTTTCCAACGATATATGTGCTTGTTTGGAGGATATGTGTGAGAGATTCGGTAATAATAATGATGTAAACATTCTGTTAGATGAGTTCAAATCTAAGGTCGTTGAAACACTAAATGTACATGCACCAATTAAAACCCGTCATATTCACAAAAATGCTGCTCCGTGGTTAACTAAAGAAGTCAAAGATAAATGTAAATACCGAAATAGACTATATAAAGTGGCTAAACGCACGAAAAACTCATCCCTTCTCTTAGAGTATAAAGCATTACGCAAACAGCTTAAAAAGGAGATAACTTTAGCCAGAAATTCCTATATTACTCGATCGTTAGCATCCATTTCGGATAAATCTAAATGTTGGAATCTACTAAGTAAATTTGGCATAGTGAAGAGTCAGTTATCATCACCTTTGCATATTTTTACTGCAGATGGAACTTATTCGCTATTATTCCTCAGCCACATGTTGTCACCCACCTTGTTCAATTACAAAACTTCGGGAAATACCCGTGATACCGTTATGTGACAGCGAGCTTAGTTTTTCTTTTAGACCAGTCGACAGAATACAAGTCCACCAAACAATGTTGTCGTGCCTTCCTAAAGCTAAAGGACGTAACTGTGATACTATTATTAGTCCCTTTTTTTACTGATCTTTTTAATATGTCCATATCATATTGTACATATCCTACAGAGTGGAAAAAGTCACTCATAGTTCCTCTTAGTAAAGTTCCTTCGCCTGGCTCCCCAGCAAATACAAGACCAGTTGCTAATTTATCGCATTTTGCTAAAGTATTTGAATCTCTCATGACGCAACAGCTTACTGAGTATCTTGAAGTAAATTCACTTCTTTCTCTATACCAGTCAGGGTTTAGAAGTAATTTTAGTACGCAAACGGCACTATTGAAACTTACCGAAGATATCCGTCGTGGGATCGAGAAGGGATTGGTTACAGTCCTACTACTTTACGATCTAAAAAGGGCCTTTGACTCCATAAATCACGAGTTACTTTTGAAGAAGCTTAGAGAACTTAACTTCTCTGATGAAGCTATTAGCTGGTTACACTCGTATTTAACAGGTCGATCCCAAGCTGTGATTAATCTTGATGGTAGTTTATCTGATTTTATGGAAAACTCTTCAGGCGTACCACAGGGTTCAACTCCGGGCCCAATTATTTTTCTAATATTTATTAACATGCTAGTACTAGTCTTAGTTCATTGTAAAGATAATTGCTTACTTTTTGCGGGCGATTTCCAATTTTACATACAATGTGAGCCAGCTGAATTACCAGCTGCGATCTCTAAATTAAATGAGGATGCTGCTGCTGTAGTAAATTGGGTTAAATCGAACGGACTAATTCTTAATGTAGATAAAACGAAAGCCTTGCTTTTTGCATCCGTGCAATATCACATGCGTATTAATAAGAACAATTTTCCACCCATAGTAGTCGATGGTTCAATCATACCACTCGTAAGCACAGTGAAAAATTTGGGTGTTATTCTTTGTGAAGACCTGTCGTGGAATGCTCATATATACCAAATTTGCTCTAGGGTTCACAATGTTCTTTATCGACTAAGATTTAGAGGTAGATGTTTATCAAGTCAGATTAAAACACAACTAGTCAAGGCACTAATATTTCCTTACTTTGACTATGCTTGTCTAGTATTTAGTGATCTTTCGCAATATCTTGCTGTTAAACTCCAGCGACTGTGCAAGATTGTCATACGATTTATATTTAGTCTAAGACGCGATGCGACATTGAAACCGTAATATAAGCAGCTAAATTGGCTATCCCTCGCTGAGCGTCGAAAATATTTTTTAGGAGTCACTACTTATAAAATATTAACGGTGTCGAGACCGGAATATCTTCTTAAGTTTTTTCCGGAAATCAAAGATGACACACGTCGTTCTGAAATACTGAAATCTTCAAATTTTGTAATCCTCCTAGTTACAACGAGAACTTATAGATGCACATTTTCTATTCAAGCTATGGAACTATGGGATACTTTGCCTATCGCTATCAGACTCAAAAAAACTGTTGAATCGTTTAAAATGGCATTATACGAATGTCTTATAGGATTAGAACACCCATAGGTGTGAATAGAATTTAATCTAATTAATTATAATGTTAATATTAGTTTTATACTCATGCATTATACATTGCGAATATATTAACTGAGAGGCTATTTTTGTTATTAGTATTAATTTGTAATAATAGCTATTTACTATACTGTCTCTCTCTCTCTCTCTGTCTCTCTCTCTTTCTCCCCCTCTCTCTCTCTCTCTCTCTCTGTCTCTCTCTCTGTCTCTTCGGCCCATCAAGAGCCATATTCACACAGTCACTCACCACCGGCTCCTATCCAGCCTTATGGAAAAGATCATTACTAATTCCTCTGGCTAAGATCAAATCACCCCTCTACCCCGTCGATACGAGATCTATCTCCAAAATATCCGAATGCTCCAAAGCACTCGAGCGACTTAACCGTGAGCAGTTAAGCGCATATCTCGAAAGAAATGGCCTTATTGATCCCAGAGAAGCAGGCTTTCGAGTTGCACATAGTACTAAAACAGCCCTTCTTGGACTTCTAGAGGACATTTGACGCGAAATAGACAAACGAAAAATTACTTTGCTGATACTCTTTGACTGTTCAAAGGCTTTTGATACCACCCCTCACGATATTCTCCTAAAAAAACTACGGCGCATGAACTGCTGAAACGTCGTTCTGAGATGGTTTTACAATTTCCTTGACGACCGGTTGTAAGCGGTTATAGACCAAGGCAGTACTACGTCCGATTGGCTAGCAACGTTCAGTGGTGTGCCCCAATGATCCGTATTTGGCCTTCTCCTATTTTAGATTTTCATTAACGGTCTCTCAAGATCGTTAGTTTACTCTGATCAAATGATTTTTGCAGACGACACTCAGATATTTTACTCTTGTTTCCCTACCGAGTTCGAGGATGGTCTTACCAAAATCTCACGTGATTCCCAGGCTACAGCAGATTAGGCCTCGGAAAATAGTTTAAAACTTAATCTTTCATTTCTTTGGTAGCATTCCCTACCGAGGCCATGTGACACCCTACCGACTTGAACTAGGGTGGCTTTCGGCTCAGAAACGTCGAGAATATTTTATCGGTTCACTCGCCTACAATGTAATCGCCTATGATAACCCCACCTATCTCTGGCTGCATTTCAAATTCCTGAATACGAATGTCATTTAGCGCTCTAAGCGTCGGCAACCAGATCGACTCGTTTTTGCAACTCCCAGAACAGAAGCTCAGCTCAACTCCTTCCTTGTATCGGCCTCGTACCTTCTTAACTCCCTTCCCCATTTCAAATTTAATCGTTTTCAATACCAGTCATTATTTCACACTTATTCAACGAGCTTCTCCTCAGAGACAAGTCGGATTGGGCATTTAAATCAAGACTACAAGCTAAATTATAACGTAGTTCTACACGATTTCTACGTTTACGATATTGCTATTCTAAGTTATTATCTCGCGATTATGTGTATCGACTATTCTGAAATCCTACTTATTGTAATGGATTCATTGTCTTAACGATTGTTTGGATTGGATGGGGTTATACCCCGCGGCGCGTTAATGAATCTAATCTAATCTCTCTCTCTCTCTCTCTCTCTCTCTCTCTCTCTCTCTCTCTCTCTCTCTCTCTCTCTCTCTCTCTCTCTCTCGTTGCTGGCCACTAGCCCTGTCGCATTCCCTTCCATTGTCGCCTCGCCGCTTGCTGCTGGATGCTTCTTGCCTCGCCTGGGGTGTAGCCTTTGTCACCACCAGTCGTTCTTGCACCCACGCACGCGAGGATCACCGTACACAGCACAAGTGCGAACACGTGCAGCTGCGAAGCGGGAGAATTGCTAAGATGGTGGCTACCGAACGCAAAGCGTGGTGCGCGGCGCGATAGCGTTAGCGATAATGGCCTTTCTCCGTGGCCTCGACGGCATCTCGCCGCCTCTTCTCTCTCGTTTCTTCACTCGGCGCTCGGGTCTCTTCGCTCTTTTCCCTCGCCTCTATATGGGCATTTCCTGCCGGGCTTAGCACGGCACTCTCCCCCCCTAGACCCAGAACCAAGAGAACGTCAGCAGTGTTACTTGGCAAAACTCTCTTCACTATGCCTGTCCTTGTGAGGTCGCCTTTCTGCACAGCATCTTCGGGGATCGCTAGTAGGGCGTGCAGCCGTCCTGCCTCAATCGTCACAGCTCGGTCCAGATCCACGTATCCGCGTTCACGCTGCTTTTCGGGCGTGTCTGAACTGTCGCTACTATCTGATTCGAAGGAACTACTACTTGGACTTTCTATGCTAGAAGGGCTACGTCTCCGGCGTCTGTTGCATGTCATGTCGCTTTTTACATCATTTTCCCTGACGTCCTTGTCGGTCCGGTCCCAAGTGGAGTAACCTCGCTTCCGGTGCTGTATATGCCTCCGCGGTGTATACCCCGAGTCACTATCAGAGTTCGATGAGCTGCAGTATCGAGAGATTTGTAGTATTTGGTCATGACTGACTACCGTCGATCCCGGGCCTGGGTTTGACGTTCCTTGCAATCTTGCTGCCGAAGTTCGTGCCCATGACGGTTGTACGTCTGCATTCGAGGATAGTCTCATTGACTGTGTGGTCGCTGCTACATGTTGTTTTGAATCAACTGGACCGGTGAGACCTGTGAAACTTGGCATCCTGGTACAGGAATCGTGCATGACGGGCCTTCGTGAGTACTGAACGCTGGGTGGTGCCATTTCTTCTTGCATCGATGTAGCGGTGGTAATGGTGGTGGTTGCGCAACTATTGTCCGATTGACTGCTACCTGTGCTCTAGACTCTTGTATCTCCGCTACTTGTCTTGACGTAGTAAGCGGCCTCACGTCTTGGCTGTCTTCGGTCCCTGTACTTTGGCTTTTTAAAGTTTTGGTCGACTTCCTAGGTCTTTTAGCCCTTTTTCTCGTGAC
The DNA here is from genome assembly GCA_949152435.1 of Gastracanthus pulcherrimus. Taxonomy (NCBI): domain Eukaryota; kingdom Metazoa; phylum Arthropoda; class Insecta; order Hymenoptera; family Pteromalidae; genus Gastracanthus; species Gastracanthus pulcherrimus. The sequence continues at coordinate 88,919,500 of OX424575.1, forward strand.
CACGGGTGTGGGAATTTCCTCGTATGACTCCTCTCTCATAGTTGTAACCGTAGTCGCCAGTAATTCCTCCGGTTGTATTTCATCCACGGACGGGTCCCATGATACGTCAACATGATGCTACCCTGTCCTTATACTGACTCGAAGAAGTCTGTCTCTGAGTAGGTCTGTTGTCCCAGATTCGCTCAATCCCATTTGGTCCAGGATTACTATCAGTTCGCTCGGGTCCATCCCATTTATTCTAGTTGATACTGCCATTCGCTGGAGTATGCGTGGATCCTTCTTTGCTGCTTGTCTTGTGTTCATTTTGTACTTTACTCGTACACAAAGGGAAGAAAACAAAAACAGCGGTTTGGTCGCTAGTTACACTCTACAGTTACTGCAATATTCGCTAAGTTGGGAGAGCCCGCCCAAGTCTTTGGAATCTTCTCAAAGACGGGAATTTAACTTGCAGTACCTGGTGCACGTGAATGGAGAGGTCGCTAGTAAGGGAATCGGTCTTAACTCTTTTACGAGACAATTTTTCTGCCTAACTACTGTGTCACTAATTTTCAAATTTTATAATGATTTATAATGATTATACAGGGTGTCAATTAAGTCCCGGGACGGCTGAATATTTTCTAAAGTACTACTTTTCTGGAAGAGGTCAAGGTCATTCCTTAAGTAACTTTGAACAAGGAACCCAACGGTGACCTTGGATTTGACCTTGAACCTCATTTTCAACGTTATTTTGAGGTCAACCTCATTTTTTCAAACGGGAACCCCTATTTTTTATAGCGGAATCGGAAAGAGCGGAAAATTTTACATCCGGATATGTATTGAGGTATGGGGTTGAGGTAACCCCTAGAGGTCAAATAGAGGTCAAATAATGACTTCTTAAAAATCTCGCGAGTTCAGTGGTAAAACAAAACAAACAAAGGTCATACCCTAGGTAAATCTTTACGGGGTACCCGACGGTGACCTTGGATTTGACCTTGAACCTCATTTTCAAGGTTGTTTCGAGGTCGACCTCATATTTTCAAATGGAAACCCTTTTTGATACCGGATTCGAAAGGAGCGAGAAATTTCAAGTATGGATGTGTTGAACAAGGGATGTAATTGTGACCTTCAATTTGACTTTGGACTTGACCTTGAAGGTCATTTGAAGGTCAACTGGTTTTTTAATCGGAAATCCCAGTAATAATACCGGAAACCGATAGAGCGAGAAATTTTACATTCAGTCCTTATTCTCACTTTTAGCGTTACCCAGAAACAACGACGTGGACGTAGTAAGATCTGTGTCCTTTGGGGTGATTGATTAATGTGAGTCCCCTTGCCTCTCCCTTAGAGGTCCAAAGTTTAATGGCAATAACATCTTGAATTTGAAGAAAATGAAATTTCGGTAGTAGATCCTAACTCAGCGACCCCAAAAATCCCCGAGTACTCATTTCTAGACAAAAATGTGCTGTTCCCAAGATTTTCATCCGCCATCTTGAATTCGCCATTTTGGATTTGGAAAAATCGAAATTTTAGTAGTAGATTCTAACTCAGCGACCCCAAAAACCCCCAAGTAAAATATTTCAAGACAGAATAGTCACTTAAAAGGAATGTTTACAAAAGAAAATGATTGTTAGATAAAATAAACGTTTGTTAAAATGGTCATTATTTGACCTCTATTTGACCTCTAGGGGTTACCTCAACCCCATATCTCAATACATATCCGGATGTCAAATTTTCCGCTCTTTCCGATTCCACTATAAAAAATAGGGGTTCCCGTTTGAAAAAATGACGTTGACCTCAAATTAACCTTGAAAATGAGGTTCAAGGTCAAATCCAAGGTGACCGTTGGGTTCCTTGTTCAAAGTTACTTAAGGAATGACCTTGACCTCTTCCAGAAAAGCAGTACTTTAGAAAATATTCAGCCGTCCCGGGACTTAATTGACACCCTGTATGTATATTTATATATATCTGTTACTCTGGAGATTACCGTATGTTTACTTTTGCTAAAAGGACAAAAGGAGATAAAACAAAGAAAATAGCTTCTTTTCTTGAAGTCTTCTTTATCGCTTCCTTTAGCTGAAAATGCCTACTCGAAATTTGCTTGCCTAATTCTTGAGTAGCTGCTGAAATACTCTGACGCAAATCTAATAAAGTCGCTATTCAGTCTTCAGTAGTTCTTGGTATGCTCTTCTTGTTCATATCTGGAGTAATAATCTGAGGTTTCTTCTGGGTCGCAATCAAATTTCAGTAAATAATTCCCAATACAATCAATTAAATAAATATAAATATGTGTAATAATCAATTTTTCCTTTGACACAGTAGTTATAATAACAACTTTAGTTGTTGTATTTTTATACACAATTTCCAGCAGTTGTTAGAAAAATTTTACTCTTAACCAAATTATAAATCGTTCTTACTAATCGATTTGGGGGTAGTAGCACAGCAAATAATATTTTGTGGAGGTGTTCGCAAAATAAATTTTCCTTATACGGTGGTGTGACTCCTACTCTACTACTTTAAAAATTCGTCGAAGAGGTTTGAAAAATAGGTCGAAATTCAGAATAATTACATACAATTAATTCATCTTTCACTCAAACTCATTACCTCAAATTTCACTAAATCCCCAAAACAAAGATTTTCTGAATTTGTCTCCTATTTTCCACACCTTCTTTATTTATCGCTATTATACTCAGTGCATCGCCGCAGTCTTCCGCTTACACTAGTATTTCGCTATATTCTTTGGATATCGCTACAATCTTCCTCAAATAACCGAAGAAAAATTTCAATACTCAAAAAGAATCCTACGGAAGGTCCCAATTGAAACGAAAAATTCCTTTACTACACACCAAAAAAAACCGTAAAAAGCCTCAATCAAGAATCGCTCCAAAAAAAAATTCGAAATATTTTCAAGAAAAAACAAAAAAAAAACCTCTTAAAACCAAAAAAAAAAATAAAAAAAAAAAACCTTCCAAAAAGAAAATGTTGGAAAATTTTCAAAGAAAATTACAACAATCTCTTAAAGAAAATTCTCAAAAATATACAAAAAAAATTTTCCGAAAAAAATTCAAAATAAAAAAATTTTTAAAAAATAAGTTTGGAAAATTCTCATAAATATCCAAAAAAAATTTTTGGAAAATTCTCAAAATCAAAAAATTTTCACAAAGAAAAATTTCGGAAAATTCTCAAAAATATCCAAAAAAAATTTTCGGAAAATTCTCAAAATCGAAAAAATTAATAATCCATTAACCCAAGTGAAAATTTTTTAATTCCAATCTATAACCCAATAACCCAAGTCAAAAATTTCAAAGTCCAATCTATAACCCAATAACCCAAGTCAAAATAACAATGGGATTTAATAACGTTGGGACGCGAAATACACGTCACAATGTATACCATTTCCGTCGCAAGAACGGAAATGGCGGAGAAAAAGAAAACGAATTTTAGTGCGCAAAATTTCCATCTGCTTTATTTCGTAAATGAATGAGTCTTCTCCGCAGAAACTTTTCAAGTTGAAGACTAAATAAAAATCTCAAAGAAGTGTCAGCACATTGTTCAACGCTCAATAAGTATTTAGATATTAATATTTAAATTTTTTAAGAGATTAGAAAAAAGTAAAATCGGCGTATATTAAGGCACCGAATCTCCCGCTCAGATTCGCACCGTTTTACACTTATACTTGCCATCGGGCGCTATTGCGCCCCTTGATGTTCTATGGCTGGAATTCATAGTCTTGACTCAAACTCAATCTCAATCTCAATCTCAATCTCAAATATGGTTACTCAACTTAAAACCATTTCTCGGTTGGAGTAGCGTATCTTGGTCTTTTTATAGTTTATATAGTATATTTTACGTAGCCACGAACTTGGAATTTACCAATATGTGCTACTTCTATTAAGAAATTGTTTCCATTTGAGATTGAGATTGAGATTGAGTTCGAGTCACTACTATGAATTCCAGCCTATGATTTGTCATTCCCCTATGAAGCTAAGTGCTAATGAATGGACAGTGGTTTCTCGTTTAATATGATTCACGGCGCGCTCCGATCAAGTTTAAATAAAAAGATCTTGCACCTCGCGAGTTATTTTATAAATCATTCCTGGGATATCTTCCGATGATTTTAAGCCTAAAATGAAAATAATCCCTAGAGGGATTTTCAAATAAACTCGATATTTGATCATTTTCGTAGGTTATCGTGACTATTTTCTATATTGCATCTTGTACGAGCGTAGTTCAATAAGTCTTTAGAATGACCAACAGATGGCGCGCGAATCGCTCCAAATCATCTGTTTTCAGTCAGCACCACTCCCGACTAGATATATGGTGCAGTCACAGTCCACATCTTCTGAGTTTACGTGTTTTTATAACCAATTGAAAAAAAAATTGCTTGTTAAGAAAAATGGAAAAAAACGAGTTCAGAGCGGTAATTATACATTTTCATTTAAAGGGTTTAACTCCATATGAGATAAAAAATGAATTGGACTCAGTTCATGGCACATCTGCCCCTGCCTTAGCAACGGTTTATAACTGGGTAAATGAATTTAAGCGTGGTCGTACATCAATAAGTGACGAACCACGTTCAGGAAGGCCCGTAGAAGCAACTACTCCCGAAATCATCAATAAAATTCACGATATGGTGTTGAAGGATAGAAGATTAAAAGTGCGTGAGTTAGCTGAGGCCACAAGGATATCTATAGGTGCAGTCGTTTCAATTCTACATGAAAAATTAGGCATGAAAAAGCTATCGGCAAGATAGGTGCCGCGTTTGCTCTCAGCTGAGAATAAACGCAATAGAGTGGTCGCCTCTGAGGCTCTTTTGGCGCGCATAAGTCGGAATCCTGAGGAATTTTTTCGTCGATTTGTGACTGTGGATGAAACATGGATGCACCACTACACTCCTGAGACAAAGGAACAATCCAAACAGTGGATTTCCACAGGCGAACCAGCTCCAAAGAAGGCAAAGACCGTAAAGTCAGATGGTAAGGTTATGGCTACAGTTTTTTGGGATGCACGTGGAATTATACTTATTGACTACTTGGAAAAGGGTAAAACAATTACTGGTGAGTATTATGCATCATTATTAGAGCAGCTGAAAGAAGAAATTAAAAAAAAACGACCACATTTGGCGAGAAAAAAAATTCTCTTTCATCACGACAACGCCCGAGTTCACACATGCTTCGTTTCAATGGCTAAAATTGAAGAACTAAAATTCGAATTGGTCGAACACCCACCGTATTCACCAGATTTTGCCCCCATTGACTTTTTCTTATTTCCAAAGTTGAAAAAATGGCTCGGTGGACAGAGATTTACGAACAACGAAGACGTCATTGCCTCTGTAAGTGCTTATTTTGAGGAACTTCCGAAAACGCACTTTTCTGAAGGATTAAAAAAACTTAAAAAGCGATTGACCAAGTGTATAGAGCTCCAAGGAGATTATGTTGAAAAATAAAAAAAAATTTACCCAAAAAAAATTGTTTTTATACTTTATTCTAAAGACTTATTGAACTACCCTCGTATTTAGATTTCTTAGGCTTCAAAAATATATTTCAATATTAGAAATAAGTTTATAAATTCTTAATACTCATTAAACTTTTAAAATTCATATACATTTTTTTAAATACTCCTCAAAAATTAAATTTTTTAACTTCTTATTTCAAATATTTTTCTGCGCGCTCGAAGTTTCTTTTTTTTTTCTTTCATCCAGGATAAATTTGGTATTCCGTTGCCATGGCTGCGATAAATAAACTTATGCTGATTTTACGGTTAGTAAAAATGCCGAAGGCAAGAACACACGATGAAAATCGTCATCAAATTTGTTTACTTTGCTTTGGAAAAACTAAAGTAATGATTCCTGTAAAAGGAGAATTAAAAGTGCTTGTTGAAAAACAGTTTGAGTACGATACTAGTGATGACCGATTACCTTTCGTTCTATGCAGTAGTTGCAAAAGAGATTTATACAGAATTAGAAACGATGAAGATATAAGTGTGAATCTACCAAAATTTTCTGATCTTCAACCTTTGAAGAAATCTACTAGATCAAGCGACGATGTTTTATGTGCTTGTCATATTTGTGAGCTTGCGAGAAAACCCCCTCCTGGAAAATTTTCAAACTTTGCAAAGAATAATGTTATGCCTCAGCGACATGGAATACTTGTTGATGTGACAAATATAAAAGTTCCAAGTAAGCTATTAAAACATATCTTTTTCTAGTTATAATAACTACAATATAATAATACAATTTTAATCTAGATGAAAGAAAATCACCTTCCGTTGAAAGCCGGTGTAGTTACTGCTTTTTTTTGTTGGGAAAAGGAAAATCTCATAAATGTAACTTTACCGTAGGCTTGGAGAATTTGACTGAAAACATTATGCAAACAAGCCCAAGAGCTACAGATCAAGTAATTTCGTCTTTGCTTAAACGCAAAATGATTACCGAAAATACACAAAATACTACAACTCTATCACTTTCTCAAACACGCGGTAAGCCTCTTAAAGTTGCTATTGGTTCACAAAATAACAAAGCTTTAAGCAAACCTAAGCTTTTTTCTGCAGACGAATTTTTAAAAATCCAGACGAGTTTACATTTGAGCCAAACGAAGACACTTGCGATTGCTACAGCTTTACGAGTAGCTACGAAAAATGCTAAGGTCGTGGAACCGCATTTGAAAAAAAAACTATCAATTAAAAGTCACTGTGTTGATGATTATTTTGGTACTAAAAACTTTGACTTTGTTCACGTCAAGGCTGATAAAGTTTCATCTGCAGCCGAAACAGTCGCTTACTGCACAAATCTTGATGGTTTAATAAAACACATTAAAGAAAAACGCTCATTGTCTGAATTTCACTTGAAGTTTGGTATTGACGGGGGAGGGGGTTTTCTGAAGATATGTTTATCCATTCAATCTACTTCAGAAAATGAAAAGCTAAATAGACACCGGCAAAAGTTCGAAGATGGTATTTCTGCTAAACGGTTTAAAGATTCAGGTGTTAACAAATTATTGATACTAGCATTAGCAAACAGTTCTCAAGAAAATTATGAAAATGTATCGCAGCTGTGGTCTGCAATAAAAATAAACAACTTTCAGGGAACTATTGCGACAGATTTAAAACTTGCTAATATTATGGTTGGCATCATGTCGCATAGCAGCTTTTACCCCTGCACTTGGTGTTTCGCATCGAAAAATGATTTAAGTAGCTGCGGAATACCGAGGACAATAAATAATACGTTTCAAAATTATATAAACTGGCATCAAGCCGGATCTGTCAAAAAAGATGCGAAGAATCATAAAAATTGTATTCATCCGCCTCTTTTATCAACTGATGTTGACAAAACATTTCTTCAGATAATACCTCCACCTGAACTTCATTTGATGCTAGGTGTAGTAAATACATTGTATAGACAATTGTTGGCTGAATTCGAGAAAGACGCTCTTCTATGGGCACAATCATGCCATGTCACTCGTGATATACGTCAGGGTAATACAAGTTTTAATGGCAATTCGTGCAAGATATTATTAGACAAACTTGATTTCCTGCGTTCACGAAATCACAATTTGGGATGTTTGAAATATGTAAATGCTTTTGAGCACTTCAAAAATGTTGTACATGCCTGCTTTGGAAAAAATCTTGACCCATCTTTCAAAGATAAGATTAATGCCTTCAAGCAAAGTTATTTACATTTAAATGTACCAATAACACCCAAAATTCATGCAGTATTTTTTCATGTGCCTGACTTTTGCGAAGAAGTTCAGACGGGACTTGGATTTTATAGTGAACAGGCTACGGAATCTGTCTATACTGATTTCAAATCTGTGTGGGAGAAATATAAAGTTTTTAAGAACCATCCAGAATATGCAGAGAGGTTGCAACGTGCTTTATGTGAATATAATAGTTTACATTCATTTTAATTATTGTACATAATAAAGATTTTTTTTAATGTAATAAAATGATCGCAAAGTTTGAAAATTCGAATACGGTTTTGAAAATTCGAATACGGTTTTGAAAATTTGTATGAATTTAAAATTTTTAATACCTATTGAGCATTTATAAACTTATTTCTGATGTTGAAATATATTTTTAAAACCTAAGAAATCTAAATACAAGATGCAATATAGAAAATAGTCACGATAACCTACGAAAATGATCAAATCTCAAGTTTATTTGAAAATCCCTCTAGGGATGATTTTCATTTTAGGCTTAAAATCATCGGAAGATATCCCAGGAATGATTTATAAAAAAACTCGCGAGGTGCAAGATCTTTTTATTTAAACTTGATCGGAGCGCGCCGTGGATTACTAATCTCTCGAGAATGTTGCGGTGATCTTTTATTAAACAAGCGAATTTTTATTTGTTTTTTTATGAAGATACACATTCAGAAAGAAAATTAAAGATTCATTAATTCATTTTTGTTTTATAAGATTTTATCTATTTTACGATATTTTGAAATCGATAATACAATGCATGATCGTAAGCTTATAATTTTTTGTAATTTATCTTTTGATAAACAATCAATGATAAAAAACATACCTTTTTTTAGCTAATAATTAGAAAAAAATATAGCAATATAAAATTAATGTATTAGAATAAAGAAATTCATATTGTAACAATTTATTTAGATTGAGGAAGCTAAGTGAATTGGTAGCGGTTTTTATATTACAATGTTCTGTAATCGATAATGCAAATTATAAGTATAAGCTTAACTACAATATAGTATAATTAACTGAGTGTAAATGTTTTTGAAGTAGCTCGAAATTAGATATTTTTAGCATAAGAATTATTTGATTGTGTATTGTTGTTATTTCGTTATATAGTAAGTGGTCGTTCAAATATTACGTAACATTGTTTTTGGCGTTTTTGCCAACTTTAGACCTTTCCCCCTCGCCCATGTAACGCATATTCACTGATTTCCCTATGTCTTTAGCAAACACCGTAACGTTAGCAAGGACCCTCCCCCCCCCCCCCCTTGTAAATTGAAATGAATTTCGGTTAATAGCTTAATTTGTCATTTCCATAGCATTTTTATAGTCGTTTTCGTGGAATATCTAGTTTATGCATTTGTCAACGGTAAAAGAATATTTAAACTTTTGAAACGAAAGTTTCTAAAAATCTTGCTATATTTGTATTACATGTATAGCAGGTAGAAAGATTTTTAGAGTAACATTATACTAAACTTAATAATTTCATATCGGAATTATTAATTACGTTTGAGGAAGCTAAATGCAAATGAATTGGCAGTGGTTATTTATTTTAGTGAAAAATTGCTGAAAATAGGGAACTTTTTCGTTCGCGAATGCAGAATGTATCCTTAACCCTTCGTCCGCTACCGTTTTTTACAGCTTCCGATCGCTACCTTGGTCTTTTTTGTCAAGGCCTCTATTTTTTAGGGTACTTATTTTTAAAAAATCTGAAAAAATTCAGAGTTTATAATCAAGGTCTCGACTACATTATCCAATTGTGTTCAAAGATATTTTATACAATTTTGTATGTTTTCTTCTCGTTATATCTCGCATAAATTTAAGAGCGAAATTTCGTCTGGGTCAAAAAAAACCCAGGTAGCGGACGGAGGGTTAAAATGAAATCTAGAACAGCAGCCTTAATTACTTAACTGGAATAACTTAGAATTAAGTTTCGTGCTGAGATAGATTATAATTTAATATAGATTTGCCTTATGCAATGATAGCGCCTCTGTTGATACTCTGTAATCCCGAAACAGACAATATATATGTTGTAAATATGTTTCAGTAATATTTACTTCAACCCACAGGATACTTAAAAAATAGAATAATCTTGTTTATTTTTAAATGACAAATTTGATTCTGATATTTTTCAAATCTAATGCATGTTTTATTTGTAAACAATACGAATAATAAGTAACGTTTGTTTGTTTTAATTGATTTCAGAAATTTCAATATTCAGCGTCGAGGGATGCCATCTTTATACTGAAGCGCGACAAACGTACTCTGATTCTCGGCATACGGCTCTCAAAACTTGAAGGACGTTTATATTTCACTAGCTGAATTTCTCACTATTGAAGTGCATAAACAGTTTGAAAAATAATTTAAGAAAAGAGAAAAAAATAATAAGGGTGCAGAAAAATACTCTTACAATTTAACATATAAAATTCTCCCAAAAGCACGCTGGCTCTCAAAACAAACTGGAAAATAACATAATGTCTTATCCTTGCACTTAGTCAACAAATTTCTAGACTTTGACTAATACCACTCAATCAAATAAAACAAAAAATAAAAGGAAAACTTTAAAACAATGAATTAATAATAATAGCCTTGAAGGCTTGATAAATCTCATTAACATATGTAAACATCGAATAAATAGATATTATGACTAGACATCTTTTAAGAAGTCGAATCGAATAAATAGATATTATGACTAGAATCTTTTATTCTATGAATGATTTCTGGCACAACTTTTTGTAGCTATTTCAAGGCAAAGCTATAGCAGAAGTTTATCTTTTTTTAATGTTAACAGACTTTTTCAACGACATCTGGTTTTATCAATGTTTGTAGTCCAAATTTATACCAATTTATACCAATTTTCAGCTAAAACTGGTTTTATCAATTGCTGTATTTAAAATTTATTCAAATTTATACCAATTTATATGGAATAGTTTTCTCGTTTGAATTATTATTAATAAATATTATAAAACCAAAACAATAACAAAATATGAGAAAGGTGGTAGCAATCTGTAAATAGAAAGAAGGAATAAAATAAAGTTGAGGCGAGCACTGTTATTTGAACGGAGACTAATAAATGTGACTTTCTAAGAAAGCTATTTAATACAATTTTTCATTCTCTTCCTTTGATTTTTCTACTTTGCATCAATGTAACTGACCTTACTTTTTAATATTTTTCTCAATGATTTAAAAGTTAATTTTATTTGTACAAGAATAAATTTGAGAACAATGTCTGATATCTTTATCTCTTTATCGCATAGTCAAGTGCCCAGAGTATAAAGAAGTAATGATTAAAGAAGTTACTTTTAATTGGGATTTTAAATTTACTATGCGACCTGTAGCGGGCTGCTCCCTCGTCGGTCATTTTTCATACGTGGATAGTTCCACGAAAATGGAGCCTTTTAATGTCTTCAGTATTTTCTATATTATTATTATTATTTTAGCATTTAAAATGATGCATACCACAAGTGGTTAGTATGAACTGCATCGGAAAAAATGAGGATCCGATTTTCATTGGCTCCATTAGTGTGGCGATATCAAATATGTAATCTCCAAAGCCTTTTTGCGGTGTCTCCACCGCATTTTTTTACCTTCGTATTATGTTTGTGTATTATTCTGGTTCGAAGGCAATTGTTGGTGTGAAAAGAAACGAAGATTTCTTTCCTTCTCCCAAAATCCCGAGCCTCGTCGCTAATTATTTTTAGTCTGAGGGAATTGCGCTGGATTGCTCTTAGCTCGAGAACGCAAAAGGTATAATTGAAATAAATGATGCACGGCTTAAATTAAAATTTATAATATATTGTCAATAAGAACAAGAAAACCTTGTTATAACTAAATACACTCTCACTATTGTTCACACATACACATACTCTCTCTTTCTCTCTCTCTCTCCCTCTCCCTCTCTCTCTCTCTCTCTCTCTCTCTCTCTGTTATTATTTGTAGTGTTCCTGCAGTGCCTGAATTATTTTTGTATATTTATTTCCGGTTCACATCGCATAATTTTTCTGGATGTAAGCTTTTCATCAAGTGCTGTTTACACCATCTCTGCAGGTACTCAATCTATTTGCCCAGTCATCAAATGGAAATAAGTCTTCAAAGAAAGCAGGAAGCATAGCTACGAGCAGAAGGTACGTGTGTGGATTGTAATTGTATTGGGACTGTTAACTGCTAGACCTGTCTTGCAATGGATTTATTAGCCTGCTCCAGCTGCCACAAGGCTTGGCGCAACTTTAACGCGCTAATTAGGTTCTCTAAGTGTACATGCAAACGTCACTCTGAGTGTATGAAATCTGTGCAAAAAATACGTAGCAGCACTGCTCTTAACTCTTTGCGGGGCAAATTTAATCTAAAAAATCGAAGTTTTTTCATCTTAAATTGTTAATAACTAATTATATAAACAAACATTTGTAAATCTAAGCTCAGGAGTTTATTCCTTAGGTATCTAGGAGTATATAGAAAAATATTTGAGCGATATTGAGCTCAAACTGTCTAAGTTATGCACAAAAAACTGAACAAAAATAGGGTGCCACTATAGCGACCCCCGCCCCGCAAAGGGTTAAATGTGCCCATTACATAAATATTAGTAATAGAACCAACACCAGCATCAAGCAGCCTACCAAAATTCACACTATCATGGAGGAGAGAAAGAGAGAGAGAGAGAGAGAGAGAGAGAGAGAGAGAGAGAGAGATAGATAGATAGATAGATAGATAGATAGATAGATATACTTTTTATTCATCAAAAGACAAAATCGTACAATTTCATGTACATGTAGTTATAATTAAAATATCAGTCGATTTAATGTATTTGTTATCTTAACGTTCACTTATTGCATTTCTTATTAAAATAATATTATTCGCTTTATCAGTTCGTCAGTTTATCAAATTTAAATGTAATGAACTAGTCACAGTCAGATATCACAGAAACACGCTTGGTCAAAAAATAATACATAGAATAAAATAAATAAATACAATAGAGATAACATATAAAAATAAAAGAATACATACACATACTTTGCTAAATTTTTACGTATACTATCACGTCTAAATTTAAAACACACTCATTCATGACACTTTAACAATCACGCTAATAAATACATTCACACCTAACACTAAACATATTTAATAAATAAATAAATTAATAAATAAATAAGTCGAATAAATAAATAAACCAGATAAATAATTAAATTAAATAAATAAATAATTAAATTTAAATAAATAAATAAATTAAATAAATAAATAATTAAATTTAAATAAATAAATAAATTAAATAAATAAATAATTAAATTTAAATAAATAAATAAATTAAATAAATAAATAATTCAAATAAATAAATTAAATAAATAAATAATTCAAATAAATAAATAGCTTAAATAAATATTCGAGTCACCTCTATACATTCTCTTCACCATGTAATTGCTTAAGGTGCCTGCTAAACGCCGTTTTAAATTTACAAAAAGATGGCAGGCACCTCACACTGCTCGGGAGCGAATTCCAGAGGTGCGCACCTTGAACTCTAAATGAGAAAAGGCCCTTATCGGTGCGCGACCCCGGAACCGAGAGCTTTTTCATACCACCCCTACTTGAAGTCCAGGCCTGGTTTTTTTCAAAGAGGGCAGTAAGATATGGTGGCTGCCGCATGACAACCGCTTTGTAAAGCAGCAGCTCCATAAAATACTCCCTCCTCACCTTCAGATCTAACCAGTCCAGTTTTTTCCTGTAGGCGGTGATATGCTCATCTCGCCTAACAGCACATATGTATCTCACACATGCATTCTGTAGACGTTGTAGTCGTGTCTGGAGCTCCCCTGACACGTCAAGAAGAACCACTGAGCAATAGTCTAAGTGAGGTAGTACCAGTGCACATGCCAGCTGCTTCCTCAGTATCTCTGTGGTACTTGAACGGAAAAGTTTTAAGCTATACAGAGCTCTATTTACTTTTCTACTGACCGCATTCAGTTGCGGCTTCCATGTCAACCTTCCGTCCATCACCACGCCGAGGTTGGTGACTGTATCGACAAAGGGAACGTGTACGCCGGTCTGTATCTCAATGCCTTGCAAGTCAAGGTTCTGAACCTGTTTGATGTTGTGCTCAGATCCAAAAATGATCGCCTTTGTCTTGCCGACATTGAGGCGCAGGCCAGCTGACGTTGCCCAGTTCGACACTGCTTGTGCTACAGCCGACATGCGACTGATACCATCACGTAGACCCTTCAAGGTCACTTGTGTGTAGATTTGCAAGTCGTCAGCGTAAAGTATGTGTTCAACACCATCTAAGTCGAGTGCGTCTTGTAAGTCGTTTATGTACAGGCTGAAAAGCAGGGGTCCTAGGACTGAGCCCTGTGGAACGCCAAGATTGGTGGTTAGCCAACCTGAATCCCCGTTTGTGATTGTGACGACTTTCTGTCGTCTCCTCATAATATATGACTTAAGTCACAGGAGAACACTCCTGGAGAATCCCATGCGCATCAGCTTACGCAGCAGTTTAGTGTGTGAGATGGTGTCGAATGCTTTGCTAAAATTAAACATTAACAAAATAGTCAATAGTTTTTTGTTGTTGTTAATGCCTGATCTTATGTATTCCGTCAGTTTCAGTAGTACTGTCTGTGTACTGTGATTCTGTCGAAAACCAGTCTGCATCGGGTCCAAAGTATTATTTTCTCGTAAAAAGTCAGTTATTTGGTCGTGTACTATTTTTTCAAGGACCTTAGAAAGGAAACTCAAAGTAGGGCAATTGGTCGGAAATTTGACACCGTAGATGGGACAGGCTTCTTCTTCAAAGGCACCAACTGAGCTCCCTTCCAAGTTCCCGGAAAAATGCCACTGGACAGAGAGGAGTTAAAGATCTTAACAATATGATCTCCCACAAACGGAAGAGCCTTAGCCACTATACTTTGGGGAATGCCGTCTTCCCCTCTGGCTTGTGATGAGAAGTGGGCAACAGCCAGAACCACGTCCGAGAAGTTGAAAACAAAGCCGTCATCACTGGCAGTGGTCAGGACGTTGTCAAGTTCTTCATCACCCTCATTTTGGGAGATCGACACCCCTGCAAAGTGGGCATTGAGCTCTTCCGGTGAGAAACCATGAAGCTCCTCTCTTGTCTTTGGCAGAAGGCCCAGAGCCTTGAGCTCTTTCCAGATATCTTTCTTATTATGAATCGCTTCAGAAATTTTATTTTGTAAAAATCTTTCCCTTGTTTCCTTCGTTCGTAATTCAGCTTCAGCTGCAAGGCCCTGATACTCTCGCCACAGTCTGTCGTCATTGGTCCGCGCATAGCGTCTTCGTACGGAGTCACGTTTTTTGTAAAGATGTATTAGTTCAGCATCAACCCATGGTGGATTTGTTTTCTTTTTCGGCATGAATTCTTTTAACGGTGCAATTTTATCTATCACAGCCATGAGGTTGACACTGAGGCACTCTAATTGACTGTCAACACCCGCCGCGGGACCATCGATCCGCGACCAATCACAGTCAGCTAGGTGAGACAGGAGGTCGTCTTGCTGGATCGATTTAAAATCCCTGTAGCTGAAAGATTCAACCACAGGGGATGCAGCAGTTTCGACCCCAATCTCGACCTCTATAATGTTACGATGACTGGGAAAAGGCGCCGGCCGATTGTCCCTGCTCAGTACAACGTCATTATTATCTGTCAAGATCACATCAATCCACGTGTGAGAATCCGTGAGATGATGAGTCGCACCATGATCAATTATTTGAAGGTTAAGATCATCAGCCAACCGCCTAACATATATTGCATCGGCTGACGTTCCGAGTAAGTTCGCATTCAGATCTCCCATAATAATTTTGTGACTAAAGTCTTGCGTATGTATCGTTAGTTTGTCTGTTAAGTCAGAGCCCTGTAAAAACGGTACGTGTGGTGGTCTGTATATTAAAGCAACAAAGACGGGGAAGGCTGCCCTGCTGAACACTGCACATTAAATATTCAGGTACAAATGGCCTGCCTTCCTGTGTTGTTGGAGAGCTGCATAGTAAATTGGCCTTGAAAGTGTTATGAATGTACAGGACTAGCCCGCCCCCTAGTTTGTTGCGATCAAGTCTAAGTAGTGAGTAGTCATCGATCTGAATGAGATCACTCCCAACATCAGGGTCAAGGTGCGACTCGGCAACCCCAAAGAGATGGTAGGCAGGACGAGCTGAAAG
Organism: Gastracanthus pulcherrimus; assembly: GCA_949152435.1. Classification (NCBI taxonomy): domain Eukaryota; kingdom Metazoa; phylum Arthropoda; class Insecta; order Hymenoptera; family Pteromalidae; genus Gastracanthus; species Gastracanthus pulcherrimus. The sequence goes on from OX424575.1 coordinate 88,935,321, forward strand.
GTGTTGTTTAATCATGCCAATGTGCCCCATCAGTGAGGTAACATTGACAAAACCTGCCCTCAGTCCCTTACAGTGAACCCCCCCAGCAGTGTCTGAGGATAGTCAATTTTTTGCAGCAGTTGACGGAATTACATTTTTATCAATTACGATTTCATTATCAACGGTTTTTTTACAGTATTTACAGTTTGAGATGGTTGATTACTGGCATATGATGCCACTATTGTCTGTAAATCAGCCGCAGATGAAAATTCATGAGAGACGTCGCCATCGCACCTCTTCACCAGGAAACGGCCCCCTCTATGCCAAACATATTTAAAATTAAATCTCATCGCAAGGGCCTTGAGACTTCTATATTTAATAAAACATTCTTTTGTTAACAATTCATTTATAAAAATTTTCCCATTTATAATCCCATCCCTTGTGTCCTGGTCAAGAGCTGCAATGTCGACATCTCTAGCATGAAAGCCAGTGATAAGCTTTTTGGCTCGCATTATTTTCTCGCCTAACGTACTGCTGGAAAGGGTAACAACCCATGGTGACCTTCTACGTTCGCTATTTGTATCTGCTAATGCCGCAGCTGTCGATTCTTCTGACCGAAGCAGGCGTGTACCTATTATATCAATTTTTCTTGTTGATGGAAGGACACGGCACAGTATCGCGTGTGCGACGTCAACACGCTTAGAGACATCACCGTCGAAAATGTTTGAAATAATGAGCTCCGTATTACCGCTTTTAATGTTTTTACTGTGCATTGTCCCCCCATCAATCGTTTGCACCCACGTGCTTCGTGCAGGTGATGCTGCAGCATCAGCATTGTCGATATTGTATTTATTCAAACGCCTAGACATTTTATTTCTACTATTTACAATTTGGATAAACCCGTCATTATTGCTTTCACAATTGTCAATTGTGTCGCTTATATCACTATAATTGTCGAGTAAGGTACTATTTGTAGCAAACGCATTATTAACATTATTACATTTTTTGTACTTATCAGAGAAACGGTATTGTCTTGTGTACTGGGGAGTACTGCGATTTTTTGGAATTCAATTTTATTTAATATGAGTTGGTTATCTTTTTGGGTGTTCTCAACATTTCTTTCAATTTTCTCGATAGTAGTAGTATATACTGAGGTAAAATCTTCTTTTGTTATTATTTTTTCTATTTTTGTTATTATTTCCTTGTTGTCACATTCAACTCTATTGATTTTATTTGTTAAATTTAGGAAATCGTTTTCAAAAGTGTTTAATATAAAATTATCAATTTTAGTCTGTGACTCGAGATTTGTCTGCTCTAGATTATCGATTTTTTCAATTAACATGTTATAATTTACCTCTGTATTGGTCAACAAAATGTTCGTTTCGACGTTATTATCATGTAATTTTTTATTTTTAATTTTTAGGTCATCTATTTCTTGACAAAGCACTTGCTCTCCTTTTTCATCTCCTCGAGCTAGGAGTGTTGTTTCGACAGTTTTTCCTCAATTTTTTGAGAGAGAGAGAGAGAGAGAGAGAGAAATAGCAGCAGAACGGGCGACACAACAAGTCCGCCGATAAGTTAATATACACACGTGCGTCGTCGCAGCCGCAGCCGCAACCAATCCGCATCCTTTCCTCAGCACTGAAGAGAGGCACAACGCTTCATCACTTAGCCAGCAAGAGAGGAGGAATGGCTCACTGAGCACCGAGCAGAGTATGAAGAACTCGAAGAGAACAGAGTTAGGTTAGATAAGGTTAAAAAACAGCAGTATCTCGGTTATCACTACTAAAGTAGTAATTGTAACGTCTGAGATAAACTCCATAACGTCTAAGCTTGCTGTAGACCTCGAAATGGTGAAAGCAATTCCAGCATTGATAATGGGATTCGAAGATCTTAAAAAGAGCTTACTCGTCATGGAGAAAAAAATGATATCAAATCTCCTTGCTGGAGGAGATTCGAATCAATCAAACCTCATTAGAAAAAAAATTAAATAAGAAATTTCTGCCCCTACAAAATATGTAAATTAGACACAGGCAACTTGTATGGTACACTTGGATCGAACCCCTTAGACCTCGAGGTGCCTCGTAAGCCTTAAAGCCGTAACAAACAAAAGTTAGTATTTTTCTATCATAAATAGCTTGAAATAAATATATGACAAATAATACCATTTTTTTGCATATATATTTAATATGCTAAGATTTGTATGTATGCACTTCTTGAAAAAAAAATACTAAGATCTTTAAATAATCTGCACCGTGGCATATGTGCAATTTCTCGAAAACTAATCCGAGAAAACAATATTTCGATTTGAATTGAATGGTGACTTATTTTTGTATGGAGACAGGAGTTAAGAATGAATGCAAATGGTTTAAGTGTATAGGTTCCTTTAATTTTGGGACGAGAGACGATGTATTTCCGTCCGTCGTCGCCAAGGTTCTGAACTTTTCTGCGGCTGCAGAATACATTGTAACTTATAGCTAGATATTTTGAGGAGGAGCATATTTTTACATTTTTCACTTTATTGGTTAGAGATCGACGTGGGTGGTGACAAAAATCGCAGATGTCCGCGTAGCGCGTGCGGCTGATTAAAGAGTTGACCGCCGTGAGAATCCGTCTCCGGCTCTAGACAATAAAACAGCGCGCGGCGCTGTATCACTAATAAACGTATTTGTGCTCCTGCTTAATCCGCGTCGCATGAAAAATAAAAGGATAATCCGGTCATTTACGTGTCAACAGGAAGAATTTTTGGTCGACGACTTCTATATTTAGGGTCCACCTGAACATATGGCACCCATGCGCGCGAGGCTCGACAAACTGCAGATGTGTGATTTTACAATACGTCTAAGGAATGTATTTGAACGCGATGTATTTTCAAGCTCCACTTTGTATGATATTAAAAGATAAAGAAAATAGAAGTATCAAATATTATTCAAAATACGCTCTAGCGTACATACTCACCTCTGGAGAGAGTAGAGATCAATGAAATTCTCGTTGTTTTACATAGGTTTAATGTTATTTGAGTTGCTTTTTCGTATAATCATCTTATGGAGATAGAAATAGCGAGATTATTTGGCTACTTTACTCAAATGATGCCATCGAACCTGAATGCAGTTCTTGAATTCGTCTCATGTATCCTTGTATCTCAGTGGTTATAACCATATATAGGTGTACCGTGAGAAGTGATGTAGTTAGACTTACTATTCTCGCCTTGTAAGCAAGCTTTTGGTTATTATAACTATTTTTATTGTTGTTTTTATTAAAATATAGTTCGCATTACAAAGTGAAAATAGTCAAGAGTTCTACTCTCAAATATGAGGTTAGAATCATAACTATTATGAACTAAATTGAAAACATAATTAATAAATGCCTCGATAAATGTAGCGCTTTTAATGTATTTTGTAAAAAGATAGACAATCGGACAAGAAGGCTACACTGAGAATACCACGGTTGCACATAATCCCCACGGTTCAAGATTGCATATTATACATTACGCGTGATGTGAAATTAGCCCCACAACTGGTGATGTTTATTTACGGTCACACGTGGCAGCAAAAGTAGCTCACCGTGGTGTGCAATTGGCCCCACAATCGTCAGTTGTGGGACGAATTTAACACCACAGCGAAAAACTCACTGCCACGCGTGGCCGTAAACAAACATCGCCAGTTGTGGGGCTAATTTCACACCACGGTGAGCGACTTTCGCTGTCACCCACGCGTGATCGTAAACATGCGTTGTTATTTCGTGGGGAAGATTTCCCACCACTGTGAGAGACTGTAGCTGCCACGCGTGAGCGTAAATATCCAGTGTCTCTCAGTGGTGAAGATTTTGCACCACAAGTGGGAGTTATTAATGCCCTTGGTTTTCTCAGTGTAACTGTAAACTTAGTCAGTATTATTTTATTATTAGTTATAATCCTTACTAAGTGGAATAGTCAGCCTAACAAGAAAAATTAGTTGTATCAAATTACCACTATAAATTTAGTTAAAATTAGTTGGATTTACTATATACTTCTCTCAGTGTGAGCTTTTCATAGAATCACCGATTTCGAAATATATCAATGTAAGTGTTAGAATTAGAAATGTCAGTTGTATTCGGATCAACAAGTGTGAGTTTAAAGTTACTTGTATTTATGTAGAGTATAAAAGTAAATTGGTAAACGACACTTTATTATCATATGCAACTCTTATCAAATAGAGTTTAATTTATATTACCGCAGCTTTTTACAAGTCACCAAAAATCGGCATACAAGAAAGAAATGCTATTCGATTTTATTAATGTTATTGAGTTCAGTTAACTGATTATTAATCAGAAAATTAGTGTTATTTATTAGAGTGAGTGTATCAATGTGACAATGTCTGCATATGTGCTGTTTCTCGAAAACTAGTCCGAGAAAACAATATTTCGATTTGAATTGAACCATTTGTTGATAAAAGATTGTGTAATGATGTTTGAAATAATTATTTTAAATTGTTTTTGAAATTGTAATAATTGTTTTTAGACTGTTTGTTCAAATTCACTTTGACCTTTATAAGTATCTTTAAAAGGCCCAATACGTATGTATTTGCTACAATTAAATTGTTTCTCATGAATTTATGAATTGATTTTGAAAATAATTCTCATATTTTGAGGTTGCATATTTTCACTCAATGGTTATTAGTGACGTAATGTTATTAATAGATTTAAATCCGTCGTATACTGGTTATAACTGCTCTGAGCGTGTTCCTTCGTCGAACTTAATTATTATCAAACAAAAATTTTAATTGTTCAACTGAAATTATTTATTACATTTTAAATAAATTAAAGTTTTAACTAACTTTGTTGTTGATTTAAGAATTGAACAGGTAATGTCAAAATTAAAGGATATGTTCTTAAAATTAAGTTGAAAGTGTGAATATGTCATTCGAATTTTCCCCTTATTTTTTAACTATCTTTTGAAATGTGTAACAGCAATAAATTATGTTTTTTATCACAAATTTGAATTTTCTGAATATTTAATCACCGATTTCATAAAAATTTAAACGATTGTGTCACGGTTTTCTTCTATTTTGTATGATCTTGATTCTTTGATATAAAAGTAATTCACATGGTTGATTGAAATTACGGTGGCTGGCCCTAGGCTGATCGATGACATAGATTATTTATTAAATAGAAACATATCGGAATATTTGTCTTTAAGATGACAAATAATATTTCCGCTTTGATCGGTTTTCTGATTGATATCTAAATGTGATCTCATTTTGATAAATCCTTTGTTTGTTTGTATAAAAACTTGACTAATTGATTTAATTTCGTAAATAGATAATTTAGGAAGGGTGTTTTTTTTGTTTTTTTTTTGTACTAGATGAAAAGTTGGTCTCTCGGTCTATTGTTGATTTTTTTATACTTGAAACAGTTGAATTTAAATAGTCGATTTGTGAAAATGATTTGTTGGATACAATAAATTTTAATAATGTGAAAATAATGATCAAGAATGGAATAATCGTTGTTGTTGTGTTTGAAGTAGTGTCAAATGCCATCGCATATACAACAAATTTCGCGAAAAAAAATTTAGTTTTGTAAATTTTGTTGATTGGAGTTGTATAAATCAATTTCTTTTTTGTGATTCGTCGAAATGTTTTGATTCGCATAATTTACGTTTGAATGAAATAGAAACAAAGTTAATGAAGATGGATTCAATAAGCTGTGTTTAATAATTATCGGTGATCCGAGTCAAGCACTTACCAAAGATTTATTGTCTTAGGTTATTCGTGACGATTCATGAAGTTCGTATGATTGGTGTTGTCGTTATTGTCATCTCTTAGAAAAAGCATTTTTTGTATCACATTGTATGAAATCCGTTTTGTATACAAAAATGGTCCTTCGCAGACGCAATCTTCAAGCAATACGAGAAGATAATTAATAATAGATACATTCTATACAATTATACAAATCTACAGTGCAGTATTCTGTGTAAATAGTTATTATATAGTGAAAAAGTGAAATGAAATTAAAATTTGCAAATTTAATTCTGTTGTTGAAGACCTTGCAATGGTAAAAGCAATTCCAGCATTGATAACGGGATTCGACGATCTTAAAAAACTTACGCGTCATGGAGAAAAAAATGTCAAATCAAAACTCCTTGCTGAAGGAGATTCGAATGAATCAAACTAGAAAAATCTCATTAGAAAAATAATTAAGTAAGAAATTGCTGGCCCTACAAAATATGTAAATTAGACATAGGCAACTTGCATAGTACTCTTGGATCGAGCCCCTTAGACATCAAGGTGCCTCGTAAATCTTAAAGCCGTAACAAAAAAAGTTAGTATTTTTCTATCATAAATAGCTTGAAAAAAATATACCATTGTAAATAAATATATGACAAAAAATACCATGTTTTTGTATACATATTTAATCAGCAAAAATTTGTATGTACGCACTTCTTGAAGAAAAAAAAATTCTAACTTCTTTAAATAATCTTTTTAAGAATATTTTCTGGGATTTACAGCTAGATTGACCTACTCTAAATGTGCGAGGAACTTTTTGAAGTTAGAAAATAAGTTTCTAATAATGAACTTAAGGAGTTACATTAAGGAAAAAATTATTTCCATTTGTTAGACACACATGCATCAAGAATAGTTGTTTTTTATAGCATTTTCATAGTATTATCATTGATATCTGTGTCTCTAACAATTGAAAATAATATTTTTTTTTAAATGTAGCTCCTAAAGTCCATGAGTACACTTCTGAAGAATAGTTTAAAGCCTCGGCGACGATGAAAAATGCACCGCCTGATTCAAGAACCCATAATAAGTGGTTAAAAAGGCTTAAATTCAATAATGTAGATTAGCGAATTTTCAAGGGACTTTAAAGATCACTTAGTATAGATGGTCTAATTCATAGCAAAATCATATATAATATACATATTTAAGATATAAAAACTCGCATCAACTTAGATAACGTTAAAATATTTTTTTTCCGTCTAGAAAAAGGATCATGATTTTTTACAGAATTTAACTCAGGCTTGACGTCTTAAGGGGGTAGTCTGCTTTAGGTCCCGAAAAAAGCGTTTTTTCAGAGATTTTTTTGAAAGGGAAGGAAATGATTACGGTAAACAAAATTTTGAGAAGATACTGTACTATATTTTAGCTTTAAAAAACAATTTTTGTTATTAAAAAATATTAAAATTTCTTCAAGTTATGACCATTTTGCCGGAGCGCCTGGAGTCTGCACTTTCTAATCGATGCCGGTGATGGAGGTCGTGCGGTGCGTCTGAAACAGTCGAGACAAAATTTTTATAAATTTCTTTTCTATATGAACTAAAAAAATACCCAAGAAGTTGTCAAATTCCACATTAGTTCAAACTTTGAAAAAAAATTCACTTTTTTGAAAAAAAAAATTACTTTAAGTTGCAAAAAAAGTAGTTTAAATAATACTTTTGTCCAACTTTTTTAGTTAAAATAGAAGATAATTTAATACTGAAGCTAGATCACATTGATTTTTTTCGATTGGACGTATATTCTTTTTGCTATCACCGGCACCGTTTTCTAAAAATCGTAAAAATGAAAAGTTGAGAAAACGCGCTTTAAAGTTTTCCGTCGAAAAAAATATAAGTTTTTGGGTACTTACAGTAATTAGAGGTTAATCAGCTATCCCTGGGCCATACATTAGTCCTTCCTCTACTTAAAAAAACTCGTTTTGGCTCAGGGTTTCCAATCTTCGGGTTGTACGAGCCTTCTTGCTAGAAAATGATGCGCACCGGTTCTCCCGCGTTATGCGCTCAGCATCGACGGCGTCAGCAAAATTTTTGCACTGCTGCCCGATGATGATATTGAGGAGCTGCATGGTGGAAAGTACAGCAGAGTAGCCCTCGTTAAAAATGCCTGTAGCCATATATGCTGCAATTTCGACGATTTTATAGCCGGAATTCAAATGTTTCGGACTTAGGCGCCACACAATCGAATTTAACGATTCGTTGGAATTTTGAGTGTGGCCGCCTAAGCACCGCCTCATTAAATCGTCATTAGAGAGCTCTTCATAAATTGGACGAATGTGCTTCTCCACGGTTTCATCGATTAATCTCGCCGGATGTTTGTAAGATGCAAGATTATTCGCCGCTTGAGCCTTGCGCCATTCGCACCAACTCTCGGCTTCTTCTGGACAATTTTCATGCTGACTTCTTCATACCTTTCACTGAATCAATATTTCGACGAATTGCCAGACCGTAGTATATCGTCAATTTCTTGATTACACTCTCCGTTAGCCGCGTCTTTCCTCCGAGTTTCTCGGTTTTTCTTTTATTACGTAAACGAGTACCCATACGCTTTTGCACGTGTCCAAATTGCGATTTCCGAAATGGCGAGAAACACAGATATAAATTCAATAATGCGGTAGCAGTGCGCATAATGAATAATGACATCATCGCTGCTTGCTGTAGTTAACTTCTGCTCACTGCGGCTCGTGTGTAAGTCTCCGTCGTCCGATGAAACACTTGTAAAACGATTGCCGTGAAATTTCCGCGTTTGCGGTTCCGCAGCACGCTGTCTTTTAGATCGATCATTTTTCGGGTAGCTTGACATTTCGATGTGTACTCGGCAAAATCAAAAGTAGAACTGAAAGCTGACGCTACAAACAGCAGTGTAGAAGCCGATGCCGAGAGCTATAGTATACCGTTATATTGTATACCGTTCTCCCTACTACTACTCAACACAGACCTTCTAGAAACTCCAAATAATGTTTCAAAGGACGGTTGGACCTTTTCAGGTATATACGAGTATAGTCGAATAATAGAATACATCGAGGGGCGGAGCGCGCGCGTTCGGGTCTGCCCGAGTATTCGCACCTGCTCGATGCTCGGCCACTAAAACTGCTCTAGCTTCGCAATTATGTCGAATTGGCCTCTGAAATTTTGAAGACATATTCTTGGATAGTTTTGGAATAGATTTAAGACAAAAAAAAATCGATTTGTTGAAGCCGGAAAAGCAGACTCCCCCCTTAAGGATACAGACCGGACGAGAACCTAACTTTAGTAGTTTCATTTCTAGTTCAGCTAAATTAAGGGGGTAACATACCTAAAAATGAAAAAAAAAAAATTTTTTTTTACGTATTATTGATTTACAAGGTATGTGCACTTAAAAATAAAGTTTTAGATACCAATTAGGATATGAGGCGTTAGATGCAAAAACAACTTAACCCGGGTTAAGTTTTGGGAAAAAAGACGTTTAAAGTTTATATATTCTTGTATATTAATATATAATTAAAACCAATCGACTTTTCTTATTTAGTTTATTAGTCCTACTATTAGAGCATATAGACCCACGTTAGAACATTTGTTTATCAATATAAATTATTTAAATAACTAAAAGAAGCTTATCCATGTTAAGTTGTGTTTGCATAGAACGTGTATTTTTCGCTTCAATTGAGCTTATTTTCATCAAATAATAAATATATTTTTAAATTTATAAGTATATTTTTATTTAATTTTTAGCTTAAACTTATATATTCCTTTTGATCTGTTATTTTGTTATGTCCTGAACTCCCAAAAATATGGGAGTTCAGAACATGTAGGAATGAATCTAGTGACAGGCTCTACCATGAAATCTGGTTCTCTCACAACCAGATACCTGTTTATATTTTTATAGATTTTGAAAATGTTATTACCTTAATCTACTGCTGGATCTGTGAACTGCTTCCTGGTGGGTAATCAAATTGAAGGTTGATTGAATAAATAATCTTTATGAATTCTTTTATTCACAGATGAAACTTTTATTTATTTCTTAATTAGCACAATTTATTATTATACTTATTTTTATATTTATATATTATTTATATTTATACTTATAATGGAGTCGCACAGTAATTGATTTATAGTGTACTTAAGAATTTGCTAATATAAGTTTGTCGGTTTGTAAAATTGATTGACTGTATTTTTATTGAAAGTTGATGTTCTATAAGTTTTATAAAGATTTATGTTTTTAGCTGTGTATGTGGTCGAGCTGCGAGACGGCCTACTGCGGGCCTTACGAACGAACTGCCTGTGCTAATAAATACTATATTTGAACTGATTCTTGAGACGTGTAGCCTGAATATATACACTTGCCGAATTTAATAAATTTTATAATATTTACCAAATTTTCATAATTTTAACTTTTTTAAACTCACTTAACAGCGTAATTGTGTCAGTTACAATATCTTACAAAATGCTTTCGCAGACATTTTTCATTCATTCTATTAATAACTGATGCGCAGGTATTTCGCAAGTGCATTCTTTGCTACCGCGGTGTGACTCGAATTTGTTTATTTCTTACGTGTACAATCAAAAGATACGTCCTGCGACGAAACAATTTCACCACTCTGAATGGTCATATTCGATACTTAAAATAATATTTTCAAACCATTATCGGTTATACTCCGTTAGAAATTGTAAGAGTGAAACTTTCGTTTTGAATCGTACGATGAGAGGTAAACATCGCGCGTGGTTCGTGCGCGCGAATTTCGGTTGGTATATAGCGCAACAGGAGAGGCAGTGGCTACGGTCTCCGGCACACAGGTAGATACGACAGGAGGCCAGGAGCGTCGCGAGAGATTTCGATATATTCTACTATATATGTTCTAAAAAACTTGTTTGATTCACTATATTTATAAATAAAGGGTCGTAGAATACGAATATGTATATTTCACTAAAAACAACTTAACCCGGTTTAGCATTTTTTTTAGTTTTTTCCATTGCTGGGGATGAACCAAAGTAACTTTCAGATCACTCTCCACATTCTTTATGGCCTTTCTTCCAAAAATAAAAGTCTGGTGATTCAATCCCCAAATCATTTGAGTCTTTCTGGCACAAAGGCCGGTACTTACTGAGAACCTCACAGGCAATCACCAGGACAGTAAGCACATCAACGACGCAGTCAAGTCCATGTAAAGATGAATGTCCCTTTGTTAGCCATGTTCCATCAAAAGCAGCCATAATATCTATAATCTTAATACTAGTCTTATCCATTTGCAAACTTTTATGCACTTCAATATCCATTTTCCTACTGTTTGGAAGCGTGGTTTTCTTGAAACCTTCAGCTTTTTTTTATTCCATTTAGTTGTAAGTAATAAGAACTACTACTTATTGATTGCATATGAAGTGTTACAAAAAGTTCTAATAATGCAAAATAATCACTCCCACACAGCACACAATGTTACAGCAAAGTTTCGGCAAGTTTCTATGCAAGGTTTGAAACCTTTCAGAAATATTTGAATGAAAGCTTTTCGAAATGTTGTTATGTCTGTTCCAAGTACTTGCAAAAACATTTCATGAAACATTTTGGGTATGTTTCTCAAAAAGTAACTAGTGAAACCTTTTTAAAATGTTACAGAAACATTTCATAGTGGGTTCCCACGTAGCATGGAATATTTCTGAAATATTTCTGAAATATTTTATGAAAAATTTCTAGAATGTTTGTTATTCAGATCTAATATTTCTTAAATATTTGAAAGGTTTTTGAAAGATTTCGTGAATGTTGCATTAAATATTTCATGAAATATTTCTAAAATATTATGGAAATGTTTTGATGACACAACCCGAAAGCTCTATTCACTTACTACAATATTCCACGAAATATTGATAATACCTTTAGAAATATTTCTTGTACGATTTGTAGTACATTGATTTATTATTATTATTTAACATTATTAGATAATATACATTACAAACACGGGACATATTTTATGATTAAAACTATTTTATTAAAATATCTGAAAAAATAAGAGAATTAAAAAAACTGACGCGACTGGGATTCAAACCGGCGACCTACTGCGTGAGACTCCAGCGCTGTAACCACTCCGCTACGGTGGAATAGTGACAATGATAACTCCGTGTAGTATATTATCTTATATTGTATCGTATTTGGATATTATAAAAATTAATCCTGCATAATTTATAAATAAACGGTATATTTAAATAAAATTGTATTATATTATCTATATTTCTACGATGCTGGTAAAACAGAGTACTGTATTGTACCTACTTTCCCTTATACATCTTCTCTGTACTTGACCGAATCCTAAGAAATTTTTTGGGAATCACAAATTTACAACAAGCAATGTAATGAACATTAATTTTTTTATTTAGAAAAAATTATTACGTACATTTTATATTATTCTATATTTTGCATTGTAATAAATATAATTTTAATTTTTTTATTAACGTTTTTATCTTCACCTCGATAAGAAAAAATCTATTCTAATATACTAAATTATGCAACAATAATTAATAACCGTATAGTAAGGAGATAAATTGCTATAGCTTTAGATTTTAGATATGACATTTGTTTCCTCCTGAAGCAAGTTTTACAATAGATTTTCTTATTAAAACGTATTGAAAAAACATATTATCGAAATGAAGCGGGTTGAAGGAAAGATGTATAACTAATTTTTTTTTTCTATTTCTAGAAAAACGTGGATCAATCAGTATTTCATTTAGAAAATCAATCTAAGGAAGTATCGGTACTCCGTGAGTCAAATACGTGTTTGGTCGTTTCTGACTTCCGTGGTAGGCAAAATCGGGTGCTTCAATGGTTGAGTGAGCGTGAAAAATTTTATTCGTTTACTTATATTAGCTCTCAAAATTGGCGATTCAAGATTTAGATTTTTGTATTATATTTATGGAATATTAAATATATATTTCTCAAAATCTCGTCGAAATCAGAACAGCAGTTTTCATGAATTTCATGATTGCATCTGTTGAAAACCTGAGTCCCATAATAAAGTTACGTGTTAATAACGTAAATATAAAATTCTTATCTTTTTTCTAGACTGGTGTAGCTTTCGAAAAATTTATACGAGAAAGTTTGAAGTCAAAATATACTAGTATACAAAATTTCAGAGTATTCTGAACACTAATTCTAAACCGATAGTACACTCTTAACTAAAATTTTTCCTGTAAAGGAAAATTACAAATTTGTTCTGACAATTTAAAATATTTTGCGTAAAATAGGGCGTTATTAATATGTTAAGATATATGTAGCATTTATTTAGCTCTAGTTGTTATATACAATAAATATCCTTGAGGAAGGAAGAATAAAGCTCTTAATATTATTGTTTATTTACCATAAATCACAGGAGCAATATTTTATGAATTGAATTCAAACTTTAAGGAGATCTTCAAAATACAGTTTGGGCTGGAAATATAAAAAACAAGTGCAGGAAATATGAAAAACAAAAGTTTAGGTTAATAAATTGCCTATAATATCGCTTTTTTACAAGTTTTTATAAATTCTATAATAGAAAGTATATTTAGTCTTTTTCTATTTATGGTTGTACGATTCATAAAAAAATTCTCTTATAATACGGTAAATGAGCGCTAACGGAAAAGTCTTTATTTTTTTACTTTGAATGACATTATGGACAAACAATTCGAAATAAATTAGTCCTAGAATCGTTAAAAAATTGTTAGAAAAACATATTAAACACAAACTATTATGAACTGGCTATGTTAAAAAACAAAAATTTAATTACGCACGTAATGTTTATTGTTGATTTTCTAAATTATCTAAGTATTTGAAAGACCCAAGGAATGTAAACAAATATGTGCATCTATATTCGTTAGAAATACGAACTTGCAGATTCCTATTTTACCAGCTCCACATTTTTATATTTTTTTTCATGCTGTGCAGGTCATTTATCATAATTTATACTTGTTTTCAGTAAAACGTAATCAAATGTAATATATATTGATATATTCAAAATATGACACAAAAACCATTTCAATTTAGAAATTATTATTAACTGTATTTTATTTATATTATTAAATACTGCGCAAATATTTCTGGAATAGTTTCAGACGTGGTTCTTCGATCTTTCTCGAACTATATGAATAATATTTCTGAAATATTTCTCAGCAGCTGCATACATTTATTTTGAAACATTACATTCAAATATTACTGAAATATTTTCTGAATATTTCTAGAAATATTTAGATACTATCTTTCAAATCGATTTCATAGAAATATTTTATAAAATATTGCGGAAACATTTCTAGAATATTTTCAAACATGTTTTGTGACCTTTTTCAAATTATACAAGTAATATTTCTTGAGATATTGCTGTAATGTTTTAAAATTATTACAAACAATATTTTTTTGAAACAATTTAAAAATATTTTCTGCAATATTTCGTGAAAGATTACCGGAAGAAATCTTTAAGTTTTTAAGAAATATGGTTGTTTGCTAAAAGATTTCCTCAATATTGTAATGAAATATTTCATTTGAAATGTTTCTTAAAATATTTCACTGGAATATTAATTAAAAATAATAAAAATAAATTAATAAATAAAAGTAAATAAATGAAATAAAAAAATAAAATAGAAAATTAACAATATTCCATTCTGGGTAAGAAGCTCTCGATAATTTTCCAGCGAACTTCCTAAATAAGTTGGACCGAAATATTTTGGAAACGTTTTGGTAAATCTTTTAATGTTTCTGAACGACATGATCGAGAATCATTGTCGAAACATTTCAATAACATTTTATGGAATATTTTAGGAAATGTTTTTATAACAATTCATGTAAAATTTTCAAAAATGTTGTGTAAAAGTTTTAAAAATATTTTCTTAAATTCTTAAAAAAAGTTTTATTGCACACAAATAATTTGCAACAAAATGTTTCTAAAATATTTCTGAATTATTTTCTGAAACGTTTTTTGATATAATTTTATCAACATTTCATGAAATATTGCTGCAAGGTTTGTCTATATTTCATAATATTATTTCAGAAAGGCTCTCGCAAACTTTTAATAATGTTTACACAAACTTACAGTAAGCTTCCTTTGAAATGTTTCCTGGAACATTTCACTGAAACCTTGTGTGCTGTGTGGGACCACCGATTTTCAAGAAACTTTTCACTACTTTCCTGTTTACTTCATATCTTGACTTTTTGTTAGTAGTTACATCTGGACTTGAATGATATTTGGTTCATTGCAATATAATTTTCGACACCTTTTCAAAATGTGGACAATAATTTTCTTGTATTAAATTCTTTAAACCACAAGAATAGACTAAAACATATTCATCAGTCATAACAGTTTTTTCAGGAACTTTTTCAACAAATTTATTGAACAAATTCAATTCTTTTTCTTTAGCACTAGCTGGGCGATCACTTATAGTGTTTTTTACAATAGTAATCTCTTGAAGCATTTTTATTTTACAAAATAGTTAAACGTTCATTAATTCAGGAATATTGACGTAATCAATTGTTTCTTTAACAAATTTGTTATTTAAAAAAAATATAAAATAAATAGAAATATTTAACTATTTAGAAATCAATGTTCATTTGGAAATTTGTTTTTATAGCATTATGATATAAATTACACAAGTTCAATTTTAATTCAAATAATCATAGTGTTCATACTCCTTGTCGAAATCTCATATAGCTAAACAAAAATATTATTTTTAAGTTAATAACTTTTAAATACAATTATTATAGAGTATTATGAACTGATAGAAAACTTCATCACATACAACTTTTCTTATAATTTTATCAACTGTCAAAGAATTTTTGCGTTTACGTCCCCACCGATTTTTTGCGTTGATTTCAGCTTGTTTACTTTTACGCCGAGATTTCACTTTTTTAATTTGTGCTTGCAAATTTGATGGATCCTAAACACTGCTTTTTTCTACACAGTTAACAGTTTGTAACTACAATATGAATGTATTATGTGTACTTTTTATTTGATGAAAGGAAAAATATAAACTTCAATCAGGCATAACTGAAAGAGTTTTTACCTTTTTATTTAAAAGCACGGGTTAGGTTAGGTTATATATTGTCACGGATGAGCTTCTGGCTTTCCGTGGCATTACCTTATCGCAGAGCGGATGCGCGCAAGACACGCAGTCAGCTCTGCCCGACGCTGCTCCAGTGTTCCTACGCGCAAAAGTGCAGGACTTGCACCTTTTGCGCGCGGGACCGTTGGCGGGTCGCGATGCGACCGCGAGCGGGCAGCAGATAGCCGGCGGTACTCACGACGAGAGGTGCTCGGACCTAATAAAGCCACGATTACCCAAAAGCCCTGTCTCCTCAATTCCTGCGCGCCTTTCTCTGGCGGCACAGGAGGACCCCTCCAACCATCCGTCACATTTGGCATCCCTCGTGGGCCTGTGTGGAATCGAGGATTTCTCTCTCCAACGTTTAATTAAAAACACAAAATATATATACGGGCGAGCGCGCGAGCAGGACATCGAAGTGTGATAGTACTCTTCAGCAGACGCCAATACGTCGCGCAAGCAGCCGTCGCAGAGCATAAAAAAAAAAAAAAGAAAAGAAGCCGCCACCCGTAATCGAGAGCGCAGTGGTTTTGCAGAGCACCGGCCACCGAGCCACGAGAGCAAGCAACGATCAGAGCGGCCCACTGGCGATAAGCCGCAAGCCTACACTAGGCCAACGAAGCCCATCGGGGCCAACAAAGCCCATCGGGGCCAACGAAGCCCATCGGGGCCACCTAAGCCCGCCTGGGCCAACGAGGCCAGTCCAGCAGCCTCCACGCGCAATTCAATCGTCGGCGCGGACCAGCCGCCGACGCGCGCGAGACAGCCGCAGCCCAGGAGCAGCCGCAGCAGCAGAGAGCAGCCGCCTTCGCACGCCATCACCAGTAATACCGACGATGTGCAGCCACATCGTATTCTTCGCTGCAATTCTGTAAGTCGTCTTTTTGTCCTAGCGCGCAGCTTCGGGAATTTTTTTTCCTTTTTTAAATTAATAGTTGATTCGAGCGAACAATTTTAAAATGCCTTCCGACTTATCCGATGTGTTGTCCGACGAGACGGACCCGGACGCGAAATCCGAGAGAAGAGCAGTGATCCGGGCTCAACGCGACTCCGAAATCATCGCGCGCGAAGATCGTTTAATAGAAAAAATTTTAAAACGCCTAGGTAAATTCGACCTTGCAACGCGGAGCCTGCTAATTCAGGGCAAATGGTCGCGCGCGTCGCATACATCGGGAGACCCGGCGAGCAATAAAAAAATATTTCAGCGCGCCGAAAAAGTGCTGGTACATTTAAGCAAGCTCAGCCCCGAGGCACGCAGAGCGCTATGGCGCAGCGAGATCGAGCTTGCATCTCGTGGCTCGGGCAGCTCAAGCCAAGGTGAGCGTGCGCGTACAAAATCGCACGAAAGCGGAGGTGAACGCATCGTCGACGACCGTGATCAAACCGCGAAGGAAGCGGCGACGGTGGATCAGCATCCTCTAGTAGGCGACGCATTGATAGGTTGCAATGCAGCAGGTGCCATCGGAACGAGTGCCGAAAAAGCACCGTCTGAAATCGGTCGCCAACTAGAGGAAAGGCTGGCGCGGCTCCGTGACGCAGCGAGATCTCCGTCGGAAAGCGGCTCCGCCGACTCCAGATCGGCCGACAGCGAGCTCGGCAGCGACGCCGAAAATTCGGTAGTCGGCGATTTAGAGGTCCCAGAGCGTTGGGCCATAAATGATAAATGCAATGACGGGGTAATGAATTTACTCGGAATTAAAAATATAGTTTGGAAAAACGGAGATCCCGAATTAACTCGCGCAAATTCCGCAAAAATAACATCTAGGAAGAATCGCGATGCGAGCAGCGAACGCGGCAGAATCGAACACAGCAGGACCCGTGCGACAAACGTAAACGTTGGCGAAAACCCGAATAATTTACGCAAAAATCAACGCAGGCAACGCGAGCTTAGTCCAGGAGAGTGGAGCGTGCAGAGCGCACGGAGCGCAAGCGGTGCGCGCAGCGGTAAAAATGCAGAGTGGCCCAGAAAAACAAAGGGCTCAAAAATTTCCAGCGAGCAGGAGCAAGTAAGTGCCACATTGCTCGCGTCTGTCCAGGCGGCGATCAAGCAAGCGATGGACAGCCGTCAAAATTGCCACACGAACCGACAAAAATATAGTAGCGATGGTTCCGGAAACGGCAGCGAGCCTGAATCACTCGCCGAGAGGCGCGAAATATTCCAGGAAGATCGCGCAAAAATAAGAAATAAGCGGCGTCTAATTTTGCCGTCCCAAATAAATAAAAGCATGCACGTACGCAACGGTTCGGATAGCGAGGACAATCGCGCCTCGGTTCGTACTCGGAAATCGTTTAAAAATCGAGAAGCATCAAGGAGCGCACGGGCCACCGAATCACACCGATTCACGGGAGATGCGTACGCGAATACGGGGCGCAACGAGGAGCGCATGATAAACCCGCATAGCCGTACAGCGCGCTTCGAGAGTGGCGCGATAAGAGCATGCAGCGGCGCAGCGCGCGATTCCAGCAGCGCGCTAAACGTATGCAGGCGCTCAGCGCGACCCGAGCCGCGAGAGCGGCAGCGTGGCGTACGTCCTTACAAGCGAAGCGAGCACACTAGAAGCGATCGGTGTGATTGGCGCGAGAGCGAGCGATACCGCTCCAGTCGCAACCCGTCGGATGACAGCGGGAGCGACCGTAGCAGCCATCGGGATCACGAGCGTAGCAGGCGACGGCGCGAATCCGACCAAAAACCATACGCGTATTATGTCGACTCAGACACCGACGACGAGAGTGATTCAGCGCCTAGCGACCGTAGTAATGATAGGCACCGCCGGCGACAAGGATTCGGCGGGAAAGTCTCATTTACTCAAGCTGTAAATTTATTGCCAACGTT
This sequence comes from Gastracanthus pulcherrimus, assembly GCA_949152435.1. Classification (NCBI taxonomy): domain Eukaryota; kingdom Metazoa; phylum Arthropoda; class Insecta; order Hymenoptera; family Pteromalidae; genus Gastracanthus; species Gastracanthus pulcherrimus. The sequence goes on from OX424575.1 coordinate 88,953,914, forward strand.
CGACGGCAACCCGGACAAACTAAATCTATTTTGCCAGTCGGTCAGACAGCTGCGCGACTCGTTTGGCCCCGAATTAGAGAAATTATTAATAATAGCATTGGCCAATAAATTAACGGGGAAAGCAGCTGACGGATATCAAGCCAGGCTTACCAGCTATAAGTCGGTGAGGCAGCTTTTGGCTGACCTCACAATGCAGTACGGCAATATAGGAATTGCCGATGAGGTGCAGGCCAAAATAAAGATGTTGCAGCAGGAACACAGGGAGCCAGTCGGCGATTATGGCTTAAGAATGCAGAAACTCTATAATCGCTTGCTGACGATAGTCGAATCCGCGCCGGACCTGTCGAAGCGCGACAAGGGAACCCGAAAGCGTTACGCCGGCGAGGACGCTCTGCAGCAATTTATGTTCGGGCTAAAGGCACCGCTCGACCACCAAGTGCGCATTCAAGGGCCAAGGTCACTGAATGAGGCGATAAGATTCGCGCTAGAGTTCGAAGGAAAACAAAGCGCGCGCCGATCAGCATTAGGCCAGCTGTCAGGAGGCACAGCGCTGCCGCCCCCCCCTTCTCGCGACGATTTGCAGCCAAGTAGCAGGCAGGCAGCCGCCGACCCAGTGCAAGTGCGCCGAGCAATAGCTGATAACACTTGCAGCTGCAATCCAGCGCCAAGGACAAGCGCATCAAATAACTTGCGCACGCAAGCAACTCGGCCGCTTGCTAATCCATATTGCGACTATTGCGAGCAATCAACGCATGACATTAGCGAATGTTGGAAGCTACAAAAAGATGCCAAGAATAAGGTAATAAAAAATCCTTGGCTGGTCAATAATCGAGCCAACGAAAATAGGAATTTTAGCAATTCAAGAAACCGGAATAACTATAGTAGCACCAACAACAATAGAGGCAATTATAGAAACTATGCTAGCAACACTCAGCGTAATGACGTGAAGGTCGACTATGTTTGTGCCGGCGACAGCAGCTGTAATAAGGAGCCGCCGAGCGCCGAGTCGATACCCAACGATAGCAGCGAGCAAAATAAGCAGCTTAGCAAGCAGCATTTAAACTAGCCGCACGCTCGACGCGATCCTCGAACGCCGAGCGTGAAGAAAATCCAAAACCAAAAAGCAAGTTAGTAAAAGAGTCGATAAAAATCAAATTTTTGTCTGCGGGTCGTCAACCGCCAATAGTAAACATCGATTGCCCCCAATTGAAGCAGAGACAGGGCAAATTCTATGCTGATTCAGGAGCCGACATTTCCGTCGTGAAGATCGGGTATTTAGAACCCAGCAACCCAATAGATAGGCAAACAATTATAGAAATAAAAGGAGTCACTCCGGGAGCCTCTTACACCTTGGGTCAGGCCGAAGTAGCAATACAAGGTCATAAGTGCACAGTGCACGTGGTATCCAACGATTTCCCCATAGAGAATGCGGGAATAATCGGATGGGATATAATAGACCGCTACGAAGGTTGTGTAGATGCAGCCACAAAGAGCCTTAGACTCGGCAGTTCGTCCATACAGTTTGAGACGAATGAGAGACTAACCGTGCCTCCAAAAGTTAAGATGATAATCAGTGCCAGGGTTGCAAACAACGACGTAAAAATAGGTTGGGTTCCAATAATGAATCTGCATAAACATTTACTATTTGGAAATTTTATTGCCGAAGTTAGGAACGGCAGAGTCTATGCAGAATGCATAAATATTGGCAACGAGGAGATCTCGATTGACGCCCCGATAGTTAATTTGCAAGAATGCGAAACGAGCGTAGAAAACCCAAACCCGCTCTACCAAGCCGACGGGGACGGCTCAGCTGATAAGGCAGTTGATTTTTCAGCATGCTTGAGGCGCATGTACGAGGCGGATAAACAGAGAGAAAAATACAAAGAAATAAGGGACCTAAACGCAAAACTGATGCACAACACTGATTTACGCAAAGAGAGGGTGCAGAAAATCCTAGAGCTGGCAGATTTAGAAGGATGTAATGAAGAAGAGGTAAATTACATCACGGAAATCATTGACGAGTACGCAGGAGTGTTTGGCCTCGAGGGAGAGCCCCTTCCTGCGACACACTTGATACAACATAAAATCGAACTTAAATCGAACAAGGTAATTCGATCAAATAAGTTCCGGTTTCCACCAGCCCTAAGGGAAAATATGACTAGGGAGTTAAACAAATTGCGGGAGCAAAATATAGTTGTACCATCAAGGTCAAACTATTCTTCAGCGCTCTGGATCGTGCCAAAAAAGCCAGATGCGCAAGGCAATAAGAAGTATAGACTGGTCACGGATTTCAGAGCCCTGAACGAAGAAACAGAGGGCAGCTGCCACCCTTTACCATTCACAAGCGACATATTAGAACACTTAGCCTCAGCCAATTATATTACAGTAATGGACCTGAAACAGGGCTATCACCAGATCGAGATGCATCCCGATTCAGCTCATCTTACGGCTTTCCACGCCCCTGACGGCGAGCACGGTCAACAGATGCTCGAGTACAGAAGGATGGCGATGGGACTCAAGGAGGCCACCTTGACCTTTGTCAAGGCCATGTCGTTAGCCATGGCAGGCCTGCATGGAGATGAGGTCGAGATATACCTCGACGATTTAATGATTTTTGGCGAGACGCTAGAACAGCATAACACAAGATTGCGCCGTGTGCTGAAAAGATTACTGGAGGCCAATTTGACAGTTAAGCCGAGAAAGTGCCAGTTTTTAAAGAAAGAAGCACTCGTACTGGGTCATATAGTAGGCGGCGGGCTGATAAAAACAGATCCCAATAAAATAGCCGCTATGGCCCAATACCCGGTACCAACTGACGCGAAGAAAGTAAAGCAAGCGCTTGGTCTCTTCAGCTACTATAGGCGCTTTATTAAAAATTTTTCGAAAATAGCCCGACCTATGTTTAAACTGCTACAGAAAGGAGTGGAGTTTGAGTGGGGACCAGAACAGCAAAAGGCGTTCGATACACTTAGGGCCACGATGTGCAGCGAGCCAGTGCTGAGAACACCGGATTTAACGAAACCATTCATAGTAACGACCGATAGTAGCGATTGGGCCCTTGGAGCGATACTCTCGCAGGGCGAGTTGGTCAAGGACCAGGTTTGCGCCTACGCGTCGCGCTGCCTTAAAGGCAGCGAGCTCCGCTATCCCACTTACGATAAAGAATTACTGGCAATAGTTTTTGCCAAAGAACAGTTTCGCTATTATCTGTTTGGTCGAAAATTCACGATCGTAACAGACCACGAACCGTTAAAACACTTCCACACAACCAAGAAGCCCGACTTGCGTTTTAACAGACTCAAGGCGGCTCTCATTGGCTACGACTTCGTAATAGTTTATCGGCCAGGCGAGAAAAACGCCAACGCTGATGCCCTTTCGCGGAACCCAGTCATCAAAGAAGGGGAAGTGAATCCAGAACTTCCGCGCGTAGAACTCTACAAGCTCGCAAACGAGCAGAATGCAGCCGAGCCCGATGAGGAAGCAGATGCACCACCTGGAAGAATTTTTAGAACGCGAGCAATCAAGAAAAAAGGAATCGACCGCGATAAAAAGACTAAGAACTACAAGACTAGCTCGGAAGATTCCGAAGGGCAAGAAGCCCCAAAAAGAAACCGTAAGGAAAAAGACATCTTATATAAAAAAGGCGAAATACTGGCCGTAAGAAATGATCACGACGATTTTTATTTATGTCGCGCAAGGAAAGACATATATTGGGAAGACGAGGACGCCCATATACAGTGGTTCACGCAAGAGAGCAACCGCAAAAACACATTCTCCTTAGATTATCACAGTACAATAAAATTAGCATGTATTATGACTACAACTGAGTTAAAAAGGACGGAGAAAAAGAAATACATACTCAGTAAGAAAGAGCGCGAACGAATCATAGAAATCTTACGAGCATCGATCGAGTTCAGCGCCAGCCAAGAGCAGAAGGCGCCGCCAGCAGTAGCGACTGGCCTGGACGAGCCAATGGCAGCCAATACAGCTTCAAGCTCATCGAGCTCTTCCGAGACAGAAACTGACATGTCAGAGCCTTCTCATAAGTCTATTTCTGCATCGAGAACAACACAAGGCTACGCCACAAGATCGAGTAAAAAAAGTAAGAGTCGCACGGAACCCAATCTATTCGAGCCCAGCGACTCGAGTAGCGACTCCATTACTTCCCAGCCACGGCTCAAAACGCAAACGCTGACGAGCATCGAGCCGCTGGAAACTATCGTAATTCCCAGTAAACCAAAGTCGGGAAGAAACGATAGTCCAGTCGGTCACAGAGCTCAGGTATGCGCAGCATACCCGATCGCCGATCAGTCAGGTAGCTCGCCTTCCACTGAGGAGCAGCTGCGTCACGTCGATCCGAACACTTCGACCAATATTATTAAATCGCCACTAAATGCAGTATTGCCTCGAATAGGCACCAGGCTCAACACTAAACTGACAGTAGATATACAGGAAAAAGAAATAGAAGGAAGAGACGGCTTTCAGATAAACATCTGGGAAGCAAAATCGTCGGTAGGTTCCCCGGAAAACAGTCTCACTGGCCTCGCAGGCGGACAGACCGCGAAACCGAGTACAGGCAAGGCGAATAGTAAAAATCCGGTCGCCGATTCGGGCGCCGACCTAAACAGGTCGCCGCAAATCAACGAAAACCCAGCTCCGGCTAGTCCCGGTAAACCTGCGGACAAGCCTTTATCCGAGGCTCCCCTTCGTCCTATTTCTCCATCAGGATGGTCAGTCACGAGTGGCGATGGCCCGTTCGAGGACTTCGCCGATATCCCGCGGAAGTACGACCGCAGAGTCGATTCCTCGGATGAGAATTCGTCAGTCAGCTCAGGCAATATTCTGACACATGCCTACATTCGCAAAAAGCGATGCGCAGAGCCGTTAGTCAACCTGATCCGCTCAGACGATATTCCTCAATCGCCTCCAGGTAACTGCTTATTTGATTCGTTAATTAAGTTGGCAAATCTAGATATCACAGCCCTCGAGCTCAGAAGCCGACTTCGCGCGTCTCCCCAGCTGACGCACTGCGGCGAGCCAACAGAGACGCTGAGGATACTAGAGTCTGACACAGAGTACGGCACAGTAGATTGCGCCTACCTGTTCGCCCAGGAATACAAAAGAAATATCTGTATCCATTATGACATAAGCAGCGACAAGCGCATATATTGCCATTTAATAGCCAACACGGCTGAGGTATATATGCATCTGAATCTAACCGGCCACCATTTTACGCCATATCTGCGCATCGCAACCTCTTATAAGGCATCCGGGGTTAGCCCATCGGATGACGACGAACAAAGTCAGCCAAAGTCACCGGAATTGGGCAGGAAAACACGCAGGAAGCGCAAAATGGCGGCTCCCTCAGCGCCAGCTGATCAAAGAGACGTCAACCCCGACGACACGCTCAGAGATAGTCCATGCAACGACGAATGGGAGCAACAGCCGATACTGGCCGAACCCGAAAGAAGCGACCCGGGGCCTGCAAGCGCAGGGGCCGACGATTGGCCCATGGGTGAAGCACCGCCAGGCTCGCCTCCAGAAAGCAGCTCCGACAGCAATGATTCTGCGGCGGGACAGGGCGACCCTCCCGCTGAAAATCCCGCCGGCGACAGCGATAGGCCCGACGGCGTCGTTAGCCGCGTAACGGCTGCAGCAAGCGACGGTAACCTGAAGCGTTACGTCGTTTCCAACGCACGGCCACCTCGCGAAAAGCCACCATGGGCAGCTCCGGACGGCCAGTTGCCACGTCCGTTCGTTCACTTACAATCTCTGAACGAACATCCATTCCGTTTTCGTGAAAACTTAGTATATTTAATATCAGCGGACAACTTCATAACAACAGAGATACAAGAAGCCTTAATAGAAAGAGGATACCTAAATCCGGACGAACTGACAAGCAGAGAGTTCAAGGTCAGCGAGATAAATATCTCCGAGTTTCAAGGCATCAAACTCATAGGTGTTTATGTAAAGAAGTATATAGACGACCGACCGATGCGTGCTGATATTGGAAAATGCCTACGGACCTTGAAAAACGTAGTAATAGCCAAAGAAATAACGAGCTTGGCTATTACCCGCGACTTAGCAATTTTGTCCCTAGCAGAATGGACAAACTTCATCGATCAATTCGATAGAATTTTTACAAACGCCAAGATAAGCGCAGTCCTATTAAAAAATAACCTGCCCGTACCTAATGTCATGGAAAGGTACAAGCTAATTAAAGAGTACCACGAGGCAGCCATAGGCGGCCATAGAGGTATGAATAAGACGTACAGCAAAATTGCTGGCGACTTTTACTGGCGAAATATGCGCCCAGATGTGCGCCAATTTGTCGCGAGATGCACTGTTTGCCAGAGCAATAAACTAGTTCGAGTAAAAACCCGTCTGCCGATGTTAATTAGTAATACACCGGCAGCCCCTTTCGAGCAGCTCGCCCTTGACTTCTACGGCCCGCTGGAAAAAACCAAGAAGGGTTACAAGTATATTTTGTCAGCGCAAGACACACTCACAAAATATACAATTTTAACACCAACAAAATACGCAACAGCAAAGGAGGTAGCAAGAGCTTTGACAGAAAAAATAATCTGCATATTTGGACCACCAGCAGCGATTCTTACGGACCAGGGGACCCATTTTCAAAACCGTTTATTGGAAGAATTTGCTAAGATATTCGGAATCGAAAAATTTTGCACTACAGCCTACCACCCCCAATCGAACGGCTCAATAGAAAGGATGCATCATACACTGACGGAATATCTCCGAAAATACATAAGAGACGTAACTGACTGGGATAATTGGACAGCAATATGCCAGCACGCTTACAACTGCACAGAACACGAAAGCACGGGCTATACACCGCATGAGCTTGTGTTCGGTTTTAAACCGAGAACACCATCAAGCTTCACAACGAAAGAGTTAGCGCTGTCCTATAACAGTTATATAGTGGGTATGCTATCCCATCTTACAGTCCTACAGACGACAGCAGCCATGAACTTAGTGCAAGCGAAATATCGCACGAAGTATTATTACGACAGGAATTTAAACATTAAACACTTCCGAGAAGGAGAACAAGTCTACGTCCTTAAAGAACCAAAGAAGGGAAAATTCGCAAAGGAGTATACGGGCCCTTTCGAAATAATAAAAATAAACCGCAAGACGAACAACGTCACGGTACAAAACGCTGACGTGTCTAAAACCGTCCACGTTAACAAACTCGAAAGGCCCGGCGAGTTAGCTAGACAGTCTGATAAACTAGCGTAGAACAGTCGTTTTTTTTATTGTTTTTTTTACGCGGCCCCGGACGAGCCGCGCCCTGGAAGAAAAACAAGATGAAGCGATTAATCGTACAGAATTGTAGGAGAACTAGCCAAGCTGCGCGCGATAGTTAAAGTTCCATGTTCGGCAGCTAACAGAAACTTCTGTTTTTTTTAGGGCACGCGACGACGCGAATCGAATAAAAATATTAAGGTTGAATAAAAAGGCAATAAAAATCAGGGTCAAACGCGAGCGTGTTCCAATTGAAGTAAACGAGAAAATAAAGCTGCGCGCTTATAGGACGAAAAGCGACCCTAAGCGCAAATGTCCAATTACATATTTTATATTTTAAGGTACATAAGAGCTCAAATAAATGCTAAGATATACAAATTTAAGAATTTGAAAATTTAAAAATTTTAAAAATTTGAAAATTTGAAAAATTTGAAAATTTGAAAAATTTGAAAATTTGGAAAATTTGAAAATTTGAAAAATTTGAAAAATTTGAAACATTTGAAAATTTGAAAAATTGAAAATTTGAAAATTTGAAAACTTTGAAGAATTTTGAAGAGTAGAGAATTTTAAAGTTGATAAATAAAAAGGGAAAAATTTAAATATAAGCAAGGTTTAAGAAATTTGTAAAACGAAGTAGATAATAAGATATAGAAATAAGTATATTATAATGTAGAGCACCTCTCAAATGATATCTTGTAAAGCAGCAGCGGCTGCTTATCTGTAATACATTTTTAAAAAGTGGACGCTATAAAAAGCCGAAGGGACATAAGTTAATTAATATCATTTGAAATAAATTTTACAAGTACAAGTGCTAGCGCGCTTTTGCGCGCTCTCACTTACACACACAAACTTGGCTATTCAGAACATGCACGCTAGAGCAGTACGTCGGTCGTACGTTTTCATTGTTTTTTTTCGAGCAACGCGGACGTCGCCCAACGCGGCCCCGCACGTGTCACGGATGAGCTTCTGGCTTTCCGTGGCATTTCCTTATCGCAGAGCGGATGCGCGCAAGACACGCAGTCAGCTCTGCCCGACGCTGCTCCAGTGTTCCTACGCGCAAAAGTGCAGGACTTGCACCTTTTGCGCGCGGGACCGTTGGCGGGTCGCGATGCGACCACGAGCGGGCAGCAGATAGCCGGCGGTACTCACGACGAGAGGTGCTCGGACCTAATAAAGCCACGATTACCCAAAAGCCCTGTCTCCTCAATTCCTGCGCGCCTTTCTCTGGCGGCACAGGAGGACCCCTCCAACCATCCGTCACAATATACTAGATGTGAAGGTGTACTTCGATGTCACGAATATCCATTTTATGATACGTCAAAAGAACAATTAACTTGGTAAGATATAAGCAAAGCGACTAAATGAGATGTACATCGATTTTACGTAAAAAATACAAAATTGCATATACATATAAAAGCATTAACTAAAACCGTTTTATTTTACTTAAAAAAAATTTAATGAAAAAATAATGCTTGTATATTATAAAATAAGTAATAATCTAACTTTTTATGCAATAAATTTATTTTTTATTTTTGGTAAAGTATCACGGGAGTCCTTCCTTAAGACAGCAGCTAAAAATCTCGTATACAAGTTGGCGTGGCACAGGCGTGCAAGTTCCTCGTTCGGATACGAGACGGTCTGCGTTCCCGCTCATTTACATTGATTTCTAATTTATCTTCAATAGCGAATTTATATACCCCTACTGAAAATTCACTCGTGATATACTATGTACGATTTCACATGAAAAATAAGGTGAGAAACCATTTGGAATTATGACCGAAAGTCACAGATGATATCTCGTACGTTTTCACACATGGTATCTCAGGTGAGAAATGAAAAGAATTATTTAAATAAAAACTATATATGTATGAGTGTGTATGTATACCCTAGTGTGAGAAATCTATTAAATCCTATTCACCAATATAAAAATTGCATATACATCCTATTCGCAAATAGGATCTTTTCATATTTAAAAAAAGGAATTAATAGGATTTAATAGATTTCTCACACTAGGGTATATATATATATATATATATTTATTTATTTAACCAGAGTAATACATCGTAATACATGTTGTAGTTAATCTCCAGATATATTAATTATATCTGGAGTAACCCACATCCTATAGAGGTAGTCAGAGCTACCTGTACATAGGTCCGGTGTGTATAATAACTTAATAATTAACTTACAATCTAAGTAAAACTAAAAACTAACTTAAAACCTAAGTGTCCAAGTACATATTTGTCTTGGATAAAGTAACAGTGACTTGTTGATGTTTATAATATATTCGTACTTATCCATTTTTTTAATTTTTTCTTATTATAAATCTTTGATATGTCTAGTATTTTAAGATTTATATTAATTGTTGGTAAGCAGTTATAAACTTGTATTGCTCTAATGTGATTACTCTTATCACTTACAGCTTTTGAACATTTTGGTGGTATAATAAGTTTATTTCTGGTTTTGCTTTTAGACGTTAAGTATAAATTCTTGAGTTCATTATAATGATACGATACACATTCATAAGCAAAAATTTGTTTTAAATTTAATGGGTTGTCCTGATTGAAACTATTTTTATTAACAATTTTTAGGATTCTATTCTGAGTCTTTTGAAGTAACTCCAGATTGTTTCTGTATGCACCACCCCAAGCTATATTTCCATAAATAATTATACTATGAAAAAATGCATAGTATATTATCTTAAGTGTATCAGATTGCATGTATTTTGACATTTTGTAAAGTATAAATAATATATATTTTGTTTTCTTTATTATATATTCAATATGTCTGTCCCATTTTAGATTGTAATCAAATACAATACCTAGATATTTACAATATTCTACCCTACAAATTTTAGTACCCTGTATTTTTATGTTCATATCTTTAGGAACACTATCACAGTAATTGCCAAATGTTATGTAGGTTGTTTTATTTATATTTAAAGATAGTTTGTTCAGAGCTAACCAATTAGCTATATCATCCAAGTACTTATTCATTTTATTTTCAACTTTTTCCCAGGTATCATCAGATGCTATAATTGCTGTATCATCAGCATATGAGATAGTGCTGTCAGTTCTATTTATTAATAAATCATTAACGTAAATTATGAATAGAAGTGGTCCTAGTATAGTACCCTGGGGAACACCTGTGTCTATTGTTTCATATTGACTTTCTGTTATTCCAATTCTAACTTTTTGTCTCCTATTGCTTAGATAATTCATTATTAGTTTATGTGCTTTACCTCTTATACCATAATTATATAATTTATCTAATAAGATAGAATGGTTTACAGTATCAAACGCCTTAGCTAAGTCTAGGAATGTGATTGCTATTGGTTTGCTTTTGTCTAAATTGCTATATATTTCTTTCGTTATATAACTAAGAGCATCTTTAGTACCTTTATTTTTTACAAATCCATATTGATTGTGAGTTAATAGTTTAAATTTATCAAAAAATTCTTGTAATCTTACAAAAACAATTTTTTCTAGAACTTTTGCTATATTTGAGATTAAGGATATGGGCCTATAATTTGATATTTCCATTTTGTTTCCAGCTTTAAAGATAGGTACTACCTCAGCTGTTTTCAATGATTCAGGCCATATTGATTTTTCTAGACATATATTAAATATATGAGTTAATGCATTTACGATTAGATTTGATAGTATTTTCAAAGCTTTTGTTGGGATTTTATCAACACCGCCATTTTTTATTTTCATATTTTCAATTATTTGTAAAATTTCAAAATTATTAGTTGGTTTTATAAAAATAGAGTTGCAATTCATGGGTGGTAGTTTTAATATCTTACCCTGCGGAATATTAATTTTATTACTTAAATTCATTCCTATTTTGCAAAAATATGAGTTCATTTGATTGGCAATTTTTGTAGGGTCATCTATTATTTCATCGTTATTCATTATTATTTTATTAATTGTATTATTATTTTGCGATTTAGTACCCAGTTTACTTTTTATATGTTTCCATAGTTGTTTGGAATTATTGCTACTTTTTATTATTAAATTTCTTTCATGCTTAGTTTTAGCTTCTTTAATAATTTTATCAAGACTCTTTGTGTAATTCCTATATTCTAATTTTATTCTTTCGTTATTAGGTTCATTACGCATTTTGACATATAATTGTCCTTTTCTTTCACATGAGATCATAATAGCTTTAGTAATCCAATCCTTTCTTGGTTTATTCTTATTATTTTTTCCATTTTTTAACACATATTTAGATTTTTCTAAACAGTCTTGTATTTCAGTTATTAAAGTTGTTGTAGCTTCTTCAGGATCATGCATTGATTCAATTATATTCCAATTTTTCATAGCAGCTACTCTGCGTAGTTTAATGTAATCATACTTATAGCAAATATTTTCTTTATTTAATGTTTGTGAATTGTTTATTTTTATAAATAATGGATAATGATCAGTAAATGGTATTAAAAGTTTGAAGGATTTGGTGTCTAGAGATTTGGTTTTTATATATATGTTATCAATGCATGTGCCTTCTCCACTATTATCATTTGGTCTAGTTGTATATATAAACCCAGGGTAAAAACCTTTTTCAAGCATATTATTTAAAAGTTCCTGACTGTTATGATCTTCTTTCATAATGTCAATGTTAAAATCACCAATAATTAAATGATTTTTTATATTTTTTTTGCCGTTCATATATGATTTTAAGTTGGAAATGAGTTCAGTACATGATAGATTATGACATCTATATAATGTTGATATTTCAAGAGAAATACCTCTATTTAGTGTTATTCTTGTATTTAATATTTTCAATTTACCAATTTCAATTGTTTCGGTTATTTCTGTTACGCAATCTTTTATATATACAACTACTCCATCATTTTGATTTATTTTGCTATTATTATAATATAAATTATAACCTTGTATAGCAAAATATTGACAGTTATGTAAGCACCATGTTTCTGAGCATACAATTATATAAGGTTTGATCCTCAAGCTCTTAATAAAAATTTCTAATTTTGTATAGTTAGCATTTAGACTTCTAATATTAACATACAGTATAAGGCTGTCTTTTATATTCAAATTTTTATTAAGAGTTTTTAGATCAAGATATGATATTTCCTCTTGAATTACTTCTTTTTGGAATTCTTCTATGAGATTTAGATGTTGCTCCATTATTTACTTTTATTTCTGCTTGTGCTTGGGCTTGTTAATGATAGTATACTAGTGCTGAGTGGTGCATTCTTGCTAAGCGTTGCATTTTTGCTGAGTATTGCACTCTTCATTCTTGGTTTAGTTGAGTTCATTGTCGTAGTGTTTTTTTTGTAATTTTCTACATTACCCATGTATCTTGGTATAGTAGGATTCATAGGATAATCTGTCATACTTATGTATCTATTAAGTTTTTTCTTAAATATTATACATTTTTCCGTATCATTAACTACATGGTTAACCTCTAAATTTGTTTTATATTTAGTATTGCTATAAAAACAATTGATACATACTTTATTGGACAGGTTATCACATTGTGAAGATATGTGTGTTCCAGCACAATTTATGCAACAAAGCTCATTTTCACAGTTACGAGGATTATGCCCAAATCTTCCACACTTATTGCAGGGCTTGATATTTATTAAATCCCAGACTCTGCAACTTTGATAACCAATAAAAATTTTATTTTGGTTGTCTCTTATACGTTTGTATAAATCTCTTGGTACTTCTATTATTAGGCTTAACTTGTTAGTAGTCGTAATTTCATTTATGTGTAATATCTTACATTTGTCTTGATATTCACTAAAATTTCTTCGATTTATATCATTTTCGAGTTCATCTTGGTTCATTTGTGTGGGATCCACTCCAACTATTTTCATCTTTGGCGATTCTATTTTTTCATACACAACATTATAATTATTAGATAACTTTTTTGTTAAAACATCAAAAGTAGTTTTAGCACTTCTTTCGTCCAAGCTTTTAATCAATAATTCATTATCATTAATTGATTTCACATATTTAGTTTGAATATTTTTATCATCTATTAAATAATTGCACACTTTTTTTGAAAAATCTTTAGGATTTTTGTCTTTTTTTTTATTTTCTACAATTATTGCTGGAACTCTTTTCTTTTTATTTACTGATTTATTAATTAATACCTCAGCATATGTTTTTTGGTTTATTTGCACTTTTTCAAATTCATCTTCATTCTTCTCTTTTTTCAATAATCTTTTTAACAGAGTATTCTTGTCCATTAATTCACTATTTAATTGTTTAAGTAATTGATTTTCGATATTAAGATTTTCTAGTTCAGAATTTTCTGACAGTAACGTGGCATCTAGTTTTTCATTCGTTCCAGATTTTTGTGTATTTTCAGATATAACATTCAATTCATTTAAGATTTTGTGCTTTATTTTCTCTTCTTTAGCACTTTTTATCTGAGCAATTAAAATTCTAGCATTTTCATCTAATTTTATTTTATTCTCTTTTAAGGTTAGAACAAGCTCCACGTGTGCAGGACAAACCACAAGTGCTTTCCCTACGTATATTTTGTCTTTATATTTGTCAAAGTCACTTTTATGATAAATATTATCACACACTACACAAATCACTGTTGTAACTTTATTTTTTGGATGGCATGTATATGTTGGTTCTGAGTTTATATCAGGAGGTTCGGGAGGTAGTCCACCTCCTCCCGACGCCATGATGACATACACATATAGACCCACACACACACACACACGCACATAAACACTGACACACACACACATAAACCTGTCACACATACACGTACATACACTCATCCAACTCTCACACTAATCCAACCACTCTCCCACTTATTAATTACATGTATATATATATATATATATATATATATATATATATATATATATATATATATATATATATATATATACATGTAATTAATAAGTGGGAGAGTGGTTGGATTAGTGTGAGAGTTGGATGAGTGTATGTACGTGTATGTGTGACAGGTTTATGTGTGTGTGTGTCAGTGTTTATGTGCGTGTGTGTGTGTGTGTGGGTCTATATGTGTATGTATATATATAAATGTGTGACGTCCAACAGACTACAAATAAGACTAAAGCTACGAGCTTTTAAATGCGCCTTTTATTTTGGCCTATGCTTTCGCACAATAGCCAGGGTCTCTAAAGCAAATCGTATGTAATTAGTTTCTAATGTCTTGAACCCTCGTAATGAGGATTCTCGGCTTTACTTCAACTCTTAGAAATTATGTCTCTTTCTCTTATTGATTAGTTTATTACCTTGGGATATGTATATTGGTATATCCGTGAGGTTCAAAAATAAGTTTTATTAGTGGGATATACTGTACGTGATTAAATATTAATCACGAGGCGTATATCCATAAACATTGGCTTAGTATGCATTACGCTTCTATAAATGATGGCGAGGTGCATTACTAAAGTATGTTGTTCTATAATTCTGGCGTACGTAAGCTAAAATAGCCCGCGAGGTATAGAATATATAGAAATCACAGGTATGCTATATGTTACTAATTACTAGCGACGTGGTGCATTACCATGTGATGTATTGCGTTCAATTTTATGTGTATATGTATATATATATATATATATATATATATATATATATATATATATATATATATATATATATATATATTAGGTACTTTTATTAAATTTGAATCTTTTTAGTACTAAATCTATTTATTAAAAGCAATTTATACAAGAAATAAAAGTTTTAATATAATCGGTACAAAAATTGTAAATAAAATATAATTACTTTTCGGATAGTTAACTTGTAGTTCTATTTAAATAATTTGTTTTTATTCTTGGGTGTTTTAACCCGAATTGTTTTTAATATAATGGAGTTTTTGTAGGATTTTCGACTTAACAACTGTCTACCCGAATATTTGAATTTAGTGTAATTGTCTACAAAGATCTGTATCTTTTTACTATTCCGTCTTGCACAAACCTCGCTTTTCCTGAACAGATACTGCTCTAGAGGCGCGTCAGTGAGTGAGACGTTCGAGTTTTTAGAGTTCAGACAAGTTTTGCTGTACAGGAACAGATACTGCTCCTGAGGCGCTTCGGCGAGTGAGATACTCTGTGTCAAACACAAGATTGCGTTACAGGAACAGATACTGCTCCTGAGGTGCTTGTCGAGTGAATGCTGGTGAGTCATGCAGCTTGCCCGGAGTCGGGTGAGCTAATGCTAGTGAGACCCCGTGGACCAGCTCCTTTTAAACAGTTTTCCGCCGTATCTCACCTATGCTAAAGGGTCGAGCGAACGGGGTGAGGGTGAGCGAGGACGAATAACAATGAACGTTTCCTCCTTTTTCTCCTCCCTCGCGCTTTTCCTCTTATTAGGCTAATATAATGCTTAAGACAGAGAAAGAAGAAGAAGGGTTATGGGTGAATAGGTCTTCAGAGGGCGTCGCTAAAGAAGCGCGCGCAGCTAGGCTTTGGCGCTCGGGCCTTTTTTCGGTGGGATGACCTTTTTCTTAGAGAGATAAGGGGATCTTCTCTCGCGCTAGCTCTCTTGCTCCTTCTCTATCTTTCGCATTTTACATTTGATTTTCTTAATACTAACCTATAATATTATTGTTTATTATATTTGTATTTACTAAATGATCTTAAAATATAATAGTTATTTCATAAAAAATCATTAATGATAATATTGTGAAAATATTTACTAACTATATATATAGAGTTATATTATATAGTTATTATTTTTGTTAATACTCATATTACAATTATAGTAATTTATTAATGTGTACATATGGTTAAAATAGTATAAGATTGAATGGCAATAATAATGAGAATAAGTAATGAAAGTAAAGTTAATATTAATTTACGTTTACTTAAATTCAAAGTGTGTATAATAAAAGGTTGCAATAAAAATGACTATAATGTAAACTGCAATTAATGAAGAAACATTCATTTTTAAGTACTTAAAATTATCATCTTATATGTAAATATTATTATTACAACAGAATATTTAAAACTACATTTAGAATTAAGCTATCGACTTGATTCTTTCGCACACCATTTTTATTTGAATTAAAAAACTATATTACGATGTTAAAAAATGTAAAAAGTTATTATCTTATACGCTACGCTATTTGTTTTCAAAATAATATTTCAGCCTGTATTTTTCCGCTCAACAGAGGCTGCATATGGTCGATGCTTCTGTTATTTCTCAGATAGGGTAGTGGGAGAGCAAACGCACATGTGCGCGTCTAGCGGTACTTGCCAGCCGTACCCTTACTGTGCAGTGCGTCTGCTTAGAAGTAGCTAGATTCACATTGGCTACAGTATAAAACGATGCTTTAAATTTTTTTTATTTTCTATGTTTTTTTAGATTTTAACTATATCTATATACGTAAATAAACGTACGATGTTACAAGTGTGTGCGTGCGTGTGTATGAGTGTCCGTGTGAAGGTATCTTTTACGAGTATGTATGAGTATGTATTTGTGTGTGGTTGTGTATTTGAGTTTATGTGCGAATGTGAGTACATATGATATGTATGTGTTTGTATACATTTCCGTAAAAATGCATAAGTGGATGTGTGTGCATTAGTGTATACTTATGCGTATTTATATGTAGTTGAGCGTGTGACTAATTGTGTAGGGGAGGATGGGGTATTGCCGGACACCTAAGCAAACGTGCTTGTTATTTCCACTTTCAAATTGTTTCTTTGAACTTTGAATAATTATTATGTTAATTCAAACCATTAACTATAAATATTTATTATTGGTTTAATATAAAAATGTAAGATATCGAAGCTATAAGTCGAAATAAAAAAAGCATTTGACCGAATTTACTCCACATCAAAGGGTGATACCGGTCAGCCTTGGTACAATTCCGATCACTATTAGAAAGTTACTTTTATAGGTGAAAAATTTCTTTAATTCAATTATATGAACTTTCATATGATCCGTCTCATTATTATTCGCACTTACATAGTGAAACATATAATAACATAACCACTGTTTAATCAAAAACACTGAAGCAAAGTTACCCTACCTGAGAGCGCAGCGGAACGTTTTCTTAGCCTCACTTTCGGGAGCGTCATATAAATAACATTGTGACCGGGATTACCCCCATTCTGCTTAGTAATTTAAATTGAAATGACAAAAAAGTAATAGGTTTATACTCTTTTTTCTTCACTATTTCGTATTCTTACATTGTTCAAATTAATAAAGATGCAAAAAATAACTGCATAAAGTAACAAATAATATACATAAAAGCTTATTTTATAGACCAGATTTTTTATAAGAAATGTAGGCCTACACTTTGGTTGTATATAATTCCTTAATAAAACTGAATAGAAGGTTGTTTGAACATTAGATTAAATGCATTTTATGTTGCGTTTAATATACTATTCGAATTATTACCTAAAAATGTTTACATTATTGAAAATAAGTGTGACCGGAATTAGCCAGTAACCGGCATTACCCCGTTCTCCCCTATGTGTTTGTATATGTGTGAGTATGTCTGTATGAATGTGAGTGGAGAGCCGCGGTGGCTCGTGGGTAAGAGCTAGGCATTCGATACAGATGGTCCTGGATTCTAATCCCGGCTGGGTACCTGTTTTCGTAAGAAAAATTGTTTAAGTGCCTGTACCGCGGCTCTGTTGGTTTGGATTTCATCTAAAAGTGTAGGGCCAGTTGTGGTGGATACGCGATACACGCACACGCACACGCACACGCACACGTGCACGCGCACACACACGCACATACGCACACGCACGCACACGCACACACACACACACACACACACACATACACACACACACACACAAATACTTGCTATTGATAATATTGACTTTGCATTTTAGGTAATAGTGAGATACCAGGGAGTCTACTAAAAAGGACAACCACAACCCTCTAGGCAAATCCAGGCTGCATATAAAGAAGAAAAGATAAAAACTTTTTATTTTGATTGGTCCAAATTTCTGCCCAGACATTGATGAAATTTTAAGCTGAGCGCCAGAAGCGATTTTGTTGAATAAATTTTCAATGATAATTTTAGATGTATAGTTTAAGGTAAAACAAGATTTAGAATGGGACTAAGGGTAACTGCACCAGTAAATGAACGAATAAGAAATTTGTTGATTACATTACGAGTTTTCGAAACATAAGAATAAGTAAACAGTTAAAAAAACTGTTCAGTGTTGTTAATAAAGTCTTTAACTTTATTTTCATGGCAAATATTTTAACTTATACCTCATAAGTAACATCAAAATAGAATCAAAACATATAAAAAAGCACTAAAATCTAGTAAATAAACGTGACGCCAATGAATAAACATGATGCACCAGTATATGAACAGTACATAAACGCGAAAATAAAAATATATTTAAAAAAGTGTTGCTATATAATATTATTAGTTCATCAGCTTTCACTTAATCATATCTTTCTGGAAAATTACTATCTATATCATTCTAAATACACTTCAAACGTAGGACACATAGGAGTATAAAGTAAAGGTAGAGTCACCGTTTCATGGTGCCAACGCGATACTCTTGAAATTGATATTTATTTAATGAAATTGTTTGCATAGTCTGTCATATGATGTACATATTATTATGATAATAAATGATGTAAATATCTTGTAAATGTTAATGCGTGACGTAAATAATATATAAAAAATTTGTAATATTTAATATACTAAAAACGTGTTCATTCACCAGTGAGTGTTCGGACACTGCTGCAGTCACCCTATAAGTCAGTTACGAGAAAAAAAGAATTTCTACAATTTCTATAATTTTCTTCTGGTAACTGAGTTATCGTACCATTCTAAATCTTATTTTACCTTAAAATATACATCTAAAACTATCATTGAAAATTTTCTCAACAAAATTGCTTGTGGCGCTCAGCTTAAAATTCCATCGGTATCTGGGCAGACATTTGGACCAATCAAAATCATCAAATTTGGTGGTGAAGAAAATACTATCATATTCTGCATCAAATTTTCTTTTCAAAACACACGGACTAAAGTACTTTATCTTTTATAGTTCTCGAGATAAAAATACGTACATTTTGAGAAAAATAAATCCTGAACCAATAGAGATAGGGGTTTGGAATTTCTTTTACCTATTTTGGGTATGAAAAACATCATTTTCTTAAAGTTTCAGAGTCTTAAAATTTTTCACTTGCTCACTTGACGTGGAATCATCCATATATATCATACTTATACAATATGCATATACAGTGTAAGGATTCGTGATTTTTTTATTATGCAATTTAAATAACAACCTTACATTTATTAAATTTAACTATTATCTGTCCCCGAGGTACCTAGATGATAGAAAGTAATAAGGAAAATATAGGATGAGTATATAGGTATGTTATTATTATTTATATACAATGACAAGTGCCAAGACTCGCATTTATTCAGCAACACAGTTTCATACCATAAAAACAATTTGCGCTTAACTCAGATATTTCCAATAGTAATAAGTAAATTGGAAATATCAAATTAAGCTGTCCAAATTATTTTACAAGAGCGAGAGGAAGAAGGTCCTGCTTGCTAGGCGGCTGTGCGCTGACTGACGATCCTCTCATCGACAGCCAGCTCAATCCTTTCGGTGGCTCGGCCTCGCGATTCTTGTCGGCAGTTCGACCTCGCACCGCTAACGTCGCCAAGCAACCAGGCTCTCACTCCTCTTACCCTTTCCATCAGTCATATCTTACATGGATGTAAGCACACATCCTTATTTTCCGCGATTCCTCTTTGTGCGGATATTCGCTTTCCGCCGACCAGCTTGTGCGAATTGCGAGTATATTACGAATATTTAAAATTTTAAAGAAACTATAGTTTGGGCCGTTACATAGTCCCCTCATATGAATTTGTATTTTTGTTTAAAAATATAAATTCCTATGAACTCCCGTTTTTTTTCGCACAAACTAATCATATCACTTTTAATGTATACACATTTAATATATTGAGAATCTTTTCACTCATTTAATAATTATACTATATTCAGTGTCTTTTCACTTAATAAATAATTATCAATGATTCACTCGTTTTTTACTCACTATCGATGTGAATCTATTTACAATATTTTACAAAACTATAAATCTCTCGATATCACCATATACAAAATATAAAATATAAAAATCTTTAATAATAATATTATAAGAAAACAAAAGTCCATGTTTATTTTTTATTTTTATTGTTTATTCAGCACAGCACAGTTTTTCTTAATTTTATATTATTATTGCCGATCTAAAAAAAATAAAAGATTTTTCTTTCAACAATAAATAACGAGCCTCACATAGTCACCCGGAAATAAATGTATATCTTCCAAAGAAAATTAATATTTATTTCCGAACTCCCTGACAAGCTACATACGTCGCGCACAAGTGTTTAACATACGAATTTTCAAGTTACCGCGAACGCGCACTTTCTACTTCACGGTCAACTCACCAGCGACGATGCTTCTACTTCTCCTCCTCCTGCTGACACTTCTTATACGTTAAGTATTGCTCATATTGATTGACTTTCTTTCTGATAATTTGAGCTGGAGTTGCAGTAAAGATACCTGGGGTCGTCGGCCACTGAGCTATCGTCTCTGGGTCCCAGGCTCTATTAAATTCCCTTATTTGCTTCTCCAAGTATTCTTTTGCATATTCTGTATAAGAATTTGCATACAGATCTTTTTCTATAGATAGTTTTCTTCACTTCGTTTCCTTTTTTTTCGCTTCACCAGATATCTTTGTTTAAATTCTAAAAAGGTGTTATTATTTTAATCGACCTGCTCACACTCGTCCGTCTGCGTGAACGAGGTATTTATATTTTTTTTACTTCTGTTGGTTGGATAAATACACCCCTTTCCTCATCTTGAGTTACATCGGTGGCACGACCTCTCACCGCACAGCTATTTCTCTTTCTCCTCTTGAAGGTGGCGTTCGGCGTAATTATCTTCTAACCTCCACCGGTCTCGTCTACCACCCTAGGAGTTGTCTGCACCGCAACATGCACCATCTCCTGATTGGCATGCTACTCCACGTACGCACTCCCTATCCTCTCCTTTAAACTTCGGTGTGTTGACAGGCCTCAGTACCATATAACCCTTGTGAAACTGTCTTTCCACAATCTCTTCCCTCTCTATACTTTTTACTTCTTTAACTAGATCGAAGAAATCATCTCCTTTTCTTTCTTCTCTTCTATCTTCCAGTAGATCATGCTCCTCCACGCACAAGATCAAAACATCATCGTAACTATTCATTTTAAAGAATGCCTTGCTTTCTCGAGAGATACTAACAGACTGACACCCCTGCTCTTCGAATTTTCTCTTCTTCGTATAGCATTGTCCTACTCAATTTTAATTGGTCCCCTGTTTTTCCAATCAAAGTTAAGCCTACGAGCCAGGTTATTACCCTCGCTGGGCCGGGTGCAAATATTCGAGCTAGGGTCGTGCCTGTTTTCCTCGCTTCTCTGCGGTCCTCGCACTTTCGGCTGAGAGCTGTGTTGTTGTTTTGTCTCTTTCTACCTGTATATACATATATATGTACGTATATATACTCTACACATATGGTTTTGTTTACCAAAACATTTAGCCTTTATATTTGAGCTTTATTTTCTTCTCTCTGGTCTTTAATTTCCAGTGCTCGCTAATCGTTTTTTTTTCGCATATATATATATATATTAACTCAGATATTTGCAATAGTAATAAGTAAACTGGATATATCTAAATTAAACTGTCCAAATCGATTTTTTTTCACATGTTTATTATTTATTTATTTACAATTATTTATTTACAGACCATACTGATATATATGAGGCATTCTTTGTGAACGAATGGCCTCCCCTTGCCCAAAATTTGAAGAGGCGTAGGAGAACCATCAATAGCTTAAAATGTTCGTATTGACAAGAGCTACAAAAAGTCGAGTGGCGTTTTTGCCCATTTTGAAAATGGCGGCTTCAAAATGGCGTTAAGCACCCCTAAAACGTGAAGAGTACAGATAAAAATGCCGTAAAAATTAAAAAAAATAATCACGTTGGACTTTTTTTTACTCAAATTTTAGCTACCACTCATACTTCAAAAAATCACGTGGTAGGTTACCGAAATCCAACATGGCGGATCCAATATGGCGGCTAATTTGTCGATATTTTTAAAAATCAACCAAATTGGCCCAAATTTGGTATATGGGGGTTTTTCTGGTTGCTGATGATGAATTTAAGGTCAAATCTGCAGAATTTAAAATGGCAGATCCAATATGGCGACTAATATGCCGATAAGATATGGTTTTTACTCCCGCCGTTTATTTATGTATCCATGATTTCTTCACGATGACATTATTCATTTTTTTTAAATTTGTATACCTTATCGGCATATTAGTTGTTACTTTTAGTGGCATTTTTAGTTCCAATATGGCCGCTAGAAACTCGTGACTCATACTTTTTTTACCATAACGATTATAAAACCAGCTACATGAAACCGATTGATGTCCATGGTGCCTTAAATAAAAGGTCTTGGAATCTACTTTCAGAAGACGTATAAAAAAATTTTTTTGTTATCATAAAATCCAATATGGCGGCCAAAATCACGTGACATAGGTAGTAATTCACCAAAATCGATTACAAATAACTTTTTTAGATACGCTCACGTCTCGAAAACGCTTGAATCAATGATTTCGAAATGCTGTTCGTAAGTATATTATTTTTTTAAACATATTAGTGCCCTTGGTCACGTGACAAAACTGATTTTTCATCAAAATAGCCAAAAAAAGCACTTTTTCGAATTCTACAGCTCTCTCAAAGAGCTTGAATGGTAAATGTTGAATGTTTTTATAAGCATCGTATAGTATCTTTGTTTTAGCTACTCCCAAGTTCCAATATGTACTACCAAAATAGCTTTCTATTTTTATTTATAAAAAACGTATTTACGTATATTTATTCAAGGTGATGGTCTTTACTGATAGGTAAGACAATTCTCTACAATTCTACCGAATGTAATTTGTTATTTTATTTGTTATTAAATTGTTATAAATAAACAATTTGCAAAAAGTGTGTTTATTAGAAAAAAAATAATTTTTGAGCTTATTTGCTGTTCGATTTTTATGAAAGTTAGTTCCTAGAGGTTTTTGGGGTCGCTGATAAAGAATATGCTATCAAAATTTTGATTTTCTAAATCCAAGATGGCGGACACAAATTTTTTTAAATGAAGTATATTTTTATCTAAAAACGTTATTTGGAGGTTTTTGAGGTCGCTGATTAAGAATATGCCATCAGAATCGTGATTTTCCAAATCCAAAATGACGGATTCCAACCCCTGAATAATAACAAAGATACTATACGGCGCTTGTAGAAACATTCAATATTTACCATTCAGGATCTTTGAGAGAGCTGTAGAACTCGAAAAAGTGCCTTTTTTGGCTATTTTATTGAAAAATCAGTTTCGTCACGCGACCAAGGGCACCAATATTTTTAAAAAAATAATAAGCTTAGGAAGAGCATCTCGAAATCATTGATTCAAGCGTTTTCGAGACGTGAGCATGTCTAAAAAAGTTATTTGTAATCGATTTTGGTGAATTACTACCTATGTCACGTGATTTTGGCCATCATATTGAATTTTATGGTAACAAAAAAATTTTTTTTATACGAATTCCGAAAGTAGATTCCAAGACCTTTCATTTAAGCCACCATAGATCTCAATCGGTTTCATGTAGCTGGTTTTATAATCGTTATGGGAAAAAAAAGTATGGGTACGAGCTTCTAGCGGCCATATTGGAACTAAAAATGCCACTAAAAATAGCAACTAATATGCTGATAAGGTATACAAATTTAAAAAAATGAAGAATGTCATCGTGAAGAAATCATGGATACATACGAGGGTAGTTCAATAAGTCTTTAGAATGACCAACAGATGGCGCGCGAATTGCTCCAAATCATCTGTTTTCAGTCAGCACCACTCCCGACTAGATATATGGTGCAGTCACAGTCCACATCTTCTGAGTTTACGTGTTTTTATAACCAATTGAAAAAAAAAATTGCTTGTTAAGAAAAATGGAAAAAAACGAGTTCAGAGCGGTAATTAAACATTTTCATTTAAAGGGTTTAACTCCATATGAGATAAAAAATGAATTGGACTCAGTTCATGGCACATCTGCCCCTGCCTTAGCAACGGTTTATAACTGGGTAAATGAATTTAAGCGTGGTCGTACATCAATAAGTGACGAACCACGTTCAGGAAGGCCCGTAGAAGCAACTACTCCCGAAATCATCAATAAAATCCACGATATGGTGTTGAAGGATAGAAGATTAAAAGTGCGTGAGTTAGCTGAGGCCACAAGGATATCTATAGGTGCAGTTGTTTCAATTCTACATGAAAAATTAGGCATGAAAAAGCTATCGGCAAGATGGGTGCCGCGTTTGCTCTCAGCTGAGAATAAACGCAATAGAGTGGTCGCCTCTGAGGCTCTTTTGGCGCGCATAAGTCGGAATCCTGAGGAATTTTTTCGTCGATTTGTGACTGTGGATGAAACATGGATACACCTCTACATTCCTGAGACAAAGGAACAATCCAAACAGTGGATTTCCACAGGCGAACCAGCTCCAAAGAAGGCAAAGACCGTAAAGTCAGCTGGTAAGGTTATGGCTACAGTTTTTTGGGATGCACGTGGAATTATACTTATTGACTACTTGGAAAAGGGTAAAACAATTACTGGTGAGTATTATGCATCATTATTAGAGCAGCTGAAAGAAGAAATTAAAAAAAAACGACCACATTTGGCGAGAAAAAAAATTCTCTTTCATCACGACAACGCCCGAGTTCACACATGCTTCGTTTCAATGGCTAAAATTGAAGAACTAAAATTCGAATTGGTCGAACACCCACCGTATTTTTTTATCCTCGATTTTTTTAGATTTCACCGCAAACCTTATATCCAGATCATGATGGCCTGCTAATTTCCTTATTAGCTCTTCCTCCGTGTGATTTCCTACATCTAAAGCTTGGCTCATTAAATCTGCAGTGTATTCTAAGCGCGACTTTTTCCCACTAAATATATAGATGCCAAATTCAATTTTGCGCATAATAGTATCTGAGACATCCACATTCCAAAATCTGTCACGAATTTCTCTTTCAAAATCTTCAAAACTTTGCACAGAATTTTCAATAATATCCCACCACGAAGTTGCTGAATCTTTAAATGAGTTCGATAAGGCATATTTTACTTCAGCTATATTTATCTCATGTGGGTTTAAATATCGCCCCATACCTCTTAAGAATGTAATAGGTTTCTCTGATATCTCCGCTTTAAAAATTGGCGCGGCAATTTTCTGCCGTCTCATTGAGATATGAGAGATTGAATTCTCTAATAGTGATCGTTCTACCTAATCGTTCGGGAGTGGCAGAGCGAATCTCAGTTGAGCTCCTGAAATCTCTTCGAGATCCCTCACGCCTTACAGAAGGTTGGTTCTCTTTCTTTTCTTTGTCTGCTTTTCAGACAAATCACCTTTCCATTAATATCGGCTATTTTTCCCATTATATCCATATCTTTTTCTGTTAAATTGTTTGCCTTTCTAACCAACTCCTCGATATCACTCCCATCTCGTATATTCCGAAGCTCTGCATCACGTAGTCTGTCCTCGAGTACGGCTATCCTTCTATCTTTTTCTTTCATTTGATTTTTCAGGATAACTATTTCATTTTGTTTCACACTTGCGTCTTTCCTTATATCACTGATTTCTTCTTCCTGTATTTTACTTTCTCCTTCAAGTCTGTTAATTCTCCGCTTAACCTGTTCAATCTCTACGTGTTTCTCCTTTATTTCTTGAGTTTCGTCGACTGACGTTCTTTCTTCTAAGTCGCTCATGGCTTTGATTTCCGCTCTAATTAACTTCCTCCATTCACTTTCAGAAAAATTACACAGATTTCCTTTCATCTGAAATTGCAGATCACATGTTATCGAAGCCCCCCCGGTGTTTTTTCAGTAGCCGCTGTTGTATCCTGTACGTGAGCTGCCACTGTTTTTCCACTAGTTCTTATCGAGGAGACTGACGCATTTGTTATTTCTGATTTTTCTCTCTACCGATTGTCTTAAATTATTGACTGCTACAAGTCTTTCTCGTGTTTTGATAGCATTATTAGTATGTACCTTTGCCGTAAGTTCACTTATTTGAGTGCGAATCTCAGCCTCATTTTCTTCAATTATATCTTGTTCCTTTTCAACATGCTCGACACGTTCTTCATTCTTTTCAACGTATGCTAGCAGTGACTGAATGTTGTCACGCACAATATCCTGCCATGCTTCTCGTGTCTGATCTAGTGGATATTCAGTTGCCTCATCTGAACTTTGGCATTCAGTAAACGTTTTCTCTGGATCTTCGTGCCTCTATCGTAGTCTCACCTTAGTTACGGGGAAAACTCTTTTGCTCTTGTCTTAACCATGTTGGCCATGATTGTTTAAAATAATAAAAAAAAATTTTATGTTAATAACTGCTATTTTATTTAAATCAAATTGAACTATTCTATACTAGATTTTAATACGTTTTAATATTATTTAATTTCTTCAATTTAAATTATTTTCAATAAATTTACATAACAATATCTGTACCCTTTCTAAAACACAAAATAATAGTGAAATTTTATTTTTATAAATTCATTTTTATAAATTACTTCCCTACAATAAACTATTTTGTCCAATACGATTGAGGTCAATATTCCCTTTTCACCATGACACTTTTAGTAATAAGTAAAAAAATATCAAGACAAAGAGTCGAAATCAACAAACGTGTTCTCTCCAAAAAAATGTATTTAATTTTTTATATTTTTTTTATTTTGTAATCCACCTATCAAGTTTATTAACTTTGTTATCATATAAAAAAAATTTCTCGCAACAAAGATCTAAAAAGAATTTATTATCTACTACCAAACAAGAAAAAAATATATAGCTCCAATGCTATTCCACATAAACCAAATATTGTCGCCGCAGAAAGAAAAAAAAAGATTAACCGACGCTATGAAAGATAATTTTCCCCTCCCCCTACCTAAGCTAGCCTTCTACTACCGACGCTGATCTCTCTCTCTCTCTCTCTCTCTCTCTCTATCTCTCACTCTCTAGTAGTAGAGTCTGTGCTCTCTATACGTGCACACACGCATCTGTATCGCTCTCTTTCAAAGTTTCTTTACGCCGCCGCCGTACCTTCGGGTATGCTATAGTGTGACCCTCAAGTAGGGCCACAGTGCAAGACTCCTCCACCACAGTTATTTTTCATCAGGTGTGCTGTTATACAGCAATTTCTTTTTTGCACTGGTGCCTCAGGTTTGAGGTTAGTTATATTATAATCCTGCTGCCTCACCTCGAGCGCTAAAGTCTGCGCATGCCCGGGCAAGACCTATAAGTACTGCTGCATTAAATGTAATAAGGCAGGTCATGTTAGATGCATGATCCTGCAAACTAATGCAGCAGTAAAGCAATACATGTGCAAAACATGCACAAAAGGTGTTGCCAATACATCTCGCAGTAGTAAAGCAGCGGCTGGACATAACGTGACGTCACGCCTAACAGCAAGTGTGTCTTCTGGTATAGTGCGTGCGAGCATACATTCAAAGCCGCAACGCTCGCTGCCTAGTGGGAAGGCTGCCCCCACCACGCCGAGAAATTCCTCGCCGCTGCTCGCTGCCGGCACACCTTTAACACCTTTATCATCGCAAACGACGCTGATGCGGCAGCCGCAGACCAGTGTGCTCTCTGCTCCCACTACACCGCGCTTGCCTCTGTCTCTCTCTAACGCTGACGCAAGCCTAAGAGGCAGTACTACCGATCAGCTCAGCTCCAGCGCGGGCCAACACCATGGGAGTCTCGTACCTGCGCTGCCTGCTGTACAGCGGGTTGCAGGCATGAAGGCGCTGAATCTTCACTCTTCGTATACGGACAGTGTTTTTTCACACACCTCGACGCCAGCTAAAGACGACATCGTTCTCCCTGGGGCAGTTTCGACGCCTTCAACATCTACCACGGACAAAGAAGAACTAGCTTCTAGATGTAAATCAACAGTACAAACAAGTAATTTCAGCAGCGTAAATGATGTTAATGCGTCGGTAATACGTATGTTAGACTCTACTACCTTTAAAAAAGGGACGACAGTCTCCTGCTTGGTAGAGTACGCCAATTCGACATCTAGAAACATAGACAATGCACTTACTAGACATTCGTCCTCTCTTGAAAACAGATTGGATGCAATTGTTAAAAGGCTAGACTCGTTACCAGCAATACATACTCTAGCACTGACAATTGGGTCCAAAATGCAGAAAATAGAGGATAAGATGTTAAAACAACACTCCCAGCTGGAGGAGATGTTAAATGAAAAGCAAGTGCTTTGTCATGAAATTAATGATTTAAAAATTCAAAACAAACAGCTACACGAAACATGTCAAAATATAACAAATAATATGTTGAATAAGATCGAAGTTAATTACAATGCAATTATAGAAAGAGTCAATAACATTGAGCAGTCTAATTTTGAAGTGAAAAATCTAGTCAAAAATAATAGTGAGACAAAGAAATATGATAATGACCTTAAAATCATGATTGATAAAGTTAATAAAATTGAAAGTGACAACTCCGACATATTAAAGGCCATAAGAAAAATTATTGCACACGAGACCACAAGCAATAACAATCATGAAACTGCAATAAATAATAATAATAATAATAATATAGAGAAAACTTTGAAAATTATGCAACATAAACAACAAGAATTTTTAAGTAAAATAGAAAATTATCAAAT
Organism: Gastracanthus pulcherrimus; assembly: GCA_949152435.1. Lineage (NCBI taxonomy): Eukaryota > Metazoa > Arthropoda > Insecta > Hymenoptera > Pteromalidae > Gastracanthus > Gastracanthus pulcherrimus. Next base: position 88,982,888 of record OX424575.1, read on the forward strand.
TAGCCTGCCTACCAGTAAGGCAAATACAACTTCTTCGCCGCACAGTATTAGAAATACAAATATTAATGATAAGATAAATAGTGTATTTAGTAATAATGTAAATAATAATAATATATATAACATTGATAATAATTTGAATAACGAAAGCAACGATACGGCATCGACGTCATCTGCACGAAGCACGCGGGTCAAAATGGTAGGTGGGAGGACAATAAAAAATAATAATAATACAATATGCAATAATGACTTAATAATTTTAAATATTTTTGACGGTAACAGCACTAAGCGTTTTGATGTAGTTCATGCTATACTGCGTCGTGTCCTCCCATCGATACAGAAAACGGATATAGTAAATACCCGCCTGCTTCGGTCAGATGAGTCGGTGACATCAACCGAGGAAACTAACGAGCGCAGACGATCACCGTGGGTTGTTTGTCAAGATGCGGGATGGCGATGTTTCCCACGAATTTTTAACAGCGGCAGACCTCCAAGTAATTTTAGCCTCGTATGAAACTCCACAAATTGCATTAGATTCACATAAAAAAACAGGAAAAGCAAATATAAATGAAATAGATAAGTTGGACATTCAAACAAATAATCAAACGGAGGCTGTCGCAAATGAATGACTATCGTTGGACACTGCTGGGGGGTGCACTGTAGGGGACTGAGAGCAGGATTTATCAATGTGACCTCTCTAGATTGTCATATTGGTACACTCGGTCAACACCTTCTATCTGGTCCCTCCTACCACCTTTTTGAAATTGCTGAGACGCACCTTGCTCAAAACATTGACGACAATCCCATTCAGATCAAGGGTTATTCAATTTTAAGATTAGATAGGAATAAATTTGGGGGTGGGTTAGTCCTGTATGTACACAATAGTTTTAAGGCAACCATACTAAGCCGCTCACGTACCACCCAGGATGGTACGCCGAACATTTCTGAATATATTATGTGTAGTGTGCAACAGGGCGACCTTCCCCCCGTATTCGTTGCTCTGATTTATAGGCCACCGCATGTACCATTCCTGCAAAATTCAGACGTAATTGACAAGCTAGTTACATTCACGCAGGACTATAGCCACAAAATTTTGGTAGGTGATCTGAATGCGAACCTGTTGAAGACGTCGGCTGATGCAAAATTCGTTAGGCGATTAGCCGACGATTTAAATCTAAAAATAATAGAGCATGGTGCGACTCATCACATCGAGGGGTCTCACACATGGATTGATGTCGTTATGACAGATGACAACGATGTGGTGCTGAATGCCAGCAATCACACAATTATAGATGTTGAAATAGATTTTAAATTAAACAATAGCCCCATCACCGATACTTTTAGTTACAGAGATTTTAAAACAATAGAACAGGAAGATCTTCTATCTTACCTGAGTAAATGTGACTGGGCGGCGTTTGATTGCTTGGACAACAACGACATGGACGATTTATTGGGACAGCTCAGCGCCAATCTCATGGGGGCAATAGATGAACTCGCTCCACTGAAGCAATTTACACCAAAAAATAAAGCTAATCCTCCATGGATTGACGCAGATCTGGCTCACATAATAAAAAATCTTTGGCAGGAGTACCGGTCTCTCGCGGTCGAAGCAGAACAACGCATGAAAATCGCGCGGGAGACTTACATGCAGAATAAGATTTTTGAAGCCCTAAAAAATAAGAAGGATATTTGGAAAGAACTAAAGGGCTTGGGGCTCCTGCCAAGGGCACGGGGAGGGGGGTTGCATGGCTTCTCGCCGGGTGAGCTGAACTCGTACTTTGCAGGGGTATCGGTCTCCCAGAGTGAAGGTGACGTTGATTTGGGTAGCATCTTGGACTCGGCCAGTGACGACGGCTTTGTTTTCAAAGACGTTACAGTGACGGACGTAGTCCTGGCTGTTGCTCATTTCTCGTCGCAGGCTAGGGGTGAGGACGGTATTCCCCAAAGCGTTGTAGCTAAGGCTCTCCCGTATATAAGTCATCATATAGCGAGGGTCTTCAACTCCTCTTTGTCTGGTGGTGTCTTCCCAGGGGCTTGGAGGGGGGCTCACTTGGTGCCTCTAAAAAAGGTTTCAGTGCCATCTATTTTATCAGATTTTCGCCCAATAGCACTATTGAGCTTTCTCTCCAAGGTGCTGGAGAAGATAGTACACAACCAGATTACCGATTTCTTAAGATCCAAAAATATCTTGGATCCTCTGCAAACCGGTTTCAGACAGCATCACAGCACCCAGACAGCTCTACTAAAGCTAACCGAGGACATACGAACTGGGATAAACGACAATAAGAAACTAATGACTATACTGCTACTGTTCGACTTTAGTAAGGCGTTTGACACTATATCACCATCTAAATTACTTCGTAAGCTGATACGCATGGGTTTTTCCAGGAGTGTTCTTCTGTGGATCAAATCATACATCTTTGGTCGCAGGCAAAAAGTCATAACTGACAACAACGGGGAATCTGATTGGCTAACCACCAATCTAGGTGTGCCACAGGGTTCAGTCCTGGGGCCCTTGCTATTCAGTCTTTATATCAATGACTTACAAGACGTACTGACTGGTGGTGATGTTAAACACTTGCTATACGCGGACGACTTGCAAACTTACACTCAAGTGACATGGCGAGATCTTCATGTGGGTATCAGACGCATGTCAGCTGTTGCGCGGGCAGTGTCGGAGTGGGCCGAAGCGTCCGTACTGCGACTCAATGTCAGAAAAACAAAAGCGATCATTTTTGGCTCCGAGCACAACATCAATCGGTTGCAGGATCTTGGTTCGCCCGGCATTGAGTTTCAGGAAGATGTACATGTGCCTTTCTCTGACTCGGTCACAAACCTTGGTGTTGTCATGGACTCTAAACTCACGTGGAAACTGCAGGTTGATGCAGTTGGAAAAAAGGTAAATCGTGCTCTTTACAGCCTACGATTTTTTAGTTCATGCACAACTCAGGCGTTGAGAAAGCAGCTTGCATGCGCGCTGGTAGTGCCACATTTAGATTATTGTTCCGTGGTTCACCTTGATGTGTCTGATGAGCTCGAGACGAAGTTGCAACGACTTCAAAATTCATGTGTGAGATACATATGTGGTGTTAGAAGGGACGAGCACATCACCCCTCACAGGAAATATCTTGGCTGGTTTACCATAAAGGAAAGAAGAGCGTACTTTGCGGGGTTATTATTGTATAAAGCAATAAATATGGGACAACCTCTGTATCTTGCGGCTCTCTTTGGTAAAAACACAGCTAGGACTTCCAGTAGGAGCGGTGTGAAAGAGCTCTCGGTTCCGGGTTCGCGGACTGATAAGGGTCTCTAGTCGTTTAGAGCCCAAGGTTCGCGATTCTGGAACACCCTCCCCTGCAGTGTGAGGTATCTGCCGTCCTTATGTAAATTTAAAACGGCGTTAGGCAGGCACCTCAGACAACTGCACGGTGAGTAAGTTGACATTTTTTCATGATGACGGAGAATTCACATACATGGGTTATTTATTTATTTATTGACTTATTTATTTGTTTATTTATTTATTTATTTAATTATTTATTTATTTATTTATTTATTTATTTATTTATTTATTTATTTATTTATTTATTTATTTATTTATTTATTTATTTATTTATTTATTTATTTATTTATTTATTTATTTATTTATTTATTTATTTATTTATTTATTTATTTATTTATTTATTTATTTATTTATTTATTTATTTATTTATTTATTTATTTATTTATTTATTTATTTATTTATTTATTTATTTATTTATTTATTTATTTATTTATTTATTTAATTATTTATTTAGTTATTTATTTATTTATTTAATTATTTATTTATTTATTTATTTATCTAATTATTTATCTATCTATTTATTTATTTATTTATTTATTTATTTATTTATTTATTTATTTATTTATTTATTTATTTATTTATTTATTTATTTATTTATTTATTTACTTGATTATTTATTTATTAATTGTATCTTTTTATTTTTTTATTTTAATTTATCCGTTCTCCCGTGTTCTGTATTCTTAGTCGTGAAAAATGTTGTAATGTACAAAATATAAAGAGTACATTTTAATAAAGAGTAAATATATCTGCGTGTGTGATGAGTGTATGTATCGGCTGAATTGTAATTGTTTTTAAATTGTGACGTGATGGATGTACGTGTATGCAAGAATGAGTAGACTTCAGAAATTGTTCTGGAACTGTGATATAAACAAACTGTGATATTAGATAATGACAAATTTGTGCAACAATTTTTATATTTATACACTGCCGAACTGTGATAGTGATCAAATACTTAATGTAATGACAAAATAACAATTTTTATGTAATGTATTTTTGCCAAAATTGACAAATAAATCGTATATCTATCTATCTATCTATCTCTCGCTGTGTGTGTGTGGGGACTTGCTACTCGACTGCTCTTGGCTTTGGCTCCTGCCTTTTTGACATCGCTTTGCCGTCTCCGGTGTCTGTGGGCCGATTTGTTGCAGCACTTGCATACATCTATATTCAAGTTAACGCTGCAACAAATAATTACAGCTGTTACTGGCCAACCTGCACGGCTTTTTACCATCAAAGTGGCAACAACATCTGGCCAGTTTTGAGGTTAGGTGTAATGAGAATGGCAGAGCGGCGGGAGCTGAGCATGGAGTAAAAGTAACATAGAAGAAGTGGACACATATCAAGATACTTCGACGTATGCGCCACCTACTACCTAGGCGCCATCTACCGACTTGAGCTGTAACAACGAGGCTAGCGAGGTGACATCTACTGTAACCTGGTCCAAATAACAGCACTTTTCCTTCGCAGAACAAATATCTACGTCGCCACCACCATCATGGCCGACAGTTGCGCCATATGCGGGGAGGTCCCCAGGAGCAGCAACTCATTACGTAAGTGCTGCATCTGCAATATCACATGTCATCCAGCGTGTAAGCCTCTTGCAGTACTTACACGCGCGCAACGAGGTCCGCTACAGCTCAAATCCAAAGCTGTAGCGTGCCAGGACTGTATACAATCGAAGGAGCCGCTGCTCGAGTGGTAGGTCCGCGCGCGACGAATATCAGCATGAGTGCAACAGAGAAAGAGTTAGCCGCTTCAACTCCAGCCAATAAGAGGACAGTAACAGTTGCGCGAGCCAATCTAGTGAGCAAGGCCGCGCCTTCCAACTCCCCACTCTCACCGCTGCCACGGCAACGCCCCGCCCCCTCCAGCAGCCAGCTCCGAGTGGCCTCTCTATCACCTGTGACGTCACTGAGCCCGCCTACATCCAACATGCGAGCAGAGCATAGCGGGGAATCCCCGAGCGTCGTCATGGCCAAGAACGTCCAGACCACCCACGGTGACGACGCATCGCATTCATTCAAATCAAGAAATTTCAGCAGTGTCAATGATGTTAATGCGTCGGTAATACATATATTAGATTCTACTACCTTTAAAAAAGGGACGACAGTCTCCTACTTGGTGGAGTACGCCAATTCGACATCTAGAAACATCGACAATGCATTTACTAGACATGCGTCCTCTCTTGAAAGCAGATTGGATGCAATTGTTAAAAGGCTAGATTCGTTACCAGCGATACATATTCTAGCACTGACAATTAGGTCCAAAATGCAGAAAATAGAGGATAAGATGTTAAAACAACACTCCCAGCTGGAGGAGATGTTAAATGAAAAGCAAGTGCTTTGGCATGAAATTAATGATTTAAAATTCAAAACAAACAGGTACACGAAACGTGTCAAAATATAACAAATAATGTGTTGAATAAGATTGAAGATAATTATAATGCAATTATAGACAGAGTAGATAACATTGAGCAGTCTAATTTTGAAATGAAAAATCTAGTCGAAAACAATAGTGAGACAAAGAAATACGATAATGACCTTAAAATAATAATTGAAAAAATTAATAAAATTGAAAGTGACAACTCCGACATATTAAAGGACATAGGAAAAATTATTGCACACGAGACTGCAAGCAACAATCATGAAACTGCAATAAATAATATAGAGAAAACTTTGAAAATTATTTAACATAAAAATCAAGAATTTATAAGTAAAATTAAAAATTACCGAATTGGTCTGCCTACCAGTAAGGAAAATACAACTTTTTCACCGCACAGTATTGGAAATAGAAATAGTAATGATAAGAAAAATAGTGTAATTAGTAATAATGTAAATAATCACAATAATGTACATAATATCGATAATAATTTTAATGACGAAAACAACGATACACTGCAAGATACGGCGTCGACGTCATCTGCACGAAGCACGCGGGTTAAAATAGTAGGTGGGAGGACATCGCAAACTAATAATAATACAAGTTGCAATAATGATATAATAATTTCGAATATTTTTGACGGTAATAGCACCAAGCGTGTCGATATGGTTCACGCTATACTGCGTCGTGTCCTCCCATCAATATAGAAAACAGATATAGTAAATACCCGCCTGCTACGGTCAGATGAGTCGTTTTCGGTGACATCAGCCGAGGTGACTAGTGAGCGCAGACGGTCACCGTGGGTTGTTACCATCTCCAGCAGTGTGTTAGGAGATAAAATCATGCGACAAAAAAAATTATAACAGGTTTTCACACTAAAGACGTTGACATCTCGGTACTTGACCAGGAGACTAGTGATGCAATATTAAATAGTAAAATTTTTATAAATGAACATCTAACAAGGTAAGCATTTACAAAATTTAGAAGCCTTTAAGCCCTTACGATGAGGCTCAAATTTAAATATTTTTGGCATAGAGGGGGCCGTTTCCTGGTCAAGATGCGGGATGGCGATGTCTCCCACGAATTTTTAACAGCGGCAGAACTCCAAGCAATTTTAGCATCGTATGAAACTCCACAAATTGCATCAAATACAAATAAAAAAACAGGAAACACAACTACAAATGGAAAAGATACGTCGGCCATTCAAACAAATAATCAAAAGGAGGCTGTCGCAAATGAATGACTATCAGCGGATACTGCTGGGGGGCGGGGGGGGGGGGGTTGCACTGTAGGGCACTGAGAGCAAGATTTATCAATGTGACTTCTCTAGATTGTCACATTGATACAGTCCGTCAACACCTTCTATCTGGTCCCTCCTACCACCTTTTTGGAATTGCTGAGACGCACCTTGCTCACAATATTGACGACAATCGCATTCAGATCAAGGGTTATTCAATTTTAAGATTAGATAGGAATAAATTTGGGGGTGGGTTAGTTCTGTATGTACACAATTGTTTTAAGGCTACCATACTAAGCCGCTCACGTACTACCCAGGATGGTAAACCCAATATTCCTGATTATATTATGTGTAGTGTGCAACAGGGCGACCTTCCCCCCGTATTCGTTGCTCTAATTTATAGGCCACCGCATGTACCATTCCTGCAAAATTCAGACGTAATTGACAAGCTAGTTACATTCACGCAGGACTATAGCCACAAAATTTTGGTAGGTGATCTGAATGCGAACCTGTTGAAGACGTCGGCTGATGCAAAATTCGTTAGGCGATTAGCCGATGATTGAAATCTAAAAATAATAGAGCATGGTGCGACTCATCACCTCGAGGGGTCTCACACATGGCTTGATGTCATTATGACAGATGACAACGAC